>LPNX010063290.1:24944-449752 GCA_001517045.1 Pseudotsuga menziesii | reverse complement strand
TTCCACCCCAGGCTCATCTGGACCACCTCCACGACCACCGGCACCTACTGCTTCTAGAGGAAGAGTGGTGCCACAGCCAGTGCCCTTGACCCGTAAAAGGAGTAGATTGATTAGAGGATCATCCTCAGGGAGTCGATGACTTGATTCATATTTTTATCATTGTACTATACTATCATACTATGTTGGTGTCCTATGTCTAGACTCTATACACTATGATTCTACATGCCTCATGAGTCATGACTCATGATGATTCATCTCTTGAGAGACATTTATTTTGATCATTTGATGTGATGTTCTATCATTCCATCAAGAACATATTTCAGTATTTTCAGTTTATAGTCGATATATGATCATGATCCACCATTTGACATATTATGCATCTTATATATGAGTTGTATTTTAATATTTATGTGGAAATGTGTTTATTTGATGTTGTTGTTGCTTTAGATGTTTAAAAAAATTGAAAAAAAATGTTTATTTTTGTATTTTTTAATGCGAAACGACATTTGCCGATATTTTCGCCGTTGCTGCCGATAAGTTTCATTCCGGACCCTCGGCGATATATTCGCCGACACGATATATGTAACTATGCTTTAAACCAGTGCCTAAATAATGGAGTCAAAAGATAGATTACGGCTTTATAAACTTTACAAATAAATTTGAGATTTAATCTGTGATCTAAACTATAGCTTCGGTGTTTAACAATGAAATAAATGAATAAACGATATAATTATAAACAGTAAGGAAATAAAACATTAAACAATGTATAGATGATTTACCAATATGGACAATAAACCAGATTTACAATATGGCTAAAAATGCTATGAGTGAAGATTATTAAACCAGCAGTAAATTAAAATATGAAAAGACTTTAAGCAGTTAAACATTCACCACATAACGATTGTATAGCTGAAAGTAAATGTAACTGAAAAGTAAAATAAGACTGAAAGTAAAGAATTGTAGTGCAATGCTGGAGTGAAAGAGTGCTTGAAATAGAAGAGTGTTGTAGAACCGGTTTTGAAATGTCTCTTGGTTTATTTTAGTTGATTTTATTAAAGTTTTTCTTCTTGGATTTAAGTTTTAGAACCGGTGGTGTGACTACCCCGATCTAGTTCTTCTCAAGTCGAAGAGGGAGTGCTGTTGCGCTCAACAAAGTGGGAACAAGCCCACCCGTAGCTCACAGGTCAAACCCCAATGGCCTGGTGCTCAACAAGGAGGACGTCAAAGCGCCTAGAGACCCCCCACGGTCTACTACCCCAAGTCGCCTCCAAGGTCACTGTTTTTAATCAACCGAAAAATTACTAGATGGATGCCTATTAAACTAAGACTTCCCTGTCCCTTGGTCGTATCTCGGAGTACCCCAAAGGGTGATAACCGAGTAGAGGAGCAGGATATGGGAAGTTGTTGTTGGTAAATTTTAGGAGTAAATTTTATCTGGGTGATTAGCATGCAATGTTTATTTTAAAGCGATCAACAAGATCAACCAAGCTGTATCCCTTATGGGAGGTGCCGGTATTTGATCTTGGACTTGGAAAATAAAGTGTGTTTGATTGTAGTGGGTAAAAAAAAAAAAGTTGTTTTAATTACCTAAGCCCCCACTTCCCCTGTTTTTTATATCCAGCTTGAAGTCCCTAAAGGGAGTTGACAAGCGGATAGAGGATACACAGGTTTAATGGGTTGTATGATTACTTTTTAACAGAAAAATAAAATTTGCATAAACAGAAATTTGAAACAACTACTATCCTACTTCTTACTCTACTTCCTAATCTATTTGCTGTAGATTACAAGTGGTTACAAAACTTTACAGAATACCCCAAGAGACTCTCGTTGGAGTTTACAATAATCAGAAAAAAAAATGAAAGAGAGGTGAGGGTTTGAACCCCTTTTGAACCGGTTGAAGGTTGAGGGAATCCTGGGCCTATTCGGGTAGCAAATCTCCTTCACTTGTGCATAACCTGTCATAAACCAGCAAGCTATTCTTCGCTGGAAATCACAGAAAACACTAAAAGTTTTGTTAGAAAAAATTAGTACAAAAATTTACAAATTTACAGAAAAATCTGAATGTGAAATATGGCAGAAATATGAGATTTAGAGGGCTGGAAAATGAGTTTCCAGCCACCTAAACAATGTCTAAATAGCAGAAATAAAAGCCCTAACTAATATATAATAGGTTGGGGCCCTAAAACAAGGGTTATATTCACTATACAGTGAATAAAACCCTTTTTCAGGAAGGCTGAAAGTCAATGGCCGAATTTAAAATTTGCTGGAATGAGATTCTTGGAGAGATCTCCTTGCTTGGACAACCTGCAAATAAATCTATGTCTGCAAAACTCGTAATCCTAGTGATGAATATCTAACAGTTCCTGCAAAATACTTTGAAAGAAGATGTTAGATCATTCACAAAAGAAAGCAAAAGCACTTTTACTCTCTAATCTCTCCACAAAACACTTTGTGGAGAGCTAACTAGATTAATACAAAATGCAAACTAGAAAAATACAAGTTACCTTACAAAGATTTGGATCATGAAAATATTGCAGCACAGTATCCCTCCAAAGAATTCTTCAATTAAATGGCCCAACTAGGGCAAAGCTTCAATACAATAGTATAGCAAGAAAATATGAGAGAGTAAGAAGAAATTTTCGGCAGCATAACAATAGCATGAGAGATCATGTGTAATGAGGGAGTGAGACCCTCATTATATAGTTGAGGCAAACCCCAACCCTTTGAAGCTCAATGGCTGAGATTAGATCTAGATCTAGGGTTTAATCTCCACCACTAGATCTAGGTATTTGACTTTCCATTCCTCTCAATCAATCTATACCCTTAGATTAATTTTTAATCAACAAATTAGAAGCTTGATCCATGATTTAACATTTTCCACCCTTAGATCTAGGATTTTGACCGAGTATTCACCTTTAGATGAGCTTTTAGGTTTTTAAACAAAAATAGAGTGGGCCCAACTAGGCGCCCCTCTAAGTTTGGCCGCCCTCCTCCAGATCTAGCACTTTCCTCTATTGTAGCGCTCCTCTAAAAGGTAGCTGGCACCTCCTATGATGCTAGCGCCTACTAAATCATGTAGCGCCCCACTAAATATAGTGGAAACCCTTCATTAAGTTAGCGCCTCCCTTTAGTAGTGACGTCTCCTTTAAATATGGCAGCGGCCACTATAATGGCTAGCGCCCTTCTTAAAGTGGCGCCCTCTTCAATGCTTTAGCGCCCTCCTTTAGTGTGTAGCGCTCCTCTAAATTTGAAAACCTCCCTTTAAATGGTAGACGTCCTCCATATATAGCTTGACGCCCTACTTTTTAGTGGAGTTTCGTCCATATGGTAGCGCCCTCTATCTTTACCATACAATATAGCGTCCCCATTCTTAGCAAGGGTTTGGCCACTCATTTATTATTAGAATTTCTCTAACTTAGCTTTGACTTGGCTATTTGTTCCATAATAAAATTTTAACCTTTAGACTTAGGCTAAAATAATTTTCCTTAGATTTAATTTTTAAATTTAATTTTTTAAATTTTTCCATTTTGACTTAGGAAAAATTAAAAAATAAACTTGAAAAATTAATATCTAGGCCATGGGGGGGGGATTTGAAATAAATTTTCCTAGGCTTAGCAACCCCCACACAAATTTACCATGGCATTATTTGATTTTTTCCTTCAAAATCAAATAATATGAATTTTGACTTAGGGAAATTAATTAATTCCCTAGGAAAAATAGACCTTGCTTAGACAAAAATGGTCTATCTCCTCAACCACTCATCAGAATGACATGGGACTCGAAGCAGTGGCTTAGGGGGTTTCATAGCAATTAACTTTTCATTCATAGCCCCTATTACAAAATGCCATGCTTGAGCAATTACATTATTACATCAAAAACTGAGTTAATTAATCACCAAGGGGTGAAATTAATTAACCAGAAAAAATAAATTAAAATACAACAACACAACGAAACTCCGCAAGACTCTACACAAATGTCTAGCATGATCATGAATCACACTTTGAAGCCTTAGCCACCTCATGGACTTGACTGGTAGAACGCCCGTCACCACTTTGGAGGATTTTGAGTGAAAACCAAACCGATTAAACTCGTTTACGCAACAAGATCAATTGGAAAGGGAAAAACACTCGATGAGGGGACTTCCCTAACAACCAGTTCCATGGTGTGGCATCCATATCATATGACCCACACTAGCACATAAAATTACATTAATTTTCCCACGCAGGGGAGCGGATATTTCGTTTTACAAAGGGGCAATAGCCCTGCAGGAGTGAAAAAACCTCAAATTTTTCCAAGGTACAACTTGTACAATTATGTACATCTTCATGTACATGGAGTTGCCACCTAGTCGAAATAGGTGGGCAACATGACCTAAACCACTTAGGTCGTGGCCTAGTGTATACCTGTTGCGGCTACTGGATATTTGTCTCTTGTTGCGGCTCATCCTCCAAGTCAATGACTAAAGGATCCTGCCCACCTGACTCTCTCTGACTAACAAAACCTGTTCTCTGTGTTTGTACTTGTACATGTACCTGTGGATCCTCCAACTTGACCCCCGAGTCTTGTGCTAGCTGCTCCTCTACTAATAAGTCCATAGATCTTCGCAAGGCCCTATCCTCATCAATTGGACATAGGGGCTCAGAATGATCCTCTTGCAAGCAGGAATATATACTCTGTATGCCTTTGAAATCTCGTTGTAACCAACAAGTAACCCCTTCTCTCCAGAAGGGTCCAACTTCTTCATAGTGTCAGCATGAATGTGACAATAGTAGACACTCCCAAATATGAGCAAGTGGCTCACATCTGGTCTAGTGCCTGTGAAGACCAACTTGGGTGTTTTCCTCCTGAAAGCTGTGTGGGGACACCTGTTCTAAATGTATACAACGGTCCTGTATGCCTCGACCCAAAGGAATAGTGGTAATCCCTGATCAAATAGCATGGCCATGGTTGCTCCTACCATTGTCATGTTCTTTTTCTCTGCCACTCCATTCTGCTGCAGGGTATGAGGCGCTGTGTGCTCCTTCTTGATCCCCTCCGATGAGCAATACTCCAAGAACTCATGAGAGGTGTACTCAGCCCCATTGTCCGTCCTCATTACTCGGAACTTTCTTCTTGTCACGTTTTCTACGAGAGTCTTGAACTCCTAAAACCGCTCAAAGACCTTTGACTTGGCTTTCAGGAAATAGATCCAGGTCTTCCTGGAATAGTCATCAATGAAAGTGACGCAATAGTTGTAGACACTGAGCAATTGGACACTCATGGGTCCGCAAACATTTGAATGTACTAAGTCCAAGGTCCCCTTAGACTTGCGCTCACTCTGTAGGAAAGGTTTCATGATGTTCTTCCCTAACGCACAACCCTTGCAGTGGTTATGCTCCTCCTCCTGTACCTGAGGAACTCCAATGATGGCTTGTCTCAAATGCCTTAGTGCTCCATGGTGTAAGTGTGCCATCCTCCTATGCCACAAATCACACTAACTGTTGTTGTTGCTGACTAGAGCCTTTGTAGATTCAAAGTGTAGTCTATACACCTTCCCACTCTGGATCCCAATTACCTAATCCAAACTCCTATCTAACCCCTTAGGCTTGATATACACCCTATGGCCTCGAAACTTCACCTGAAATCCCTTGTCCTCCAAGGTGGAAACAGAGATAAGGTTCTTAGATAACCCCGAAACATACAATACGTCAGCAAAAGTGAGGGGTTTGCCAAACTCCCTCTGAAATGAAACAGTGCCAACTCTCTGCGCCTGATACTGCAAATCATCACCCAGCTCAATGTGGAGATTTTATCCACCCTCCTACAAGCTCTTGAAGAACCTCTTTTGTCCCGTCATATGGCAAGATGCTCCACTATCTACGTACCAAACGTTGTTTCTTGTGGTGCTTTCCATGCAAGCTATCAAACAAAAATCCTCATCGAAGTTTTTGTTGAACTCCTCCACATCTGCAGATCCTGCCATCTGGGTATTGTTCTTCTTCTTTCTATATAGGAACTAGGAGGCAAAGTGTCCTTGCTTGTGGCAGATAAAACACTTGACCTTGGACATGTCAAGGTTCTTCTTACCACCTTTCTTTTTCTTTTACCTACCCTGGCTCTTCCATGCTAGGGCTAGAGCCTCTTCATCCACAATCAGTGGGGCACTGCTGGATGAACCTGAACCTTTACCCATGCGGGTCTCCTCCTGCTCAAAATCATTCCACAACCTCTGCCAACCAGGGAGCTTCTCCCTAGCCACAACACCTTTGACAAAGGTGTCCCATGGCTTAGAAAAGCCATTGAGGGCTATCCAAACTAGCTCCTCATCCTTAGTCTTAGAGCCAACAGCTCCAAGCTCATCTCTGATCTATGTGAGCCTTCTGAGATAAGGCACCACTCCTTCACCCTTGGCCATCCTGGTACTGCGCATCCTCTCATGCAGCACCATCTTTCAATTTTCGTTCTTGCTCTGGTAAAGTCCTTCCAAAGCCTTCCACATTTCCAATGCGGTCTTACTCTCGGAAAGGTGAGGGACTATGTGTTCCTTCACCCCATCCAAGATGATCAACATAGCTATGGAGTCTAACTTCTTCCATCTCACCAACTCTACCGGATCTGTGGGTGCAACCTTCGTGGAGTCAATGTGCTCCTCTGCATCACTGACATCCAGGATCATTGTGATCCTTTCTTTCCAAGTAGGAAAGTTCTGAGCCCCTTGGAGTCTGTCCTCAACTCTCAACTGCACGGCCATAGTGAAGTGTACCTGTCAAACCCTAGATCTGAACTCTATGTTTGTGTCTTCAATAGATCTGCCCCTTATCTATCAATACTGCTACAGTTTCTTAGATTTAGCTCACTAGAGCTTTGATACCATGTTGATTTTCATTTAAAACTAAAACTAGGGCTAATACAGCATATATTTAATTTCAAGTGGTAACCACACATGAGTTTCTTTTACTTAGTAATGCAGTGGAAAGTAAATATTGACAAAACATCAACAACAATTTCAAAAATACAGACACAGTGTTTTGGGTATGGAAACCCCCGGATAAAACCCAAGATGGGAAAACCGATGTAGCAGTCAGATATGAAATTGTATTAAGAAGATATGAAACAATTACAATCCAGCAGATAAATTCACCCAACCTAGGGAAATAGAATCTCTGCAAAATCATTGAGCAAGCCCAACAAACAAGACAACCACCCTGCGCAGTTGTACGACCACCAGCATCAACTGTACGGCCCTTTGCGACAGCTTTACGAAATTCGTACGGCTGATGTACAGCCTCCTCTGAAGCATACGTCCTCTCCTCTTCGTGATCCTGTACGACCTGGTGCTCGGCCTAGTAACTCGACAAATCTATCAAGTGAGTGCTCCTCTGTCTTCTCAGCAAACTTCTTTGTCCGACTTTTCTCTGTCTTTGTCTGTGTGTCCTCTCCACCAAATCTTCTTTTAACTCAATGGCTAACCCTCACTATGGATCAATGGATGTAATCCCCAGTGAGATCAATCGCTGAGTTTAGATTATCCATCATTTAAATTATTTCACTTTTCACTTTATAAAAGTGATTCCATTAAGTCAAAATCAAATTAGATTAATTAATGTATTTTCCTAAGACAAAACTTAGGAAAATCACATTAATACATTTGGCTTCCTGTTTAATGTCTTCTAGCATGCAAGGACACATGCAATGATAGAAGACCTTCCTTGTTGCCACTTTCTAACACCAAGTACACCAAATATAAATGGGAATCATGGCACCCAAGAATAATATGACGTTAACTTACACTATAACTCATATTAGCAGAACAGCTCTCAATAACTTCAAAGATATCCATATACAATGATCATATACCAATATGTGTACCAGTGACTATAACAACGTCATATATGTACTAAATCTCACTTGTTATTCGTGTAGGCCCAATTCTAGGGCAACCTACTCTTATACAAGGGAACTCTTATAATAGCTAGAGTGCCATGGCCCATAACATACTCTCTCTTTGGCTCATAAGATGGTACCTCACAAAAAGTGTTTCCTTCCAAGCTTTTTAGTTGAAACTTGACAGTTGCTACATGAAGTGCTTCTTTTGGAGGCTTCTTCTTCCACTTGAAAAGATATGCTATGATGGTTTTATTCCTGAGACGATGAGTGTGCCAGTCAAGCACTGATTCAGGTTCTATAATCAGCTTGCCCTCCTTGGCCAATTCAAGAAGTTCTATCTAGACGAGAAACAGTTTGATTGTGCAAAGAGGAAGGAAATTCCAGCTCATAAGAATAATATGAAATCGAGTAATAAGATTTCATTAAATTTTTGCTCACTTGATGCCATCCTTGATTAATCCATCCATCCATATCCTAAGATTCCTAACCTTATTGGTGTTGATCTCTAAATCTACATAATTCCTTAATGATCATTATCGTAGGTTTAGGTTAGGACTTGATATAGGACATTGTTGGAGGAGCTAGTCAGTAAAGCCGACTAATTAGAGATTAGGTCGACCTCCATAGGTCGTGTCGGTTGACTGAACTGACAAGTAGTTATTCATAACTATTTTGTAATCATATATATAGGTTGTTGAGCCATATACGAACTTGGTTCAGTTTGATGTCTATATGAACCCACAAGTGTTATTGTGTAATATAAGTTGTTATTCAACCTACTATTCTCCTCTCTTGTCTCGGTTATGATTATATGACTATTTATGTGTATTATTGGTAACTTAGAGATCTGAGCGATTACAACATTGGTTCCGTTGCCACAAACCAATGGATGGTCGTTTCTGTGCACAAATCTCCACAATGGCTTCTGTTGTCACTGTTAGTTGATGCTGAAATTCCGTCCAGTTGCGGAGTGCTTTCTGAATATCGATGATCAACGTTGTAATGCTTGACAAGGTCGACACCTTCTCTTGAATTGATAGGTCTATAATATTAATCATGTCGGGTCCCAAAAATTGAACCTTCTCCTCTGTTGTGTCAAGTAGTCCCTTCATATGTGGGTAAATCAAACAATCCCTAGTCTTGACACACTTGATAAGATTTGCCCACATATGAAGAGACTACTCGACACAGCAGAGGAGAAGGTTCAATTTTTGGGACCCGACATGATTAATATTATAGACCTATCAATTCAAGAGAAGATGTCAACCTTGTCAAGCATTACAACGTTGACCATCGATATTCAGAAAGCACTCCGCAACTGGACGGAATTTCAACATCAACTAGCAGTGACAACAGAAGCCATTGTGGAGATTTGTGCACAGAAACGACCATCCATTGGTTCGTGGCAACAGAACCAATGTTGTAATCGCTCAGATCTCTAAGTTACCAATAATACACATAAATAGTCATATAATCATAACCGAGACAAGAGACAAGAATAGTAGGTTGAATAACAACTTATATTACACAATAACACTTGTGGGTTCATATAGACATCAAACTGAACCAAGTTCGTATATGGCTCAACAACCTATATATATGATTACAAAATAGTTATGAATAACTACTTGTCAGTTCAGTCAACCGACACGACCTATGGAGGTCGACCTAATCTCTAATTAGTCGGCTTTATTGACTAGCTCCTCCAACAATGTCCTATATCAAGTCCTAACCTAAACCTACGATAATGATCATTAAGGAATTATGTAGATTTAGAGATCAACACCAATAAGGTTAGGAATCTTAGGATATGGATGGATGGATTAATCAAGGATGGCATCAAGTGAGCAAAAATTTAATGAAATCTTATTACTCGATTTCATATTATTCTTATGAGCTGGAATTTCCTTCCCAACGTTGTAATGCTTGAAAAGGTCGACACCTTCTCTTGAATTGATAGGTCTATAATATTAATCATGTCGGGTCCCAAAAATTGAACCTTCTCCTCTGTTGTGTCGAGTAGTCCCTTCATATGTGGGTAAATCAAACAATCCCTAGTCTTGACACACTTGATAAGATTTGCCCACATATGAAGAGACTACTCGACACAGCAGAGGAGAAGGTTCAATTTTTGGGACCCGACATGATTAATATTATAGACCTATCAATTCAAGAGAAGATGTCGACCTTGTCAAGCATTACAACCTTGACCATTGATATTCAAAAAGCACTCCGCAACTGGACAAAATTTCAGCATCAACTAGCAGTGACAGCAGAAGCCATTGTGGAGATTTGTGTACAGAAATGACCATCCATTCACCAACACAATCCATGAGACAGAACAATTGTAAAAGACTACTTAGACAGTTTATTTTGTTACCTCCCTTGTTTCTTTGAGACGAAGAAAGATTTTGTTCCTGGGGGAGATGTTGGAGGAGCTAGTAGGTAAAGCCAACTAGACTAGTTAGCCGACTAATTAGAGATTAGGTCGGCCTCCATAGGTCGTGTCGGTTGACTGAACCGACAAGTAGTTATTCATAATTGTTTTGTAATCATATATATAGGTTGTTGAGCCAGATACGAACTTGGTTCGGTTTGATGTTTGTATGAACCCACATGTGTTATTATGTTATATAAGCTGTTAATCAACCTACTATTCTTGTCTCTTGTCTCTGTTATGATTATATGACTCTTTATGTGTATTATTGGTAACTTAGTGATCTGAGTGATTACAACAGACACCATTGAATTAGAATAGTCATATACTAATTCACTAACTGACTCATTCCATTGGCATGGGTGCAGGTCATTAAACTATAATTACATGAGTTCTTTTCATTTTGGCACTGCAAGCCAACAGAAGGACTCACCCATTTTGGAAGGAGATTCAAGGTCTTATTGAGCTCAAAGATATCCCTAAACGGTTGACCATAGATGAATGCATGGTTGTCCATTTGCAAATGAAGCAATTGAGTGTCTAGTACCAGCGCACATCAAGTGAGAGCTTGCACTATGGGAAAATAGTTATTATATGCTTAAAGGACATATGGAAGAAAAACTTAAACATGATTGCCCCAAACATTTAGAGCCCACCAACTATGCTTGGAACCATGCTAAAAAATCTACAATGGATGAATTTGGAAGGGTGCATTCTTTCAAAATATATAAAAAGTGCTTAGCCATGATCACATGTGAAGATTAGTGTTGCAAACATCATTGAGAAATTGTGAGCTTTACTAAAGACCGATTTTTCATTAAAAATCGCCGATTTTTTCTGCCAATTTTTCTGCTGAGATATTGCCTAGAAATTCAGCTGGCTGGAAACGGGGGAAAAGAAAAGCCAATTTTCACATTTTGTTCGGTCATTTGCAAATTACAGCAAAGAGAGCCAAGGAGGAGAGAACCATCTAGCGGCAAGTGATATACTAAATATCAATAAATAGCATGGGGATGACACACTGTACCTACTGGTTTGAATAGAAAGAAAGTTTCTTTACTGCTGAAGATCATTCATTGCTGAATATTAACACCAACAATCTATGAACAGTTCATTTTCTCTGACATGAATCACAGGAAAGATTTACCATCAGCTAGTATTGGTAGAAATGAACTTGGAAATAATGATGGACTAAACTGTGACAAACATTTTGGCAACAAGGATGGCAAGCTTAAGAGTGACAAGTCTTAACAAGGAATTGAAAATGAACTCTAAACTAGGAAGAAACCTCCAAAGGATGATTTTATTTCTACAAGAGAATGATATTTTGACCTCTTATTTTCATCCAGCTAGATTCTTTATTGCACTGAGAGTAGCGAGGTGCTTACAATCCAGTATGGGGGAGATGTTGTCATATGAACGTAATGTGACGTGTAACGTTATGTTACATTAAAAAATAAAAAGTAAATAAAAAATTCATGTCAGCTCATAAAATAAAAAATAAAACCAAATGAAAAATAATTAAAAAATCTATGCCTGCTTATAAAATTAAATTAAATTAAAATTAAAACCAACATAGATCCTTTTTAAACCCGAACTTACGTGTAAATTTTTGAAACAAATAAACTTTGTTTCTTACAGAAATAACCAGTGTAGATAAGCCAGGTTACAATAATCCATGAATAATAAAATATATGTTTTTTTATAAGATAAGAGATATTTTACAATGAGAAATGATACTTGTATAAATACCCATGCAAGGGTTTTCCTTGGTGATGAGACGCCACCTTTCATAAGGTGCCTATTCATTTGCGTTTTTACATTTAATTATTATTTTATTTACTTATTTATTTATTATTGCTTATTTATTATTTATTTTGTTCATTACATTGCCTTCCCCTTAAGGTAAGCTTTGTCCTCGAAGCTTTATTAAAGACAAGGCTTACGTCTGATTTCTAGCTTGTAATGTCATCTTCCGATCCTTTATTTTAGTACTTGCGACTCTTGACGAAATGAGACAATAGGAATTACGAACTCCAAGGAAAAAACTCCGCATCGTCTGTGATGTGGTCCATCCGAGATCTATTTTCATCGGAGGTGATTGTTGATTGTCTTGTTGGATAAATCTTCTCGTTTTTTGCTTAGGTTGCATATTTTGTGTTCTTTCGCTTCTGAATTTATAACTCCTTTGTTTATGTTCATTTTGACCCTGTCATTGGTCAAAATTCTTTTTGTAGTTTGGGTGTCGGTAAAGAGTTCTTGTTGCTTGTTTTTCTGCTCGATTGACTTCCTTTTGAACTATGATGGGAACCGAATTTGTATTCATTTCTTCTTCCTCAACTGGAATTAGTTTTCTGGATAGTATGGATGCTTACTTTTGAACTAATTTGTTCTCTAATAGATTACTATTATTCTAAATCTTCTCAAACCTTTCATCTTGCGACTGTTTGTCCTCTTTTAACTTCTTGATTTGTTCCTTTAGTTCTTGGTTAACCCTCTTCATGGCGGAATTTTCTTCGTCCTTTCCTAGTAATTTTTGCTAGAGAGTTTGAATCGTCTCTTCTAAATTTTGACTGCATTGAACTTTATCCTTTGCCTTCTTGATTTGTAGAAGCAATTTCTGATTATGATCTCTTCAACGAGAGCTCTCTTCTTCGTTACCTACAACAACCTTGTTGAAATCCTTATGTATCATTTGTAATGATTTCTCATTCTCATGCGACAACATCTTTGATATTCCTTTGAAGTCTTCAGATGGTGCGACTTCTGATTCTGATTTCATGTTAATGTCCTGCAATGTGATTTTCTTCTTTTTGCAGGGGAATGTCAAAAACTTATTTTCAGCATTTAAGATAAAAGTCCCCAATGTTTTTAGCCACGGTGATCCCAAGACTAGGTCATTGTCACTACTCCACAAGGATTTAACTATAAGTTGTGAGACGCCAGTATAATCTCCAATGTTCCATTGTAAATCACTTATTGCATATTCTTTGTTATTCCAAAAGTCTAACCTTTCACCTATATTTGACTCCATAATCGCTAACTCATTAGTAAATTCATCTCTAATATAATTATTGCATCCGTCGGGAGCAATAGAAATAGTAACGTCTTTCCCTCTAATTGTTCCTTTTATTTGAAATAACATTGAAGCATAAATGTTTGAAGTACTTGAGAATCTTCCTTGCTTTTTTCCATGAGACTCCATTTTCTTTATTTTAATTACTTTAAAAAAAAGGTACTCGAACTTCTTATATATATATATATATATTGTCCCTTTATAACCCTTTTAAATTTCTAATGGAATAAATAGATTGAAATAAGTTAATAACCCTTGAGATCACTTGTGCACTTTTAACTTTATCATATAATAATAAGATTTTAGGAATAACCTTAACTTATATAATAAAGAACTTTCCACTTATTTTTGAAATTTATAAATCTTTATACTTTTGTATGTACTTTGATATATTCTTACCCGAACTTAAAGTGTTACGTTTAATTTTGTGACAAACAATTTACCGAACCGTCACAACTTAATTCCAACCGACAACTTATTGGTTTCCTTCACGATTTCGATTGGTTTATTTGCAAAATTTTGTTCCCACGATTATGATTGGTGGTGATTTACGGTAGTGGTAGGGTTGACAACGTGGATTGCCGCAACACAATTTCGGAGTAGTATGATGGCTCCCCTACTAGAATCCTGGTGCTAGCGGCTATGTGATGATTGCAGATGGAATTCTCGGGCACCGCAGCAGCGATGTAAGAGATTCGAAATCTGCCACAATGGCTATGTTTGACGATGTTGCCTTTATGACTACGATAGAATTGATGGCATAACACGCCAGATTTGGAATTCAATGCAATTATGTTGTGCACTAGCCCACGTCTTGGACTTTGTTGCGGTTGCTCTACCTTTATTCGCAAACTAATGTCTCCCCTGTCGTTTGATCAGATGTGGATTGACCCTTCGTGCCTTGAAGCGATTTGACTAGTCAAATTTACAATAGTCTTTTATCTCTTCCAATGGAATCTGATTTTTTAAATAAGCTTGATAGGCCAGAAATAAACAGCGTACATAAGCCAGGTTACAATAATCCATGAATAATAAAATATATGTTTTTTGATACGATAAGAGATAATTTACTGTGGGAATATGATAAACCCACTCATAACTTAAGATAAAATATTTAATCATTATTTGATTAAATTCCTACCCACTAGCTAATTAGTTGGCATCCACTTGCACCTTAAAGTCAACACATGCCATCTATACCCCAAGAATGCTTTATTTCTGATTCTGGGTTGATCTTGACCACTTTATGGACTCCCAGAATTAATAACTGCACTTTCCTGCAGAGTCTGCTTTATTCTGCTTTTATCCAACTTTTTTGTGGATAAGGTAAAGCTAGTTAACTAGGAAACTGGTATCTTTTGTTGCCAACCCATCCTCCATAATTTTCTCTCCATTTTCCAGGATTAGCATGTTTTTCCATCACTCTTGACAACTCACTCATGTTTTTGCTACTTCGTGAGGTCCTTGACTGATTTGGGAAGTGCTTTAGCCACCTTTGGGGGTTTATCATATTTGGTAAGTCTACCTTTCTGAGCTTTATGAGTTGTCTCCATACAACTCGATTTTACCTATGAGGGATGTACTATTTATGTACACTATTATTCATCATTATTCAATGGAAGGATACACTCCAATATTCATCTCTTCATTCATGTGATTCAGTCTCTTTTCTTCTCTCTATTTTTCCTGTGTATGCTTATGAGAATTATCTTAGTAGCAAGATCTATTTCCTGTGCTTCTTCTTAGCATCTTTGCTCATAGCATTGGAGCTATTATTTCTACATGGTTTCAGAGTGCACGCTTGCTCAAGTTCTACAGAGTTGAGGAGTGCATCCAGTCTCCTATCCCTCTCTGAAGATGAGCTTGTCTAGCTTAAAAAAAATTCTCCTAGTTTTGTTTTTCATGTTGCAGAGAGTTTCTTCTTGAGTGCATCAACTCGGCAATATGGACTCTTCCTCAGCTATAATTCTTACTCCCTTCAACTACCACGAATGGAAAGACAAAATTGGCATTCTATTTCGCAGTAAAGGACTATACAGAGTTACTCTAGCTTTGGAGAATGAGCCCAAGTTGTGATTGAGAAAGCTAAGTGGCATAATAGGTTGGATGAAGCCTATGGATTGCTTTGTCTCTCTATTTCTGCTGATCTACTCTTTCATCTAGATGGTCTGACCACTCCAAACCAAGTGTGGACCCAACTGGAGTCTCTCTTTGGAGTTCAAGATGAGTTAAGAGCGCATCAATTGGACATTGAGTTATTCTAATTGAGTCCAAGCAGTTTGATTCTCTTGAGGGTTTCTTCACCGAGTTCAAGTGACTTGTTCTAATGCTCAAGCAATGTGGGATTGAGAAGGAAGATGATCAATTAATCCTTTCCATTCTTTCTAAATTGGGTCTTGATTACTCAGTTTTTGTGTCTACTTTTCATGCTACTAGGCTTGTTGTTCCTAAGTGGAAATGCCTTATTTAAATACTTTTCTTGATTCACTAATAAAGCAGCAAGATAAATTGATCCAGATGGGTGTCCTTAAATCTTCCAAGGGCAAGGATCATGCTCTCATGGTACAAGGAAGCAAGAATAGCAAATCCAAAGAAAAGCAAATTATGAAAGAGAAGAAGCCAAAGTCAGAAATTGAAGATGAAGATTCAAAGCCTACTTATGAAGATTTAATGAAGAAAGTTAAGAAGAAATGGAGCACATCCAAGTGTTCTTATTGCAGCAAGGGATTTCATTCAAAGAATAAATTTTTCAAGAAGAAAATGGACATCATGTCTCAGCTTCTTGAGAAGCACAAGATCGAAGTTCCAGATGAGCCAGAGAATCCTGTTGATTCTTTAGAACACTATCATAGTGCACAGTTCCAAGGTAATATAGCATATACCTTGAGTGCCAGAGTTAAATTCTTTCCTCATGTCTCTGATATAGATTTAGTCTCTGATATATCAGAATCAGAAATATCAAATCCTTTCTTTGATAATCCTCCTATCAGTCTACTAGATTCATCTCCCGAAAATTGTGATTTTTCACTAGATACTGACTTGTCTTTGAGCAACTCTTCCTCATTTCATTCACAAGCTTATATCTCTGATTTAGAAGATTGTTTGTAGGATTATATGCATGTCATGACACAATTCATACCACCATCCATACCATCTACCATACCTCTGAATAATCCTAAGACTACACAAATCCCAAGTTCACTAGTTGATTTCTCATTGGTCTCTTATGCAGTGTTACTTATATTACATGGTTTGAAGTCTTGCCTATCTTTCAGTGGTTGGTTATCCATGATCTTAGTCATCTTTGGACTGATATTAAACATGTTTGGATCTTTTCTAAACACTTATGGTTCAAATCTCAAGTCCATCCATCATTCATATTTTTACACTTACCAGTTTTTCTCAATTGCTCATAGTTTTCCTAGTCTAGCCCTATATCCTCATGGAATCACTAAAGCCTTTGTCTTTGTTGTTCCATATGCTAATGTTTATGATATATCAGAATTTTATCAGCCTCATATCAGATCTGGAAAGGTGCTACATCAGATTGGAAGAATGATATGTGATTCACATCACAATTTTGCAGCTATTCAGGGAATTGAGCGTGTAACAAATTGTCTTAATTTTTTACTCTTTGGGGAGGAGTATGCACAGATCTCGTTTCCATTTTAGATTGTGTTTGCAGGTCAAAGTTTGTCAACAGCAAGAAGCATTCAGATAATGCTCCTACTTCATCAGTGGATGAGATACCAAGAGTCTCTCCACTTCCTTCTTGCAGGTTCTACACTCTAGCGCATGATCATGGAGTTCATGATTTCTTCATCAAGTCTTTCACCAAGAAGCAGTTCATTCAGCTCATTCAAGTGAAGATAAAGATATGTTGAAGACATATTATTTCAAATTTTGTGCCTTGTCCTTTCTTGAGGGAGGATTTCCCCCATGTGGTTTTGCCTCTTTCCTCAGCTTTTTGGACCATAGCCTTGTTGTTGGGCCCTATATACACCTGTATTTTGACATACCATCATAAAGTTAGACTTAAAGGGGGGTGTGCAAATATAATAAGCAAACTCATAACTTAGGATAAAATATGTAATCATTATTTGATTAAATTCCTACCCACTAGCTAATTAGTTGGCATCCACTTGCACCTTAAAGTCAACACATGCCATCTAAACCCCAAAAGAATGCTTTATTCCTGATTCTAGGTTGATCTTGACCACTTTATGGACTCCCAGAATTAGTAACTGCGCTTTCCTGCAGATTCTACCTTATTCTGCTTTTATCCAGTTTTTCTGTGGATAAGGTAAAGCTAGTTAACTAGGAAACTGGTATCTTTTGTTGCCAACCCATCCTCCATGATTTTCTCTCCATTTTCCAAGATTAGCATGTTTTTCCATCACTCTTGACAACTCACTCATGTTTTTGCTAATTCGTAAGGTGCTTGACTGATTTGGGAAGTGCTTTAGCCACCTATGGGGGTTTATCATATTTGGTAAGTCTACCTTTCTGAGCTTTATGAGTTGTCTCCATACAACTTGATTTTACCTATGAGGGTTGTACTATTTATGTACACTATTATTCATCATTACACAATGGAAGGATACACTCCAATATTCATCTCTTCATTCGTGTGATTCAATCTCTTTTCTTCTCTCTATTTTTCCTGTGTATGCTTCTTCTTAGCATCTTTACTCATAGCATTGGAGCTATTATTTATACATTAACAATGAGAAATTATACTTGTATAAATACCATGCAAGGGTCTTCCTTGGTGATGGGACGCCACCTTTCATAAAGTGCCTCTTCATTTGCGTTTTTTCATTTAATTTTATTTAATTAATTAATTAATTAATTATTGCTTATTTATTATTAACTTTGTTCATTAAAATTTTCATGAACATGTAAAAAAGTTTGAAATTTTTTATGAACATGTAAAAAGGTTAGATAAAAGAAATTTACAAATTCAAGAAATTGGATCCCTCTCGGTGCTTAGTAGATTCGGGTTTAAAATGGATCTATGCTGGTACCTTGTCAATGAATTGACTTGTAAACTTGACATGTTCCCAAAGCAACATTGTTGCATCAAAATTCACATCATATAGTTGTTCTCATCTTCAGAGCACACGGAAAGAAGCCAATTTACCTAAAAAAGATTGTTTTAGATGGGTTTTGAGAGGGAGAGGGAGGGGGATATTTCCTTCTAGATCCAATTAGATTTTGAGTTGTTTCAATTCTGATCCTTTGCATACAATTCTATATAGATTTATGGAGGCATGGATGGCAAGTAATAAAATCTTACATTTCTCAAAAAATTCTCTTCAAAACTCTCTAGAAAAAGAACCTATTGATGTGACTTTTTTATTCCCATCCTTGCACTTACCCTATGTATTTGCAGAAGTAAAATATGTTATTCCCATTATATAGAGTGCAATCTCATAAATATAAATGGTTAGCTTCTAACAACACCATTCCCATTGTCATCTATGGAGTCGTTTACCTTTACCCGTAAAAGGGGTAGAGAGAATCGATAATTTATTTACTTGATTTCATTTTAGATGACTCATGAGTAATGATGATGATCATAAGATACATTTATTAGACTTTTTGATGACTCGGGATTCAAGACACGATTCTTTTTTGATATGTGATGTATCAATAGACATCTTATATGTCAGTTTTCCTTCCATATTCATGTGGCAATGTGTTTATTTGATGTTGTTGTAGCTTTAGATTTGTGTTTTTAAACCGCCTAGACCGGAACCGGAATTGACCGGTTTGACCGACCAACATCCTCAGCGGTTTGAACTGGACCTGAGACCAGTTCGGTAACGAACCGGCCAGCCCGATGCCTAAACTACTTGATTCGTTACCGAACCAGTATTAGCCGGTCGGGCCCGTAACTAACCGGTCGGCCAACTGGGAAACACCTCTATGGATGCAAAAAAAACATTTAAAAATCGATTTTTTAATAAAATAAAAAAACTAACTTAATACCTAATCCTAAATGCATGCTAAGGCTATAAAAAAGACCCCCTCCCTCCCATTTCACTCATCGGTTACCTTTGCGTCATGATTGTTTGTCTTTTGCAGCCGCCAGCATGGAGTTTGCTGATTGCAGGTTCCTAGTTTTAAAACCTTGGTTTAAGCTGAGACCATATCTAGCTGGCTCTTTCAAATTTCAAAAGATTTAACTCATTTTATTTTTTCCACTCACTTGTATGTTGTAGTTAGTGCAAAATATTATAACAAACATTCAATTGTAAAGAAACTCTAATTCACCGTACCCGTGCAACTCTTCTCCAAGGTAGTTTTCACAAGTGATCATTAGTTTGCCACCATAGAATAAAATAAATTTCACAAAGTACTACCGACGCTACAACATCAGAGGTAGATTTACAACAGTTCCCTCTTTTTTTAACCAAAAATACAAGAAGTGGTCATATATATACTATATATATGAGTAGACTTTGCATATTATGTCTTTAATCATCTAATGGCTTGAAATCATATTTTGGAATGTTTAATATAATTTTTGTCATTAAAATTGTAATTTTTTTTGTATTATTTAATAGTCCTGTTCATTACTGGTTCCGGTTCCGGTCCGAGTTCACCCTTGATCGGTTTGACTCCCGGTTCCGAGTTTTAAAACCTTGCCTCATCTTCCTTGCTTCATGGACAATCCTTTGCTCACTGCTAGCAGACAAGCATTATTTCTACCAAGATTGCTTCTTTGATCTTTCAACCTTTGAGCATCATTATGTTTTTTCTCATATTGAACCCTCACCTCGCATCTTTTGGTATGTAAACAAACATCAACACCCATGCACCCTTTCATGCAAAATACAAGCCTTCACTCATGTAACAACCCTTGTAGATCTTGTCAAGTTTTCATAGATTGCACCACCATCTAAATGAACCCCTGCATGAGCCCTTGTAAATCTTGTCTAGATTACACCTCCATTCAAATGAACCCCCATCACCCATTTGTTTGAGCTTGGTAACATACTTCCAAAGAGGATAGTATTCATATTGCCCGCTTGCTTTAGCAAGTCTAGGGATTTGATAATTGCCAATTTCAGAAGCCATTAATATTGCAAAAACACTAAAAAAAGCTGCTCACCAATGATAAGGCTGCCTACAACCTTCTTTTTTCTGCCCATAACAGTGCTCTTGCTGCTAACAACCATCCTCTTGCTGGAAATGCACCAAAACTTGCTCCCAGTGTTCCAAAACACAAGCAAAATGCTTGCTGCTGCTGTAGGGAGCTCTTGCTGTTGAAGAAAGCTTAAGGAATGTGTGAAAGGAAGAGGCTTCTTATAGGAAAAGAGAGGTTGTGAGGGATTTTAAACATTTTTTTCAAATGAAAGTAAAAATTTAGTTTGGAAACAATTAGAAGTTAATTAATAATTTGTCTTTAGTGGTTTTTAAACTTCCTACGAGTCCCACGTCCATCATGGGTGCTTGGCTGGGTTGGGACAACTTAAAAATTGCATCAAAACAAGGGAGTTTCCTGCAGAAACAGCCTGGATATACCCTGAGATGTACTATACATCATTTCCAAACCATGAAATGCTACAGTACAGCGCAAGGTGTTTCCAGACTGTTTCGTACCCATTTCAGCAAGTTTCCAGTACCAGTACAGGGGTTGATTGGGCATTTCTTGCAACTTAGTTTGAAAGCTAATGTACTTATTCGCTCTTTGAAGTAATATATGAAGCATTTTCCATAAGAAATAATTAAGAATTAAGTCATATTGATCCCATGGTTGTTATGATGGATACAATGGTTATTTTTTATTTATATTAACCTTTGTACCCTTCATTTAATAGCACAAGTTTTATTGATGTATTGAAAGTTACTAACTAATGCAATTACCCTCATCAACCTACGTTTAGGCTTACTACAGAGTCCCTAATTTGTGAAGAAAGATATTCTGCAAATTGAAAGCCGTGCCAGAAGATATATAAACTTAGAGAGCACTCAGAAATGTTACTTACCTATCTATTTTTTGACTTGCTGCAGGGGTGATGATGATATATTGATGCTTCACCAAAGAAGGAAGTACAGACTCTATATAATCAAAATGACCTTTCTGTTTACGACAATCAACTCTAACTGGATTTATTGAGGCCAGTCCTTGTGGTAGTTCTTTCACTATACGGACAAATCCCTCCATCTGCTCAATGAAATAGTCTACATTGAAAATTTCTGCAAAACCACTGCAAATAAAAGAACATCATTATTAAAAAAAACTGTAATGGGTCATTTCCTAGCCCTGCACCCCAAATTTCATTTGAATGTCATTTGTGTTACTTTTGATTGTATTGTACATTTGAAATAATAATAGCACCAGTAACCAACTATTCTAAAATTGGGGCATGCTATACAACTTTTTAAGGAGATGCAATGATGAGACTTTTTCTAAAGATTTGAAATAAGAGAAACTCTATTTGCTTGAACTCCAAGTAATAATGAAGATACAAACATGAATATGTAGAATATGTGCAGTCACAAAGGTAAGCTCTATACATGGTTATAACTTATAACTTTATAAGCTTTCCTTAAAAATGGAAATCATTTGGACAACAAAAGCATAAACATATTTCATACAGCCCATTGCAACTTGTTTATAGAGATAGTTTTTTACAGAAATCACTTAGATGATCAGTATAAAATTATACATATTAATATAGCAAATTTCTCGAACACAGACAAGATTCCTCACAAAAGCACAACAATACTCTAAAATATTAGAGGAGTTAAGGGAATAGTAGGAAACATTCCAATGATCACGTGGAGAGTAAAATCTCCCCAAACACACATGATTTTCTTGTAGTCATGCCAGAAACACTATCTTTATTGGTGCTTGAGCAGTTTTGTTTGACTCTCTATCCATCACCATTAGATTTACCATTTCCTAAATCATCGTATTGAAGATATATCCTACCAATTGACATCTCCCAGCTTAATGTTAACAAAAAAAGAACTTGAAATGACTTTCTTTTCAAGTTATTCTTTCCCATTGAGGTGCAAGGTTGCCACTTCTAAGTTATAGCTGTGGCCCAATTTTTTGGAAATGATTATTAATTAGAATAATTTTCTTGTTCATTTTAGAGGCTATAAAGAAGGAATTATTAGAGAAAGAAGAGATAGCCTGGAGGCCCATCTTTGAAAAAAAAAAAATTAAAATTCAAGCATATTTATCCAAGACAAAGTGCTTTACTGTTCCTTTAAAAATTTCCTCTGATATAAACTTTCAAACAGCAATATAGAAGAACATAAGCATGGATGATGAGCAGTAGAATAGATGCATAAATCAGATCTCATATGAACACAAGAAATTTACCCTGGAGAAACCCAAGAAGGGAGAAAACTCCAGCAAACAATCTTCCTTTATTGCAAATAAAATTGTATGATCAGTACAACTTCCACCATGAACTATGCTCTTCAAAGAGCTTGACTAACCTGACTGTAGATGACCAGCAAGAAAAGAAGTTCCTTGCTGTCCTCTTTGACTGTGTAAAAAACAACACCACAAAAGTTCCTTCTCTGCCCCTCTAACTGAGTATAACTGTTGTAATAAACATATGCTGTTCACTTTTCTTACTGTGTAAAACCAGCAAGGACAAGAGTTCATTTGCTGCTCTCTATTTACTCAGACGTAAAGACAAAACTTCATTAATTAATGATGCGCACTAATGGACAGCGGAGGCTACAATATATAGGCAAAGAAGGTAAGGTTGACATGGCATGCACACAAGGAAAGATCCAGAATTTGAAATGAAAACTGATGGAAAGTTCTAAACCGAGAAGAGAAATTTCTATAAAGTAAGCTTTTCAAATTTTTTAGTAACTTCCATTTTTTTTTCTTTTTTCTTTCTGCCTTTTTCTGACTTTAATTATTTCCCTTTTTCTTTTTCTTTCTAACTTTTTCTTTTGCTAACTATTTATTTA
The DNA here is from genome assembly GCA_001517045.1 of Pseudotsuga menziesii. Lineage (NCBI taxonomy): Eukaryota > Viridiplantae > Streptophyta > Pinopsida > Pinales > Pinaceae > Pseudotsuga > Pseudotsuga menziesii. Next base: position 426,419 of record LPNX010063290.1, on the reverse strand, counting down.
ATTATTTCTAACTTTGTCTTGACTCTTTTTTGCTAACTTTAATTATTTAATTATTTTTTATTTTCTTTAACTTTTTATAAATAAATTAATTAATAATTAAAACTTTTAATAAAACTCAAACTTTATTCATGAGAACTTTGACTTTGACTTAGACTAAAGAGACATATTCATGGTGGATGAATTTAATCATGCCAACGCACTAGATCAATACATTTATTTGCATGAGGAAGATTGTTTATTTCTAGCTCATAGGAATTTTACATTCTTCCTAACTTTTGCTAGATACCCTGGTTTTTGCAAAATGCTCACAAGGCTTCCTGTCTTGGCTTTTGGCATTGCCTCACAAGACTTACTGACTTGACTTTTGGTATGGCTCACAAGGCTTGTCCGTTCACCTTGACTTTTGCCATGACCTTACAAGACTTGCCAAGGCATTATCACTTTCGTTCTGACTTTTGTCCTGGCTCACAAGGCTTGTATTTTTAGCTTGACTTTTGCCATGACTCACAGAACTGTTTAATCTCCAAGTCTCCCTAGCTAGCTTCAGGGTGGTCACTTATGACCTCAAACCTTGGAGAATGCCTTCTAATGCTGATTTCAACACTCCCTCTCAGCAAGGGAGGCATTCTCTACAACTCCAAGTTTGTCACGAAAGTATGTAAACTTCGCCAACTGCAGTGGCTTGGTCAGGATATCAGCAACCTGATCATTTGTTGCAATGTACTTTAGCTTGATCACATTCGTTGTACCATATCTCTGATATAGTGGTACTTCAGATTAATATGCTTTGATCTATCATGAAACACCGGATTTTCTGTGAGCTTTATACAGCTCTTATTATCGTAGTCTCAAGCTTTTCACCAAACAAGCCAAAAATAAGTTTTCTGAGCCATACTGCTTCTCTGCTGGCATTGCTAAGCGCAAAATATTCAGCCTCAGCTGTGCTCTGAGCAATAGATCCCTGCTTCCGGCTGGACCAGGAGATCATGGCTGATCCTAAACTGAAGCAGTAACCCGAGGTACTCTTTCTATCTACTAGACTCCCAGCCCAGTCCGAGTCTGCATAACCATGCAACATCACACCACCACTGGATGTGAACTTTAGCCCATAAGCTAAGGTACCTTGAAGATATCTCAAGATGTGCTTACCTTCCACCCAGTGTCTTTCTCTCGGCTCAGCCATAAGTTGGCTCAATGCACTCACTGCAAACTGCATATCTAGTCTAGTATGAGTTAGGTACATCAAAGACCCAACAAGTTGTCTATACATGGTGGGATCCACCAAATCAAATCCTGAATCTGAGTCATGCAGCTTCTTTAGATTAGCCACTATAGGAATGGACACACTCTTGCAATTCATCATACCAAACCTCTTCAGTATGTCTACAGCATATTTTCCTTGAGATAGGAAAATCTCGTTTGGTTTTTGCCAAACCTCTAAACCCAGGAAATAATGCATCAATCCCAGATCTTTCATTACGAACTCAGCAGTGAGCTTCTTCTTGCACGAGGCTATCTGCCTATCTTCTCCTATGAGGAAAAGATCATCTACATACAAAACCAAAATCAGAGGATGATTTTCAACAACTTTAAAATAAAGATTAGAGTCAGCAGTGCTCTTACTGAACCCCAAGCTTCTCAGAAAGCCATCAATTCTGTCATACCACACTCTGGGTGCTTGCTTAAGACCGTACAAGGCCTTCTTTAACTTGCATACATGAGAAACCTTGTTATGCACAACAAAGCCATCGGGTTGCTCTACATAAACTTCCTGTTCTACTTCACCATTAAGGAAAGTAGTCTTTACATCCATCTGATTTAATTTCCAACCAAGTACAGAAGCAAGAGACATAACTGAACGAATAGTAGTATACCTGGCTACTGGTGCAAATATTTCATCATAATCTACACCTTCTTTTTGGGAGAAGCCTCTAGCCACGAATCTAGCTTTGTACTTCTCAACACTTCCGTCAGCTGCATGCTTTATCTTATACAACCATTTGGATGAGACAACTGATTTGTCTTTAGGCTTGGGAGCAATGTCCCATACACTGTTCTTCATGATGGATTTGTATTCATCCAACATGGCATCTCTCCAAACCTGCAACTTGTTAGTTTCATCAAATAAAGAAGGTTCAGCATCACTGCTGTTACTTACCAAAGCAACATAACCTGCAAATCTTTGAGGCCTTTTGCTTTCTCTGAAGGTTCCTGAAGGGGTTGCATGTCTCTCTGCATCTTGCAGAGTTTCTTTGAACCAAGCTGGTCTTCGCTTGATAGGAGGATCTTCAAGAGACCTCTCTAATACCTCGGTAGGTTCCAACGTTGCATCTTGATCCATTGGATCATCATGATTTTTCTCCCTCTGAAAGTCAGTACCAGAAGTCTCGGCTGAAGGAGAATCTGGCTCATCATCGATCTGAAGCTCTCTAGATCGTTTGAAAACAACTTCCTCATGGAAAGTTACATCTCGACTCACTTCTATCTGCTTCTGACCTAGAACATAGATCATGTAAACCTTAGAAGACTCAATATATCCAACAAAGACCCCTTTCTTACCTGAGGGTTCCATCTTAGTTCGCTTCTCTTTTGGCACATGAATGTAAACTGGACACTCGAACACTCTCAAGTGTCCAACATCTGGTTTCTTACCAGAGAAAGCTTCTTCAGGAGTTTTATCCTTCAGGATTGCATGAGGGCACCTGTTCTGAATGTAGACTGTTGTAGATGTAGCTTCTACCCAAAGAGAGTTGGGTAGATCTTGATCAAACATCATAGCTTTTGCAGCTTCACATATAGTTCTGTTATTTCTTTCAACAACGCCATTTTGCTGAGGATTGTATGGAACAGTCAACTGACGTTTGATACCAACTTCCTTACAAAAGCTCTCGAACTCATGGGATTCATATTCCCCTCCATTATCAGATCTTAGAATATGAATGTGCTTCCCTGTCTGATTTTCTACCAAGGCTTTGAATTCTTTAAACTTTGCAAAAGCTTCACTCTTCAACTTTAAAAAATAAATCCAACATTTTCTAGAAAGATCATCAATGAATATGACATAATACAGAAAGCCATTCAAGGAAGGTGAAGACATAGGTCCACAGATGTCAGAATGAATAAGCTCTAAGATCTCTTCAGATTTGCTGCTACTATGCAGAAAATACTTCTTTGCATTTTTACCAAGCAAACAACCTTTGCAAACCTCATTTTATCAGAGGAAATAGGAGGCATACCGCTTACCATAGATTGAAGTCCAGGGAGAGCCTTGAAGTGAAGGTGGCTGAATCTTCTGTGCCATAGCTCCCTGGGGTTGACTGTAGAATGGGAAAGAGCACGAGCATAATGATTTGTTACCTTGTAGAGTCCTCCTTCTCGAATACCAATAACTTCAGTTGAACTTAGCTGACCATCTTTCGGCCAAAGAACTGCTTTACCGTCCATGAAGGCCACCTTGTAGCCTTTATCTTCAAGTGCAGAAACTGACAACAAGTTCTTTCTCAAACCAAGAACAAATAAGATCTCATCAATGTGAATGATGGATCCAGACTTTAACTGAAAAGAGGTGGAACCGACTCCTTTAATATCGTGACAAGAGTTGTCACCAAGCTGAACCTGCACTGCACAAGTCTTCTTTTGGAAATCAGAAAGAATATTTTTGAAACCAAGCTCCACTATCGACCAACCACGAGTTTTGATCAGTGGTTAGGTGACCAGAAAGAGAAGACACCAGGAAGTATTCTCTTATGTTTTCCTGTCTCTCAAGAGATTCACTTGCCTTCTTACCTGATCCTCCTTCTTCAGCAGTGGATGCATGATGCTTCCCTTTATGGAAGCCTCTCTTCTTGGACCTGCAATCTTTAGCAAAATGTCCCATCTTGTTACAGTTAAAACATTTAATCTTGGACATATCAAAACCTTTACCTTTGAAGTTACCTTTGTTCTGGCTTTTCTAGAAGATCTTCTGATGGGGAGGATTCCTTCCTCTCCTTGTCTTTGCAGCCAAAGCAACATTGTCATCAATAGCAGAACCAGACCTTGAAGTCATACGACCTTCCTCCTGAAGGCAGTCATGCCACAAGCGCTCAAAAGTAGGCTGAGACTCCCTATCATTCACATTGGCAAGGAAAGTATCCCACAAAGATGGGAGGCCATCGAATATGGCTTGTACCAGATCATCATCTTCAACAGTTACCCCTGTGACAAGTAACTAATCACGAATCTGAGCAATTTTAGAATAGAAGGAAGCCACAGACTCACCTTTCTCCATCTTCAAGAACTTTAACTTATTCTTGAGGTTTCTCTTTTGACTAGGTGTAGTTTTCTCATACAGATTCCTGAGAGTGTCATAACAATCTTTAGCTATCATTAGAGAAGTTAGCACTGGCATGATACTGTCTTTCACCGAGTCAAAGATAACTCTCTTAGCCTTAGCTTGATTCCTCCTGAAAGTTGCTCTACCAACATTGGAAGCTGGTTCCTCCATCACTGTAGTCACGAATTGATCTAGCTCCAACTCTTGGAGAATATTCATGACCCTGAGCTTCCAAACATTAAAGTTTGAAGCTCCCTCTAGCCTGTCTTCAAGCCAAACAGAAATAGAAGAAGACATCTCAAACAGAAAACTTAGAACTGAGCTGGATAAAGCTTGAATCCTTGGACCTGTGTGGGATCACGAACCAAAGAACTGAGCTCTACTCACACGCTGAGCTCTGATACCATGTTAAAATTCAAGCATATTTATCCAAGACAAAGTGTTTTATTGTTCCTTTAAAAATTTCCTCTAATATAAACTTCCAAACAGCAATATAGAAGAACATAAGCATGGATGATGAGCAGTAAAATAGATGCATAAATCAGATCTCATATGAACACAAGAAATTTACCCCGGAGAAACCCGAGAAGGGAGAAAACTCCAGCAAACAATCTTCCTTTATTGCAAAAAAAAGTGTACGATCAGTACAACTTCCACCATGAACTATGCTCTTCAAAGAGCTTGACTAACCTCACTGTAGATGACTAGCAAGAGAAGAAGTTCCTTGTTGTCCTCTTTGACTGTGTAAAAAACAGCAACACAAAAGTTCCTTCTCTGCCCCTCTAACTGAGTATAACTATTGTAATAAACATATGTTGTTCACTTTTCTCACTGTGTAAAACCATCAAGGACAAGAGTTCATTTGTTGCTCTCTATTTACTCAGACGTAAAGACAAAACTTCATTAATTAATGATGCACACTAATGGACAGCAGAGGCTACAATATATAGGCAAAGAAGGTAAGGTTGACATGGCATGCACACAAGGAAAGATCCAAAATTTGAAATGAAAACTGATGTAAAGTTCTAAACCGAAAAGAGAAATTTCTATAAAGTAAGGTTTTCAAATTTTTTAGTAACTTCCATTTTTTTTTCTTTTTTCTTTCTGCCTTTTTCTGACTTTAATTATTTCCCTTTTTATTTTTCTTTCTCACCTTTTCTTTTGCTAACTTTATTTATTTAATTATTTCTAACTTTGTCTTGACTCTTTTTTGCTAACTTTAATTATTTAATTATTTTTTATTTTCTTTAACTTTTTATAAATAAATTAATTAATAATTAAAACTTTTAATAAAACTCAAACTTTATTAATGAGAACTTTGACTTTGACTTAGACTAAAGAGACATATTCATGGTGGATGAATTTATTCGTGCCAACGCACTAGATCAATACATTTATTTGCATGAGGAAGATTGTTTGTTTCTAGCTCATAGGAATTTTACATTCTTCCTAACTTTTGCTAGATACCCTGGCTTTTGCAAAATGCTCACAAGGCTTCCTGTCTTTGCTTTTGGCATTGCCTCACAAGACTTACTCACTTGACTTTTGGTATGGCTCACAAGGCTTGTCCGTTCACCTTGACTTTTGCCATGACCTCACAAGACTTGCCAAAGCATTATCACTTTCGTTCCGACTTTTGTCCTGGCTCACAAGGCTTGTATGTTCACCTTGACTTTTGCCATGACTCACAGAACTGTTTAATCTCCAAGTCTCCCTAGCTAGCTTCAGGGTGGTCACTTATGACCTCAGACCTTGGAGAATGCCTTCTAACGCTGATTTCAACAAAAATGCCTAAGAAAATTGATGGCTAAGCAAAAATCGTACGAATGCATGAATTGATATTGTAGTTTGTACGAAGAATGGTAGATGTGGCAGCAGATTGTGCACGCAATTGACAGATGACTGACCTGATGGTGGTACAACGAGCTAACACTGATGGTACTGAAGGCTATATGGCAAATTACTATTTTAATGCAGATTGTATGTTGGTTGTATGTGCAGATTAAATTTTCCTCTGAATGAATGTACGAAAAGACTGTTATAGCAGCAGCTGAGTGTATGAATGAATGACAACTGATCATTGGTACTGTATGGAGCAACAATTTGTTATTTGGCTGTATGGTGTTAAAAAGTGGCAACAAGGAAGGTCTTCTATCATTAGCATGTGTCCTTGCTTGAAGGAAGACATAAAACAGGAAGCAAGATTGATCATTGCCTTTAGCCAAAGTTTATACTTAGAAAAAGTGTATTATGTGATCTAATTTTAATTTGACTTAATGGAGGCACTTTTATAAAGTTCACGTGAAAAATAATTTAAGTGATTGCTCATCTAATCTTGGCCATTGATCTCACCTGAGGATCTCATCCATTGATCTATAGTGAGAGTTCGGGTTTTCGCTTGGCCATTGAGTTAAAAGGAGATTGATTTGGTGGAGAGGACACACACACAGAGTTGCTTTGACACACACATTGCCAGAGAGAGATCTCTTGCTCATAGCTTTCAACCGGAGAGTGAGAGAAAGTTTGCAGAAGAATTTTGCAAAGGGTAAAACTGAAGAACTTTTATCCGTAAATTGATAGGGAAACTCAAGAAAATCATAGAGGTTGTACAAGCACACACAGAGGGGTCATGCAAGCTTACGCAGAGGCCGTACACAGTGACGCAAGGGGGGCGTACGATCAAATGCAGAGCAGTCGTACAAGTGACGCAGGCAACCGTATGGGTGACATAGGCAAATGTACGCTGACGCAGGGGCCATACAATCTTGTTGGGGTTTCTCAGTGAGTTTCGATTGTATGATTTTGCCAAGTTGGGTAAAATCGATTTCTGGATTGTATTGTTCTATATCTTGCGAATAAAATATCTCCTCAGACTGCTGCACCAGTTTTCCGATCTTTGTTTTTTCTGGGGGTTTTCATACTCGAAAATATTGGTGTGTCTATTGCTGTGATTGTTGTTCTATTTTTCTCAGTATTTATTTTCTGCTGCATTATTTGTGAATAAACTAACTTGTGGTTATTAGTAATAAAAAAAATATTGTGTAACTCAAGAGTGGGTTTTAAGGAAATTTACATGGTATCAGAGCTCTTATGAGCAAATCTGAAAGAAAACAGCAGTATTGAATAGATCGGGGGCAGATCTATTGAGGACACAAACATAAGGTTTCAGATCTAGGGTTTGACAGATACACTTCATTATGGTCGTACAGTTGAGAGTCGAGGATAGACTCTAGGGAGCTCAGAACTTTTCTACATGGAAAGAGAGGATCATGAGGATCTTGGATGTTAGTGATGCAAAGGAGCACATTGACTCCAAGAAGGTTGCGCCCATAGGTCCGGCAGAGTTGGCTAAATGGAAGGTGGATTCTAGGGCCATGTTGATTATCTTGGATGGGGTGAAGGATCACATAGTCCCTAACCTTTCCAGGAAGAAAAGCGCATTTGACATGTGGACGGCTCTGGAAAGCCTTTACCAGAGTAAGATCGAGAACCGGAAGATGGTGCTACAGGAGAGGCTGCAAAGCACAAAGATGGCCAAGGGTGAAGGAGTGGTGCCTTGTCTCACAAGGCTCACACTGATCAGGGATGAACTTGGAGCAGTGGGCTCTAAGACTGAAGATGAGGAACTAGTCCAGATAGCCCTCAATGGTTTTTCCTATGTTACACGGGAACCACTCCCACCTTTCAGGAAACTCGTTCCTAAAGTTCCCGCGTTCCAGGGAGCTTAGGAACAGGTACGAAACATTCCACAATCACGTGGAATGGTTCCGAGAGCTTAGGAACGTTTAGGGAACGTCAGGGTGCAAAATGTGGGAGCTTGGGAGCTTCGATTTTGGGGTTTCGGTTGTTGGGAGCTTGCACACACTCCGTAATTTCTCAAGAATGCCCACACGTTACTCATCCAGCAAAAACACCCAGCTGTTCCCAAATCCGTGAGCCCAAATTTTTACTTGTTCTGTCAGGAATTTGGTGCCCGAATTGCCTGAAATTTCTCTCGTCAAAACCCAACACGCAATTAGCATGCTAAATACAATATCTCTGTCGCGTTTGACTGAATTGTTGAAGCTCTATTCTCATGCTGACTCGCTGAGTATGCTGAGTGTGAGAGAGACAATTCGTATGCTTTCTGAGTGTGAGAGAATTGAGAGCCCAGCAATTTGTGTTGTGACTTGGCGTATTGTGTGAGAGGGCCCAGCATTGACGACCTCCGAAACCATCACCAGGAGTGCTGGGCAGGGACAGACTCAGAAAGTGATGCCAACAGCTATAAATTCTGAACTCTAGATGTATTAATGATTTAATCGTACGGTATATTGTTATGGCATATTTTTAAGAAATATTTTTTTAAATATATATTATGTTATTATTTATCGATATTTATTTAGAGTATAATATTACTAATAATTATAAATAATTTTTAAACCAACTATATTTTAATTTATAAATTAGTGTTTAAATTTTGCTTAGATTCTAGTGTTTAGATTGCACTAATATTAAATATACATCTGATAATTGTTGTACATAAAGCTATAGATTATAATATTATTAAATACTATTATACTAATACAATAATATAGGATATAGTATATATTTATAATTCAAGTTTAATTCTGTTTTTAAATTATATTTTTATTTTTTTAATATATATTATTTGCCGCTCCTAACCCGTCGTTTCCTGTAAATTTGGGAGAAACTCCTAGCCATATCGGACACTCGTACCCACGTTCCCAACGTTTCCGCGTTCCGGAAACTTATGCAACATAGGGTTTTTCTAAGCCATGGGATGTCTTTGTCAAAGGAGTGGTGGCTAGAGAAAAGCCCCCTGACTAGCAAAAATTGTGGGATGACTTTGTGCAGGAAGAGATTCGTATGGGTCAAGGTTCAGGTTCATCCAACAGTGCCTCACAGATTGTGGATGAAAAGGCTCTAGCCCTAGAAGGAAAGGGCAAGGCAAAGAAGAAGAAGGGTGGTAAGAAAAACATTGACATGTCAAAGGTCAAATGTTTCATCTGCCACAAGCCAGGACACTTTGTCTCCCAATGCCAAGACAAAAAAAGAAGAACAATACATAGATGGCAGGTTCTGTAGAGGTGGAGGAGTTCAGCAAAAATTTCGACAAGGATTTTTGTTTGATAGTTTGCATGGAAAGCACCACAAGCAACAGCATCTGGTACATTGACAGTGGAGCATCTTGTCACATAATAGGACAGAAAAGGTTCTTCAAAAGCTTGCAGGAGGGTGGAGTAAATCTCCACATTGAGTTGGGAGATGATGCGCGATATCAGGCGCAGGGAGTTGGTACTGTTCATTTCAGAGGGAGTCTGGCAAACCCCTCAGTTTTGCTAACGTATTATATGCTCCGGGGTTGTCAAAGAACCTCATATTCATTTCCACCTTGGAGGACAAGTGTTTTCAAGTGAAGTTTCGAGATAGGAAAGTGTATATCAGGCCAAAGGGGTCAGATAGGAGTTTGGATCAGGTGATTGGGGTCCGGAGCAAAAAGGTGTACAGACTACACTTCAATTCTACAAAGACTCTGGTCAGCAGCAATAGCAGTCATAGCGATTTGTGGAATAGGAGGATGGCACACTTACACCATGGAGCACTGAGGCATTTGAGACAGGAAGTTACCGGAGTTCCTCGGGTACTGGAGGAGAAGCATAACCACTGCAAGGGTTGTGCGTTGGGGAAGAACATCAGGAGGCCTTTGCCACAGAGTGAGCACAAGTCTAAGGGGACCTTGGACTTGGTGCATTCGGATGTTTGCGGACCCATGAGTGTCCAATCTTTCAGTGGCTACAGTTATTGCGTCACATTCATTGATGACTATTCCAGGAAAACCTGGATATATTTCCTGAAGGCCAAGTCAGAGGTCTTCGAGCTCTTTCGGGAGTTCAAGACTCCTGTGGAAAACCAGACATGGAGGAAGATTCAGGTATTGAGGACAGACAATGGGGGTGACTCAGTGAGTACACTTCCAAGGAGTTCTTGGAGTTTTGTTCATTGAAGGGGATCAAAAAGGAGCATACAATTCCTCATACACCGCAGAAGAATAGAGTGACGAAGAGGAAGAACATGACATTGGTAGGAACATCCAAGGCCATGCTATTTGATCAGGGATTGCCACTATTCCTATGGGCCAAGGCATACAAGACCGTAGTTTACATTCAGAACAGGTGTCCCCTCACAGCTTTGGGGAGGAAGACACCCGAGGAGGTCTTCACAGGCACTAGGCCGGATGTGAGTCATCTATGCATATTTAACAGTGTCTCCTATTGTCACATCCATGCTGACACTAGGAAGCAACTAGACCCTTCTGGTGAGAAGGGGCTACTAGTTGGCTACATTGAGACTTCTAAGGCATACAGTGTATATATTTCTGCTCGGAAGGGTATTATTGTGAGCAGGGATGTCCATTTTGATGAGGACAGAGCCTTACGAAGATCTATGGACTTACCAGCACAGGACTTGGGAGTCAAGTTGGAGGAGCCACAGGTACAGGTACAAACAGAGGGCACAGGTTCTGGTAGTCAGAGGGAGTCCTTTGGTCATTGACGTAGAGGATGAGACGCAGCGGGAGGAGGATATCCAACAACAGCAGTAGGTAGACACTAGGCAACGGCCTAAGTGGTTCAGATCCACAGATGATTGGGTACATTAATGTATTTGACGAACATGAGGCCAGATATATGCTTTGCAGTGAACACTTTGAGTCAAGACATGTTCACCTGATTGCAGCAAAGCATGTGATGAGGTACTTAAAGGGTACACTTAATTGTGGGCTTAGATACAAGTCAAATCAGAAGATTAGCCCACAAGGCTATGTTGATTCAGATTGGGCCAGTATTGTCACAGACATGAAGACCACTTAAGGATGTTGCTTCAGTTTGGGATCAGGCATAATTTCTTGGTTTAGTAGGAAGCAGACTACTGTGGCACTTAGTACAACCAACGCAAAGTATATTGCGGTGTGTTCAACTAGCAATGAAATAGTGTGGCTTCGAAAGTTACTTGCAGAGCTGTTTGATCTCAAGTTGGAGGCAACTTGTATTTTCTGTGACAACCAGAATTGTGTGAAGTTGTCCGAGAACCTAGTGTTTCATGACAAGTCCAAGTATATCGAGATCAGGTACCATTATTTTAGAGATATGGTGCAAAAGGGAGCAGTGAAGCTCCAATATATTGCGACGAACGAGCAGACAGTCGATGTGTTGCCGAGCCTCTGTCGAGAGTGAAGTTTGAATACTTCAGGGACAAGCTTGGCGTGACGTAGAGAAATGTCCCTCCAAAGAGAGAGGGATGAGTCCGATATACAATTCAAGGGGTGGTAGCTAGATAGTGTGATAGCAACAAGTAGTCATTTATGAGCATGTATTACTAGTCTCTGTGAGATTTGGAGAGAGTGACCAACACATGATGACTAGAGAGAGTGACCATACTCGTGATGACTAGAGAGCGTGACCATAATTTTGTATGTGTATCTAGTCGAGTATGCGTATCCAGTCGAACTACGTATTCAGTTAAAGCTAGTATGTGTGTAGGCACTAGAGAGAGTGACCAGCTCATGATGACAGGAGAGAGTGACCATGCTCATGATGACAGGAGAGAGTGACCATGCTCATGATGACTGGAGAGTGTGACCATACTTTGTATGTGTATCCAGTGGAGTATGTGTATCCAGTCGAGCTGCATATCCAGTGAACTGGAGAGAATGACCATCTCATCAGGATTGGAGAAGGTGACCATACTCACGTGGGTTGGAGAGAGTGACCATACTTGCGATGACTGGAGAGTGTGACCATACTCACGAGGGTTGGAGAGAGTGACCATACTTGCAATGACTGGTGAGCATGAACATACATAGTATGTGTATCCAATCGAGTATGTGTATCCAACCATGTGTATCCAGTCAAATATGCTTATCCAACCGAGTATGTGTATCCAATCGAGTTGTGTATCCAATTGATGTGTGTGACTAGATTCCATGTGAAATAATGAAGTCCCATAATGACGCAATATGCACTCCTGGCTCGCTAATGTGTTGTTACTGTGATGCCCCCGGATGTATGATCGTGACCAATGCATGATTGAGATGATGGATTGTTCATGGAGAACTTCTAGTGATGTATATATTCGAGAGATGTCACAAGTCAAACTTCTAAGGATAAAGCTCTCCTTACATTGAGGCTTACCTTGGTTGATCTATTTTATCTCCGGTGTCTGTGAATGCGATTACATTGTGATTCATTCATATCACATTCGGTCTCAAGTCCAGTGGTTGCATTTCAATTACCTAGTTCAACACAATCGTTGTCTTGTTTCTATCTCTCTCACGACATAACATTTTTGGTGAACACGACAATTCGTTCACCTGGCAACTCCACAACACGAATCCCTTGAGGGACCTACCTGTTGTCCGTCGAATGCACACCAACAGCAGAAATCTAATGAAAGTTGTCTCCTCACTTGAGAAAGTGGGAGAGGTGTGGCCTTGGGGGAAAGCACAGAGCCAGGTACTATCACCTACTCCTAGCTCCTTCGTTTAGGCTAACTTCTAACGAAGCCAAGGGGGGTAGTCCCTAACAAAGAGTTTCTATGGCTCAATGTTTCAAATGTTTTTTGTATGCGGTGATGCGGACGGGTGTTTGTTTAGGAGTTTGTTGATGGGAAGATCACAGATTTAAGATTAAAATAATACAAAGATATGCTTGCAATATATTAAATAAAACACAACACTGATTAAATTAAGCAAAAGCATCCATAATGAAATAATATTTGAACAATTACACTTCAGATATAAAAATAGAATAATCACAAGACCAATGTCTTTATCCAATGGGCAACGAAGTCAAGAATTGTAGTGTTGGGATGCTTGATACAAGAGTTCAGTGTTTTTGAGATCGTTTTGCAAGTGCTCTTTGTAAATTTTATCAAGTTTTAGTGATCTTGGATTATTATGGCCGAGAGAACAAGGTATCAAAGTCTAACCGAAAAAGTATTCTAAGTCGTTCCGTTCGAGACATGTCGGCCCGTCCAGTATCCCGGGCTAGGTGTTCAGAGAATTTAACCAGCAAGTCGGGAAGCTTAGACAATGGCGGGTTCCGACGCCCTTACTAAGAACAACTCGAATGCTTTTGACAACGCCAATGTGTTGGTTGTGGGGTGAAAATTTTATTATTGTTATCACTTGTCCAATTAACAATTCCAACCACTGTTCTGAGTACGAGCCCAACCCCTAAGGGTCGGCAGAGCATACTAAGTGGAGGAAGCCAAAGAGATAAATTTATTATGGGGGAATGTGAGTTTGAAAGTATTTTATTATTATGAGCACACAGTTCAACTCTCCGACAGAGAGTGCTCTTGACTTCGTCTTATGACAGAAGTTCAAGAGACTTTAACTAATCTATATGTTTGATGCAAGGATAATGCAGTGGGAATGCTCTCCGACAGAGAGTGCTCTTGACTTGGGTTATTGCAAGTTCAAGAGACTTTGGTTCTTTTTATAAGACAATCAGCTTGTAAATTGAAACCACGTGATAGCTCAACAAATTGTAAAACAACGAAACAATGACATAGCAAAATGATAAACTACTTGCAAATGAAATAAATGAGAAACTAGTGTTCTACAACAAGAAGAGACTAATCTAGCAAGGAGAAGTCAAAAATTGACTTCAAGACACACTGTCCCCGAAATTTCCAGCTAGTTGGTCATATGCAGGAAGACAATGGGGAAAGAGAGATGGCACGCAATGTCAATGCGGCACTTGGGATGAAATCCCAAGGTACTTCTCAGGTCAAGACTGAAACAAGAAAAACTCTAAGTACAGAATTAAACTACTCTAAGCATGCAAAGTAAATCTAAGCTAAGAGCACAAGACACTCTTCCCCAAATGGGAAAGAAGCAACCAAAAGATGGGAGGCCTTATCCCACTTTGCCCTTTTATTAAGAGAGTACAATATTTAGGATTTTCAACCTTAGAGAAAGAAAAAGAACTTCGAAAGACAAATGGAACAAGCCTTAATGGTTGTTTACAAAAGGAGAGTGATTTGGAAAATTTGGTCTTCTTTAGTTCAAATCCCAAGTATTTGGATCTTCTTGGTTTTGGTACTTAGTTTCTACTCTTCTCTTTGGTTTATTTTTTGTTCTTCTTTGGTTCAATCTTCAAGTCCTTCTCTTAGTATTGTTTCTCCTCACACCTGCACACAACACAAATCAACTCAAAGCACCCATCAGCTATTAACTAAATCAAATCAAATATAAACTACTTCTAAGAAAGAGATCTACAAAAAATAAAACTAAGTGCAAGATCTAATCTATGATATGAAAAATAAACAAACTAAGCTTAACAAGTAAAGATCTAACTTCTCTACTCTAAACACTAGATACAAAAGAAACCAAGTCTAAACTAAGCAAAAAAGAAGGAGAAACAAAGGAAAAGGAGATAGAAGAGATAAAAGGCGAAAGCAAGGGAAGGTGGAGAGGCTAGCAAGAGCAGATGAGAGCTAGAAAATGAAAGTCGAGAGCAAGAAGGAAGGGGCTAGCAAGCAAGAAATCGAGAAGATTAAGGAGCAAACAAGAGAACTGGAAGAGGGAAGTTCGCAGATCCAGTTAACCAAAAGTGTTTTATGAAACTTTGTTGATGGAGGAAAGGAGAAGCTCTGATTGCTATGTCTCTTTCTTGGATGGGGAAGCGCTTAGAAAGACCTGCAAGATGAAGAAGTTAGATGGAAAAAACCACTGGTTCATGAAGAAGAGATTGATCAAGATTGTTCTTCACCCTTAATGATCCCTGCAAAACCCTTACAAACAATATCAAATCCGAACAAGATACTCATAAACTAGATTGTTAGCCCTTCTAGAGTATATAATGAAGAATGATTTAATAATTGAAAAGGCAAGGTGAGAGAGATGTCACCAAAGACAATGTGAATCCACAACTCCAAGAACTCATGCATGGACCTCCAAAGTCACAACTTTATTCCAACTTCAAACAAATATTACAATAATTTTGGCAGAGTGTTCATGCCCAAAATCTCCATCTGTCGAGAGCTCCAAGAGCCTCTACTTATACAAAAAACCAAGCCCCGGGGGCTTTTAATGAACCAGAGATCAAGCTTAGTTAAGTGAGCTTGAACTAAACTAAACCAGAGTTGAACTGAGGCTGAACTGCCAACACACCCAATCAATCAAATCCCCACCGCAAACGATTCGGCGTCAATCTCCTCTTCACGCGAGCTCAATCTCCCCACGTGACAACCGTACGACAAAAAAGAAGGTTTGTAAATAGATAACCAATGGTTCACGATAGCTATGCCACACTCCACGCTTTAGACTATAGTTCATGCCCTTGATTTTAGGATAGATCATCTTCACGATCACGAGCTCTAAACTTGGGTTGACGTCACTCGTATGCATGGTTCAAAACATTGGAAAAATATGCCATGGTTTAAGTCTTTATTCTTTACATGGAGAGGGGTCCATTATATACCAGCGCAACCACCTCATAAGTTATACTAGCGTGGGTGTTTTCATATTCACGCTATGCACACGTCACACTCCACTCTAAACAAATCGTATGCATGGTTTTAATCGACATGAGAGCAATGGGTCTTCACGTCATCCCATTCACGTCACCATCTATTTGCTAATTCGAATGTATTGGAAACTCGTGCCATGGTTAAAATCAATATTTATTGTTTTATTTAGTGGATGGCCCCCTCATATCCCACTCATCACCACATAAGCGTGAACCCACTTCTCCCTCACGTCACTTCTCTTTTTAATTAAATCACCATCACTTCCTTTAAACCATAGCTTAAGTTATATTATATTTTGAAATGGGTTAGATGGCATGAGGGACCCACCTCCATGTCACCCTCATCATTAAAATAATGATTTTTTGACTTTTTAAAATATTTGACTATGTGCCAAAAATGTCCATTTTTAGCATTAAAATGCCACCTTGATGCTCATTTAGCCGAATGATGACTTTCGGGATGCTTCGGTTGGCCGACTGATGGTGAAAGTGACCCCTGGGATGAAGATGTTGCTCTGGGCTTGATAATGAGCCCAACCATGCCGAAAACGGATTCCGGGTCATTCTTTTTTAACATTTTGAAGTTTCTCATTTAAACCATTAAAAAATGGCTTAAAAAACAGAGAAAATTATTTTTTCTCGGAATCAGACGAAACTCTAGGGGGACCTAGTACATGTTCATACAACTCAATCGGAATGCCTAGCATGACAAAAAACACAGATACGAAGGCTCTAATAACCTCCCAAAGCCGAAATATCAAGACAACTACCCCAGCTTTGGAGGAGCGAGTGAAAAACTCAGAAATTATTGGTCGTTTGTTCAACAGCCAATAATAACCAAGAGAAAAAACACTCTAGGCTAATCGGCTTGATGCCCAAGTCTGGGAAGCCGAACCTTTTATAAAAATTTAAATGCTAGGACATTTTTTACAATTTCCCCAAGGGGGTATGAACATGTATTTTACAAAAAATAAACAGCTTAGCCAAAAACTGGCTAACTCTAGAGCACACTGAACTTTTGAACTCTGATCTTGAACAAGTGTACTTGTTCAATACTCTGGCGGTTCACCGAAAAATCTACCAAGTGCAAAATTAGTGGATAACACTACCCACGAGTATAACCTTCGAAATCCCGTTTTAGAAGACATGGCCTTCTATGATGGATTCAATTTTGACTTTGTACTTCCTGAAAAATTCACAGCTGCAATGAGTGAAATGGTGTCAGCTTTCGCTCTTTTAGCCCAACAATGTAAAGAAGATTATCTAGAATTTGATCGTCTTCAAAATACGTATGAGCAAGCAAAACCTCGTAAGGTCAAAGAAGTTGGAAATAGTAGTTACGCGATCACTCGGTCTCAATCTAAAGTTGTCCCTAAAAAGAGTGATAGCATGTCTAACAAACCTAGGAAGCCACCAACTAATAGCATGCCTCACCATAATGAGAGCATTCCTGCAACAATTAAGAGTCCTAAAGGAAACAGTCAACAACAAGCAATTCAAACAAAGAAGATAGTGGCACCTCCCAAGAAAGACATTATAACTACCCCAGCTCCTAAACCTACCATTGTTAAAGGGAATATGTGGAAACCACCACTGAATGCTAAATCACTGTAAAAATATCTTCCTCAAGACAAACTGGTATCCCAAGAGCCAATCAAGATAGACCTTGCAAGTAAATTGTCCAATTTAATGGTCTCAATATCTCTAAAGAAATTGGTAAAACTCTCGTTCATCAGAGCTCAGGTCATGGAATTTTTAGGGTTAAAAGTAGAAAAGAAGGATAAGATAAACCGCTTTGGTTTGAGCATTGATATGTCTCATTTCTTAAACAAGATTAGCATGCCTGTGTTGCTCCAAGAGCTGTTAAAATTCCCATCAATAAGTAACAAGCCTATAAGATGCTTGGAAATACAACCTAAAGCAATGATACCAAAACAAATGCCTAAGACAACAAAGGACCCTCCTATCATGATTCAGAGTGTGATGAATAAGGGAGACGAGTATCCTCCTTTCTATGTGGCTTTAGAAATAAACCAATTGATTCTCCATAACTGTATGCTGGATTCTGGAGTTGAAGTGAATGTGATGCCATACAAGGTCATGAACTAGCTTGAGTTGACCACAACCCGACAGTTTGGAAATGTCTGTGGCATGGACTGACAACCTGTTGAATCAAAAAGGAGTGATTGAAAATCTAAAGATAAATTGGCAGCCTATCCCAATGTAGAGATAACCATGAATATGTTGGTCATTGATAGTCTTGATGTTTGGGGTATGCCTTTGTCTAGAGAATGGGCAGCAAAGTTAGGAGGCAGTATTCAATTAGATCTCACATGCACGAGAGTCCCTATTAGTGAAACTGCCTCGATCAAATTGATGAATGGGCCACCTATGATAGAGCACGTAGAAACCCCTAACCAGTTGTTTGATGATGCTATGCGAGTTACAGATGTTGGAAATTTCATGGTCTTAGCGAATTATTGGGAAGAAGTTAGACCACATCCTTTTCCCTCTAGTGATATTTGAAAAATCTGTTTTGATGGTGCTAAATCTAGACACAGTGTCGGGGCTGGTATCGTTTTGATTTCACCTTCAGGAGAAGAGACCATACATTCTTTTCGGTTGGAATTCGATTGCACTAACAATGTGGCTGAATATGAGGCCCTGCTCCTTGGATTAGAAATTGCTAAAGACATGAAGGTTAAATGTTTGAGTGGCATTGGTGATTCAGACTTAGTGGTCTCTCAGGTAAAGAATCAGTTTGTTGCTAAGAATGATAGACTTTGTGGTTACAAAAATGCGATATGGGATACCATAGAGATGTTCAATCAAACCAGTCCCTCGGGAGGAGAATACTCTCGCTGGCGCTTTATCTGTAATTGCATGCACTTTTGAAATACCTGGATACCTGAAAGAGAAGAAGTGTAAGGTAGAAGTTCTTTTTAGGCCATCAGTCCCTAATAATCAAGATCACTGGCAAGTTTTTGACAATGATGCTCAAATAGTTCGTTTTTTCCACTGCATTGATTACCCGCAAACTAACGCCATCACTTTGGAAGATGAAATGCAAAATCAGTCACTTTGTGATATAGAAGCCATTGAATTGTCAATCCCTTTACAAAAGAATTTTAATAGGCATGACGAGTACAAAGGAAGAAGGGCCAAACCCGTTGATGAGATTGTTGAAATAAACATAGGAACTCCTGTTTCCCAAAAATGGTTAAGATCAGAAAGAATACTTCCCCCAAAGAACGAAGAGAAATTGAAGATTTGATCCGTCAATATAAGGATGTTTTTGCTTGAACTTATGTTGATCTAAAGACTTATGATCCATCTATCATAGAACATACTATCCCGTTGAAAGAAGGATCTAAACCTTATAGGCAAAAGCTTCGGAATGTGAATCCTACGTTAGCTCCTCTAATCAAGAAAGAGCTCGAAAAAATAGTTGTTGGAATCATTCCTCCTGTTAGGCATGCAACCTGGGTGTCAAACCCTATAATAGTGAGAAAAAAGAGTGGTGAGATTAGGATCTGTATAGACTTTAGGAACTTAAACCAGTCATCTCTCAAAGACAATTACCCCTTGCCCAACATGGAAAATTTGCTGCAAAGTGTCACAGGGGCAAGGATGTTATCCATGCTTGATGGTTTTTCAGGGTACAACCAAATCCAAATTAGAAAGGAAGACAGGGGAAAAACAACGTTTACCACTCCTTGGGGAACCTATGAGTATATTCGAATGCCATTTGGATTACTAAATGTTGGATCCACTCTCAAAGGGCTATAGATCAGGGATTTAGTGATCTAATTGGTAAAATCATTGCAATTTATCAAGACGATTTGACAGTTTTTTCCAAAGAGAGGAGCGATCACATGAAGCATTTAAGGAAGATTTTTGATAGATGTCGGAACTTTGGAATTTCTTTAAATCCAAAGAAATCAACTTTTAAGGTTGATGAGGGGAAGTTACTGGACCATATTGTTTCGAAAGACGGAATATTTTTGATAGATGTCGGAACTTTGGAATTTCTTTAAATCCAAAGAAATCAACTTTTGGGGTTTATGAGGGGAAGTTACTAGGCCATATTTCTTTAAAATTAACTACTGATAATGCCAAAGCTTTCAGTAAAATAGAAATGAATAATTTATGTTTTAATAATGGCATAGTGTTGTCTCACTCTTCCAATTATTACCCTCAAGGAAATGGTTTAGCTGAATCTAGTAACAAAAAACTGGTAAGACTTTTGAAAAGAATAGTGGGAGAAAATAGAAGAAGCTGGGATGACAAGTTGAAATACACCTTATGGGCAAATAGAACCACAGTAAAAAGGATTACTGGAAAATCCTCGTTTAAATTAGTGTATGGACAGGACTGCAAATTGCCCATCAATTTGCAAATACCAATCTATGGGTTGTTACATCAATGCGTGTCTGACCAAGAAGCTATGCAAGCCAAGATATATAAGCTAGTAGAATTGGACGAGAAAAGAAGAGAAGTTTTTGATAAAACGGTAATCGAGCAAAAAAGGATTAAGGGCACCTTTGACCAAAGTACTCGAAATAAAGATTTCAAAGTTGGAGATATAGTGCTCTTGTGGGACAAAAATAAAGCAAAACCGGGAAATCATGGTAAACTTGAGAAAATATGGATGGAAACTTACAAAATCGGTCGAATAGCAGGAAAGGGGTCGTTTTGGTTAGAATCCCTGGATGGTGAGGAATTTGAATTATCTGTTAATGGGAGATTGCTTAAACATTATTTTCCTCCCATAAATTAAATATCTTTTTCTTCAGTTAGAGTAGGTAGAATCGAATAAGCTCTTTGAGCAGTAGTTGAGTCTGTCTTTCTGTCTAATTGATGCATCAGTCTTCCAGTTTCTGAGTCTTGTTTGTGTTTAGTTTCTTACTGCATTTGAATCGAGTAGATTAGTGTTTTCTTTTCAGCTCTTTATTTTCCAGCATTTATTTCCTGTCAGTTTATTTTTACACATATATTTTACCCATATATGTCGCTCTGGTATTTCTTACTTCCGTGTGTGTAGATAATAGGAAAATGCTAGGAAAGGAAGCAAAATGTTGGATTTGTTGGATTGGTGTTGCTGATGGTGCTGCAGACAAGAGATTTCTGAGGTTCTCAAGCACTCTCTTCATTAGAGCACTTGTCCCAGTTGGACCCAGATGTTATCACATATACATTTTGTAGTTGAGATACCATGATTCAGCATACAAACTGGTCTCTTATTCTATTCCGAGCTATTTTTTCACATGGGGTATTAGCATGGATTTTTACAGCTTCAGTCAGTTCAGAGCCTTGTTCCTCAGATCTTCCTTGCCAGGACTGAGACTCAGGAGTCCATTGAGATGCTTTCGGTGACGATCTAGTTCATTGTAGCAGAGCAGCAGATCAGAGTTGGTACACACAGTATAGAGGAGCTTATCAGTTGGAGACAGGTATATTTGGTGAGATCAAGTATAAACTTCTTTGGTTTGATTTTTCTCTATGGTGTATGTCAGTTACCTATGCTTATCAGGTTAAGATGATTATGGTGACCTATGCTCATATTTAATGTTGCTTTAACTTGTGTTATGATTAATCAAGGGACTTGATGTGAAGATTCTTGCTCATGCCATGCTTGTACAAAATGTAAACCTAAGTGCTGGGTTGGTTCCATTTATCACCTACCCCCATCCATCCAGTGTCATCCATTGTAAACTTATCCTATGACTTAGACTGTTTGAGACTTGTGAGATTGAAGATCTTTTCCCCATTTTGACCTCTATGCATGATGGATCCCATGTTGTTTTGTGTCTCGGCTCTAAGTTGTGCGACAAAACTTGTCGAAGCCTTGATCCTTCTGGGCCAAGAGAAGCCGTTGGTGTTGGTTCCTGAGCTTAAGCGAGTTGAGTTTTGAAGCCTTGACCTCTCTAGTCGGTTGCCCCCAATGTTTGGTCCTGACTGTGGATATTCCACTTAGTTGCCCGCAAAGTTGTCAGCTAAAACTTGAACCAATATGTCTACTATCATTACATGCATTATGAGCTATATGTTATATATTATGAAATGCAAATCCTGCAAATGAAATTGCAAAACTGTGTCTTTAGACACAAATCAAAAAGGCTATAAAGTGAAAGTGTTACAGGCCCAAATAAAGCAGTGGATAAACAAATGCTAAATCTAAAGATTGTTGGCCATCTGATTCAAATGTAATGATTAATTCCTCACGGAGCCTCCGGGTTTCAATGTGAGATGGAGTAAGGGACAACTAATTCTAAGTGTCCCCTAGGATCTCTTCACTACAGTTTCTTGTGTACTCAACGCAAGGGTCCTAGAAAAGATCCTCATGGAGCTTGATCTTTAGCTTGGATGTGAGTCGTAGACATGATTGTTAAGGTTGAATGGACACTTTCTAGATCAGCGCATCCACCTGTGAGACACCACCATTCCCTATTGTTCAATCCACCATGCATATGTCACTTTGGTTGTGTACTTGTCATTATTCAGATGGAGCACAAAGTCAAAGTCAATCCAAAGTCATTTCCCTTCTGCCTCAGCCTTGTTGTCCATCCTCACCCAGCAGTAGCACATTGTTTACCCTTTGTAAGTATGGCATGGACAAGCAGACTTCCAGAAATTTCCAAGATTTTTCAGAAGCACAGGTACATCTTGCTATTATTATTATTATTGGTCACCATGATTATGAATAACTAATTTAAGCTGGTTTGGAAAGACATTATTGGAGCATTTCTTACTCTGGATGCCTACAGGATCATATGGATACAGCTTCTCACCTTCAGTTTGGGTACTTTGACTTGCTCAACCCAGTTGACCAAGTCAAGCACGGTTCCCAAGGCAGTGACTCAAAAATATAACATAGTCTATATTTGTTCCAGGCATGCCCAGACCAATACTGCGGTTTCAGTTTTAAGAGTTTGGCCCTAATTCTCCTGAAAAGTGATTATTATCACTTTATTATTGGCCAAATGATCAAATTTTATAACAGATGACAGTATGTTGGGTTCTCCTAGAGCAGTGCAGTGTTCCATGGGGTATGAGTAGTCACTTATACCATTCTTCTATGTCTCCAGATCATCCAAAGCAGTCAATTTGCCCCAGTTTGCATCTTGGACAGAGTTATGGTGGATTTATCATTTTCCAGAGGTTGTAGCAACAAAAAGTGAACCAGAGAAATCAATGAAAAAATCGATTTGGCCTCCTAGGTCAATGAAAAGGCTTGGAATTTCGACAGATGATGTGTTTCACCATACCAGACAGTCCTCCAGCAGTTTTCAGTCAGCAGATGTCTTGATTATTTTATCTTGGCTCATACAGTGAGGAAATCCCCCCAAGGTGCGCCACCTCTACTTGGCTATTGATGTATTTCATTGTTATATCATATATTATGAAGTTGTAAAGGGGCCTAGGGTGAATTAAGCCCCTAGTGACCCCCTCCTATGTACTATCATGTCACATCTCATGTTATATTATGACTTTCACTTAGGATAGGCGTACTTGAGCAAAGTGCGCCCCCTCTTTGACTTAGTCACTTAATCCATGTGTTGAGTTATGTATTGTTGATCTCTACTGTTGATGATGTTTTAATCTCAACCGATGGATGTAAAAGTAAGTTAGGGTTTACGTCTCTCTCAAATGATTTAAGAGAGGTGACCCCCCCATTGTATTCATGAGCTTTGGCACTAGAATTTGAATAAAGAGAATTTACTGTCGGATTATTCTTTTGTGTATCTTGTGCGTGATTTGATGATCTAATGATTGGCATTGCTACTCTTCTATACTGAGTCTTATTCGGGATACATCTTGCATATTTTCCTTTTCCCACTTCATCTGCAGGAAAGGAGGCGCGCTAAGAGAGAGAGAGGGCGCTTATGTGGGGGAACTCACCATCGTCTCGGCTTTTGGGTGTCTGAATCAGGGAGTATTTCTTTCTTGATGATTTCTTATGGGAAAGTGGCATTCTTCATCATTTCTAAAGTCATCTACAAGATCCAGGTACGTCTCACAGGTAATTTCTCCTATTATTTTTTGCATGCATTGCCCATCATTTCCATAATTATAAAACCCTCATTTCGTAGATCTATAGGTTCTGGTTTGCAGCGTGCTATGAAAAATAAAACCCACTTTGGAATAAACATAAAACCCCTTTTAATTTTCATCATCATCAGACTCCATTTGCCCATCCTGAGCACTGGCCTGCTTCTTAGGGGAAAACGCCCTCCTTGGGAGGAGTGGGTATTTCAAAAACCGTAAACTAGGTATTGTTGGTTTTGTTTTCATTTGCTTTATATTACATTCAGCAATCAATTTAAGTATCCAATTTTTCTACATAAAACCCTGGGGCAAAATTGGGGCTTTTCACCTGGATAATCGAAATCTCTTAGTAATTGTTTAAAACTCTAATTAACTATCCCACTAAGAGATTCCTCCAAGTTTCCCTGGGTCATCTATTCATTTTCCTTATTTTAGGGTTTCTTGGTCATAGAGACGCCCCCTAGGCTCTGTATTTTCACTAAGTCTGAAGTGTCGATATCCTTGACTGGTGTGACATCCAAGTTCTTTCGGAAGTCTTGGATATCGTAGTTCGTGATTTTAGTTTTCTTTCCTTTGTCGTCCTGAATAGGATCACCTCACACGAAAACTACAAGATTCGTGATAACAGTTAAATGTACAGCATCAGGAGTCATTCTCTAAACTTGTGTCGTATCAAGTCAGGGACTTGTGTTGTATCAAGTCAACTATTCTCATAGACAGTACCCTGTGAAATGGACCTCCAAGTTATGGAGATGAGCTTGTGAGTAATATCAAGTCCTACAAATATCCTCATTGTTTTGAGGTGACATACTTTACTTGGTAAAGTGGTTATACTATGTGATGTATTAGTAACAATGGTCATTCGAGATTGATAAAGCTATTAGTCTCCTCTAGAGATTGATCACCTCTAGAGTGAATTACTTTAGCATATGACTAAATGGTCCGGGGTGATATATATGATCATCAGTATGTGTGACAATTCTTCTGAGTATAATATGACATGATATATGATTAAACATAGACCATGCAATAAGATAAAGAGATTATGAGAGAAAGAGAATTCAAAGTGAACTCAAGTTATAAAGCTTCAGTTAAATATGAATGCCTAAATCAGTGCTTTAGTTAAAGCATCAGTTAAACTATTAATGATCAGCATTCAGTTAAGTAAAGAAGAGCTCAGTGTTCATCAATAAACAAGATTCAGTTAATAATGGTTAAGTATGTGATTAAAGAAAGATGGAATGGTTAACTAAAGTGTTTACACTTACACTTAAGTTAATCAAAGGACGACACTTGAGTTATTGCACTATGACACTTATGTTATCCTTTTAACTAAGTGATCAGTATTCAGTTAGAGATTGAGTTCACTCCAATGTCAGTTAACTATCAGTTAATATCCATGATTGAAGGTATGGCGCATTAGTTGTGCATGATGAAGATTCAATGCATGAATTAATTATTCGGGAAAAGGCAATTCGAAATTGTAATGCATGTGTGGATAATTCTCATGCAACCATTCAGTAGGGTTTGCAGTGGATCTATCTTCTCTATTGCTCCATATTCTCTCTTATCAGGCAATCTGCTTATGTGGTAAAAGTCATTCTCTGCAATCTATCTATTATACTCTAAAGAATTCCTGGGGTTTTTCATCCTCTCTATTATGAGGATTTTCCCCAGGGTACCTCTTGTGTTGTGGATGAATTATTGTGTGTGATTGAATTATTAATTGTTACAGGTCCTTAGCATATCATTGATAAAAGTTTTAAAGTTCAAGAATCTCCATTATTGCTCAAAACATTAACAGTTATCTCCTCCCCGCACACCTTCTTGCACCCACTTGGATCTTTTCCAGCTTCCAGAGACCCCTCCTCTGATGCCTCCAGCCCAGTGCACCCTTCTTGCAGTTTTTGCACACCAATTGTGCCTACAGTGCCTTAGAGGGGGGGGTGAGGGAGGGGGGGTGAGGGACTTTCATCACTTTGGGGTTAGATGGGGCATGACATCCCCTTGGCTCACTACTTCGTCGTCGTTTCTCTTATTATTTTAGCTTGTTTTTATTACTTTTGTAAAATTTAGGGTAAAATTCCTTTATTGTGTAGAATTTAACCTAAAATTAATATTATTTTATTACTTTGGCTTGTAGGCTGAAAATTAAAATATTGTAGTGAAAAAGGTATAAATAAGACCTATCTCATTCATTGTAAATTATAAGACAAGGGCTCTATTATGAGATTTTTTTTCTCTTGCTTTATGAGCTCTCTTGGTGATGTGAACTTATCTTGGATGACTCTTCTTGCTTGATGGTGAATGGTGGATGGATCTAGGGCTTCTTTTTGCACATGCTATGGTTGATGCTAGAATTGTTTGCTAAACACATGCTCAAGAATGACCTAAAGCCTATGTCACATGATTCGAGTTCGAATTCGAATTCAGCAACCTTGAAATTTGGTTCGAATTCGTATTTTTTTATGAGATTCAAAATTAGGTTCGACATTGGATTCACCAGTATACATAACTTTTTCTAAATATAAATATTTTAATATTTTATTAATAGTTTTTCAATACAAATATTTTATAACATTGTAATATAATATAAGTTTCTAACCATCATTAAAATATGCATAATTATTAATATTGTATACATAACATATAACCTATTTTTTTGTTACCTTACACTTTTACCTATACCTAATTAAAATAAAAGACAAATGATGATAAAATTACAAACAACGAAACTAAATTCAAACAAAAATTAAATTCAAATTAAACGATGACGTATTTAGAATTTAGTATTTACTAACTAAATTCAAACAAAATAAAAGCGGTTAATAAAAGGCTTCCCCGATTCTTCGATTTGGCTTGCACTCGTTCTTAACCCAGTAAGTGTAACTGTATGGCCCAGGCGGAAGCCCGTTACCTTGTAGGAGCTCCATCATCGAGCCTATGTGGAGTAGTGACTAGTGAATTGCCAAGTGTGAATGCGGTTGGCAATGAGCAGGGGCAGCATAATGAGCAACAAACGCAGGCAATGGGCAGTGGAATTAACAAGGGCAGTGGAATGAGCAGTGAATGCCAACAACCAACTAAGGAGAGAACGTGGGCAAACAATAGCAGAGCGGTTGGCAATGAACAGGGGCAGCACAATGAGCAACAAACGCAGGCAATGGGCAATGGAATTAACAAGGGCGATGGAATGAGCAACGAATGCCAACGACCGACTGAGGAGAGAACGTGGGCAAACAATAGCAACGAGAGTAGGTTAGGTTAGAAATTCGCCGAATCAAATCGAACTCAATTTTTTTTTTACATTCATCGAATTTCGAACTTCAAAGTCGAAATTGGGCGAACCCTATGACATAGCCTAAATCTCTTTCTTTGCTCATATCTTGGGGAATATTGGTAAGTTAATGCTTCTATGTGGATTGAATCGTGGTGTATTGCTACATTTTTTCCTGAATTAGGGCTTTTTATCAATATTATATCAATTTTATGTGGAGGAGAAACGCCTTTTAGTGCCTTGGACTTCTCCATTTGCCTTGGTTAGGATCACTTTCCTAATCCTTGAGGTTGCTAGGTGATGCCCTAGCTTGCAAGTGCTAGAGAGATACTCCAAGAGAGGGACACTAGCCTTGATCTCTCAAAGCCCTAGGGATTGAGATGAAATCATATTCCTCTTCTCCTGTCAATCTTTTTAACTCCAATTTTCAGCATTTATTGTATTATAGTTAGGCTGCATTTTTAGGCTAGTTAGCTGTTTTTTTATCCATAAAACCCTAAAAACCAGAAAACTCTAGAAAATCCCTAAAACTTAGAAAATTTATAACTCCAAAAATAGTCGTGAGTTGTAATTATGATCCTCCTTATAAATTCGCCCTAGTGGATTCATCCACAGAACTTGAATGACGTCCTCATTTTATGTATAAAAAACCCTAAAAAATTAAAAATCATATATTGTCAAAAAATGCCCTAAAAATTTACATAAATTCAAAAACCTAAAAATATTTGGAATTTTCTAAATCTAGTCCACCCCTCAATTTCACCTTAGTGGATTTATCCACAAATCTTGAAGGGCAGACTAATTTGAGCCCTTGCATTGGGAAACATGAAATTGTTGAAATTCGGGTTTCTACAGGTGTCTTGCAGCTTTGAGTGGCTCAAAAGGTGTGCCCTAGGCCACTTAGCCTTGCTTCCTTCAGAGCGCACCTTTCTAAGGTATTGCCTTGGGAGGTGTAAGGCCCTTGCATGGGGATCCATGAAGTACATTGAAAGATGTGATATTGATCGATAAAATGAACCAACTCCTTTATGTGTCTATATTATTCATTGTTGACTCCATATAAGGCACTAAGCTCTGCTATAAAAGTTGTGGAAAGGTATTTGCAGATACCTAAAGAGGGCTCTCCCCTGGATTTGGGAGTTACCCAAAGTAGTTGAGAGACTGTGATGAGGTGACATTTGGGTCTAGTTCTCTCGCACATGCTTACCATTCACTAGCAAATGAACCACATTGTGCTGCAAATATAGGATTGCTAGTTTGAATGGTAACATTTTTTGGTGTCGTTACTGGGGACATCTTTAAGAAGGTTGAAGTATTATGACTCATACCCTTAGCAAGAATGACACTTGGTGAGAACTCAAGGTGAGTCCTTCAATTTATATTTTGAAGTATATTATTATTTAAGGACTAACCCTGTAGCTCTTATCTGACGACTCTATTGGCAAGTGCTTTCTTCAAGATATTTCAAGTATGTTCTTGTTTTGTACTTTGGTGAGATTTATTTGACATATCTCTCCTAGCCACTCCCACTGAAGAAATTAAAAGAGGTACTCTACAAGAACGAGATCAAGAGGTAACTTGGCATACAATCAACATTCATTGAGTTCAGCATTTGAGTTATCTATGCAATGCATCTCTATCTAATTTCACATTCCATTGACTCCTACCAAGGCACTGATCACGGTTATAGAATTGCATAGAAAACCTTGTGCTTTGTCCAGATTGATTGCAGGCATTCTAGGGCTCTCCCCCAAATATACAAAACCCAAAGATGTTGAGGAGCTAGACTGAGGTGACATTGGGTCTAACTTTCCTCCTATATGCTTGCCAAATCTAGCCCTACTAGTTCATTTGGTAACACTATCAAATATAGCAAGTCTAAAATTAGACACTGCTTAAAATAGCAACATCTTGCATATAGTATTATAGACAAAAGAAGCCTCATTAGACTCATGTTTTTAAAAGTAACCCAAAATGTGCTTGGAAATGACATGCAAACCTTAAAAGCATATTATAAAAATAGCAATTGGCGTGAAATTGCTTGCATGTCACGTGAAATAGACTCATCGGCATCATGAGCTTGTGGGGATCAAGAATAGTAAGAATCTTTGAAATGTGGGCCCCAAATCTCTGGCTCCTGGAAAAAAGCAAATAGCTAAAGATAGTAGTTTCTCAAAATTTGATGAAACTAACTCTAAAATAAGCTCAAACCACTATGAATGTCTAACTGCACCTATATTGGAACCAACCTGATGAAATCTTGTTAAATCTTAACCCTCTAGTTGCGCAAGCAAATATGGGGGTTAACAAGGGTAAACCCAAACTATAAGACCCAAGTACATGTACAACCTACCCTCAAGGGAAGATGAAGACCAAAGATGGAAACCAAGACAAGAGATGGGCACTGTCACATGCCTATAACAATACTTAAAGTGAAAGCAGAGTGATTGATTACAACATCATTGACCACTGTGAAAGGACCACTATGAAATTTGACAATATCTATAGGAGAATGCCCAAGGCCAAGAGGGCCAAGGTGGACAATCCTCGAAGGAAGCAAGGTGCCTCCTCTAGAATCTCCCTTAACATACATGGCCAACAAACCTCCAAAAGTATAAAGGACATTTGTGATGCACGCTTGTACCCTTGCACCAAGATGTAGGCAAAGAGAAGTAGATGGTCCTTGATTTCTAATAGAAACAAATCAATGACACCTAGAATGAAGGTGAGGATACTTGGGTACTCCAGTAGTAGCATGTTAAGAGAAAAATCGTCTCATTGACCTATGTGTGGAAAGGGTACTTAGTACCCCTCATCTCTGGAATACATTCAAAGAAGGTGGTCAACCTCGTAGCCCTAAAATTGGCCCCAAGGGTCTCTTGTAAAGATCTATGTCTAAAAGTGGTAGTGTCTCAAAGGAATAAGGCTACATATATTTAATTATGATAGAAAAAGAAGATGAATAAGGAACCTCCCAAACATCAATACAAACAATGGTATATCTTGCCTAGAATTTATAATAGATGGGGAACCAAAAAATTAAGTGCCCTACATTCTACACCTCTTGGGGAGTGCTACGCCTCAAAGTATTTGCAATGTTCTCAATCAAGTCTACCAGAGCGAGGGGTTAAAAATTTTGCTGTAAAAGCCAAGTTGAAGCGTAGAGTGTTTATTGGGGGCTAACTATCCCTAATCATGTCATGAATGGTCCGCTTGATTTCCACCACCGGAGGGTGCTCACCCTGTAGGGGTTGGTGCCCTTGGGGGTCTAATCACTTAGACACATGACTACACTCATTTATTTGCCATGTAGTAGGTGATAGCACTTTGTAAAGGGATTTGTACCCTATCTAGCATGCCTTATTTTCTCACTTGGACCTATTTTACCCCTCCTCTTGGTTGTGTTACCTACAAATTGTACTTCCTTATTGAAGAAGCCTACAAGGATAATGAAGGAGGACGTTGAGCACACATCTATTGGGTTTAGTTATGGCATGACATCCTCCTTTTGGCACACCTAGCACTTGGTGTAGCCTAATTGCACTTTATATACTTTTATGTCATTTAGAGATATTTTATTGTTATTATGAGTGGTTTAGCCCACAAAGTTGTGGGTGAGCAAGGCAAATGTTATATTTTTCACATTATCCTGGAGGCTAATAACGTAAAATTAGGTGAGGCTGGTCTTATACAAATAGAGCCTTCCTCTCATTGTAAAAACACAACAAGATATGGGATCATTATGAGATCTTTTCTATTTCTCTTGGTTTATAGGAGCTCTTGATGCTATGCACACCTCTCTTGGAATGATTTTTCTTGCTTTGAGGTTAATTTAATGAAGTTCTAGGGTTCCTTTTACACATGTTATTGGTTGATGCTAATGAATGGTTGTAATAACTCAAGCACAAAGATAACCTAAGGCACTAACTTGCTCATCTTTGTTAAACGTTGGTAAGTTATACTTCTAACCTAGTTTAATGGTGCTTTTATGGTGCATTATCCTAAAGTGTTAGGGTTTCTTGCTCGTATTTTGTTAACCTTGCATGAGGAGACCTTCCTTTCAAAGGATCTCTCCATTGTTACAGGGCCTTGGACTTCTTCTCTTACTAATTAGGATCTTCTACCTAACTCTTGTGGTAGCTAGTTGATGCCCTAACTGCAAGTGTTGAAAGCCATTCTAAGAGAGGGACGTTGGTATCGATCTCTCAATGCCTTAGGGATTGAGACTAGAATCATATGCCCTATCTTTCAACAAATCTATCTCTCTTTTATCAATTTACATGCCTTTTATTTTACATGCATCTTTATATATTAAAAAACCCTAAAAATACCATATTGCTAGAAAAACCCTAAAAATCTAAATAATTCAAAAAAAAACAAAAAATATTTGAAATTTCATAATTATGGTCCACCATCAAATTCACAATAGTGGTATTAGCTATAGATCTCTAAGGGCGCCCTCATTTCTCTTGGTGCATTGGGAAATGAGAGATTGCCCAAATTAGGGTTTCTAAAGGGTTTTTGGCAATTCTAACTAGATCACCAATTGCACCCTAGTTCACTTGATCTCCTCTCCTTTAGAGCGCACTTTCCTGAGGTAGTGCCTTGGGAAGTGTGAAACCCTATCTTGGGACTTGTGAAGTGTATTAAATTGATGATATCTATTAATGTTGTCCAGTAGATTGATTTAACTCTATATGTTTTATGTGTCTTTATTATTCATTATTGAATCCATAAGGCACTAATCTTAGCCATAAGGCTTGTAGAAGGTTATTTGCAAGTGTGTTGGTGTCTACGTGTTCTTCCTCCATTAGGGACTCTCCCCTGGGTTTGGGAGTTTCTCGAAGAAGTTGAGGAGATAGGTTGTGGTGACATTGGATCTAGCCCCTCTCATATGCTTACCATCACTAACACAAGGTATACTTAGTCTGCTTTGAAAGGACTACTAGTATGAGCAATAACATTTTTGGCGCCATTATCGAGGACCTCAAAGAAAAGTGACAACATTCTATTGATGAGGGATTCTCGTGTTGAATAATTCAGATACATACAACATTTGCAGTGCGGTTTAGGTATGTTGTTGTTTTGTACTTTGGTGAGATTTGTTGATCTAACTTGACAAGTCTCTCCTGGAGACTCCAATTGAAGGCTAACCCTGCAGGTCCTATCTGTCAAATCCACCTATAAAAAATCAACAAAAAGTGCAATTAAAGGAAACCTCAAAAGATGATATGGAATCATTTGATGAAGCATGGATGTACCATCATTGGTTTGATACATTGGATTTCTCATGCATTCTGGGATATCCACATCAATTGGATGTTGATAATGATGGGAAAGTGCTCTTTCCAAAGTTTCGTGAATATGAGTATACAGTATCATCAGACCTCTTGATGTTCAGGGGATTTCTCGTGAAATCCAATATAATACATGAGGATGTTAGAATGAAATTATTTGTGCTATCCCTTGATTTTAGAAATAATCAGGATGTCAAATATTGGTATCAAGAGCTCCCTCCTAATATGGATGAATATATGAGGAAGGGCTTGATTGACCATGTACAAGGAAAAAGCCAAGAGGATATTCGTGATGAAGATCGTGATGAAGAAATCAAAGAAGACACTTAAGGTTTGGATCTTGAAGACTCTAGTCCATCTACTGCTGCAGAAATGGAAGTATGTTTCGCTCCTCTTGATTTATCAAACCTTCTAGGGTATTCAAATGAGTTACCAAAGATTTGTCAGCTTTTTGTGATAATGATGATGATGTTGAAAACCATGTCAAGAAGTTTATGCTACTAGCTCCAGAAGAGGGCATTAAAAAAGAAGATGTCTACATAAGGTTATTCATCCTTCACCTAGAAGGAAAGGTTCGTGCTTGGTTTGCAAGCCTAGCCATAGGATAAATATCCTCTTTTGCAGAATTGATAAAGACATTTTGTAGCTATTGGTGTCCAAAAAAACGTAGGAGATGGATGTCTCATGTCAAGTACGCGAAGGGCTTATTCAAGAAGGAAGAACATGTGGATCTTGTTGATCAAGTCCCAAAAGAGCATGAAGCAGTCCTTGTTGAAGAAATTCGTGATGAAGATCAAGCCTTAGAAGGCTTGCTTGAAGAAACCATTGATCAAGATCTTATCCTAGGCCTTATGTCTGGAGATACTTTTGAAGAAGCAGGTGATGGCGCTCCAAGAAATGAAGACCAAGAAGCTTTAGTTAAAGAAATTGGAGAACACAAGGAAATGGTGAGTTTTGCTTACCCTCATGGCAAAGTTTCTTATGATATCTCGAGCCTCTTGGAGGAAAATAATAGGATCCTTGGAGATGATGATTATTGGAAGTTCATGGGTCCACCAATCCTATGATTCTTCAAAACCTAGCACTATTATTTCCAAGCCCTCTAGTTGCACATATTTCGAAGAAGTCTATGAGCCTTTCATACCATTCCTAAAAGAATAAGAGATTAGTTTGGATCGGGCTGAGCCAAATTTTTATACAGATTGTAAACAATATGACGATGTCTTTATTGAAAAGGTACTCCCGAATGAAAAAGATATTGAAGACATGGTTGATGAAGATGTTATGGTTGTAGCTTCCCCTAGTTCCACCATTTATGAAGAATGGATCAATCCCTTTGCAACTAAATTTGATGATGAAGCACTTCAAGATGCGAATCCTATTACCATTGAAGACAATCACCATATCCAGTTGTCCCATTATAATAAATGGTTGGAAGACTTTGGGGACGATGTACAGATGCGGAGTCTATTTGCAAATGTTGAGCAACCAGTTTTATCAAGTAAGTTTTGGATGACATAATTCAAATCAAGTATGAGGACATGTATTGTATTTCCTTCTCCTTACCATGATATCTGTTATTTATCCTTTTGCTTAAAACTTGAAGGTACAAATTTTGTGGTTGATAATTTCAAATTTTTACAGATCATTGACACTGACGTGATTATTAGAAAGTTCAAGAAAGTGTTTGCATGTCCAAAAGAATGCTTGAACAAGTGCAAGGATGCATCACATTTGGCCCTCAAAGATTCTCCATAAAATCTCTAGGTCTCATCTTTGCAAGTTGTCTCCCAAGTTCATAATAAGATAGCCAATTCCTTGCAAACAAATGTCACAGACCAGATTTATGATGGGGATAGTGTATACTTGAGCCTGATGCATGCATGGAAAGATAATGCTTGCCAAAGTAGCCCAACTCCAGGTTCCCAAGGTAATGGTGTGTACTCAACTCATCCTTGATGTGGTTTTGTCCTGGATTGTTTCCAAAGAGAAAGGAAGAAAAATTGACAATATATTCGGGTGGCTACATTGGTGGTATGATTTCACTTGACCCTTCTCTGTTATCAAAATTAGGGTAGGTAAGTAGAGTTTATTTGTGTTCGGCATTTATTGTTACCAATGCATTGTGCTTGTCATTGTTTTATTTTGATTTTACTGCATTTCCTTTTGAATAATGCAGAACGGATGTGTCTACCTCATGGTGCATTTAACGTCGTTTTTGTTAAATGTGTGTGTAGGTCTACACGTACCCAAGAGATTCTAGGGGGTTCTCATACACTCCCAAGAAGAGCACATATCCCACAGTTGGAGCCAACTATTACACCTCGAAGTATCTGCAACATTCCCAGTCAAGTCTACCAGAGCGAGGGTCAAAAATTTTGATGTAAAAGCCAAATTGAAGCTTAGAGTGTTGATTTAGAGCTAACTACCCCTAATCATGTAAAATCCAAATTTAAGCATAGAGTGTTGATTTTTGAACAGCATCGAGAGCCATTCTTTGGGAGAATGGAGGCACCTAGTCAGTTACCAGGAACTTGATTCAGTCTGGGACAAAAAACTCGGCCTGGGGCTAAGAGCCATTCTCTGGGAGAATGGAGGCACTTGGTCAGTTACCAAGTAGTTGACATTGGGTCAACTTGATGCATCCTGGGGCTGAGGCACCTGGTCAGTTACCAGGTCAACACTAGAAGCCCCAGACTGGATCTAGGCAAGTGATTTACTTCTCTTGGTCAATGAGTGATGGGACCTTATCAAGGGACTGGCCACCCCTTGTTGGAGTACCTAGCACATGACCTTGGTACCATTAAGGAGAACAGGATGGACACTGAAAATTTTCCCTATTTTGATGATGCACTTCAAGTTGACTTGTATGGATTATGAAGTCGAAGAAAAATAATTGGTCCTTGTACGGTTGCACTTCAAGTAACCACAAGGTTGGTCCTTGTACGGTTGCATTCCTCTTGTAAAAGACTTTGTACCCTTCAAAGTCAAAAGTAAAAAAAATAACAATAAAAGGTCAAAAGTAAAAATAAAAAGTCAAAAGGAGAAATACCTTAAAAGACAAAAAGATTAAAAGCCCTAAGGGCGTCTCCTTACTTTATGGAGTCATCTCACCTTTATGATCTATAAATAAAGTTGCATCCTCACTTGACATTTCATCCAAAATGCCTTCATCTCTGTTAAAAGAAGAATTTCTCTGGGCTTATCTACTAGTCGCTCTTTCTCTCTAAGGATAGACTTGGCATTTGAAGATTGTTCTGGCACTCATGGGGTCTACTTTTATTCTCTTGTTGAAGTCGCAGTCCTGGTTTTTGGTTGCTCTTACACCACGGCCTCCACTCCAACCTCATCCAAGCTCTGCTAAGGCTAATCTCAGCACACAACTGCCAAGCTAGGGCACACGAAAACCCTGCTAGGGCTTACCTTAGCTCACAGCAGCCCTGCTAGGGCTTATCACAGGTCTCAATTGCCCTGGTAGGGCCATTCTCAAGCCACCCGAATTCTGATTGGGGTGATTTTAAGAGTTTGACAACCCTGTTAGGGCCCACACCAGCAAGTACAGGTGCATGAAATAACCTAGAAGGCAGGTCGTGATAGTTAGCATCAATTTCAGGCTTACAAACATCTACATCAGACCTTCTTGGATGCTTGGGGTTTTGATTAGTCCCCAATAGAACTGTCTTTGTCCTTTTCTTTCTAGACATATATGCCCTAGGGGCAACTTGGTGGATTTGTAAAGGTCTGTAATTTGTTATCTGCTCATATACAAACTTAGTCATCTCATTATAAGGAAGCTTTTCATTGCTGGGGTTTTTATTCCTGAAAAGGTTTTCCCCGGGATAAAAATGTGTGTATATGTGCATGCTTGATTTCTTCTACTTCTTTATTGCTGCTATCTATCTCAGAATTTTATCTACTGCTGATATATAATTTACAAATCTATAAGAATTTTAAAAGAAAGATTGTTTCTGCTATTGAATCAAATCCATGTTAAAAAATTTAACAGGATGGTCCACTTGATTTCCATCTCCAGAGGGTGCTTTCCCTATAGGAGTCGGTGCCCTTGGGGGGCTAATCACTTGGACACATTACCACACTCATTTAGTTCAAAGTTGCCATGTAAAAGGTGATAGCACATTGTAAAGGGCTTTGTACCCTATCTAGCACACCTTATTTGCTCACTTGGACGTATTTTACCCCTCCTTTGGGCTATGTTACCGACAAATTGCTCTTCCTTATTGAAGAAACCTACAAGGATAATGAAAGAGGACGTTCAAGGCACACATCTGTTGGGGTTAGTTGGGGCATGACATCCTCCTTTTGGCACACCTAGCACTTGGTGTAGCCTATTTGCATTTTATTTAGTACTTTTATGTCATTTACAGACTTTTTATTGTTATTATGAGTGGTTTAGCCCCCAAAGTTGTGGGTGAGCAAGCCAAATGTTATATTTTTCACTTATCTTGTAGGCTTATAACTTAAAATTAGGTGAGGCTAGTCTTATCTAAATAGCGCCTCCCTCTTATTGTAAAAACACAACAAGATATGGGTTCACTATGAGATCTTCTCTATTTCTCTTAGTTTATTGGAGCTCTTGATGCTATGCGCACCTCTCTTGGGATGATCTTTCTTGCTTGAAGGTTAATTTAATGAAGTTCTAGGGTTTCTTTTACACATGCTATTGGTTGATGCTAAAGAATGGTTGTAATAACTCAAGCACAAAGGTGACCTAAGGGGCTATCTTACTCATCTTTGTTAAATGATGACAAGTTATACTTCTAACCTAGTTTAATGATGCTTTTATTGTGCATTATCCTAAAGTGTTAGGGTTTCTTGCTCGTACTTTGTTAACCTTGCATGAGGAGACCTTCCTTTCATAGGAGCTCTCAATTGTTACTAGGCCTTGGACTTCTTCTCTTGCCCTAGTTATGCTATTCTACCTAACTCTTGTGGTTGCTAGTTGATGCCCTAATAGCAAGTGTTGAAAGCCATTCTAGGAGAGGGACGTTGGTATCGATCTCTAAATGCCCTAGGGATTGGGACAAGAATCGTATGCCCTATCTTTTCAACAAATCTACCTCTCTTTTATCTGTTGGACATTGGGTTCAACGCTCCCCGTGAGTTTCGTGACATGGACTAAACGCTTCCCCAGATCCTAACCTGGTGATTGGGCAGAGATTAACACCTATGGGTTTTGGTCTAATGATAATCGTGAGTCCAACAAAAATGGTATGAGAGCAATAGGTCAAGGTTCGAAACTCACCCGGCTCGCGTTGGGGAGGAGATTGTTGGACATTGGATTCAACACTCCCCGTGAGTTTCATGACATGGACTAACTGCCTCCCGAGATCCTCACTCTGGCAATTGTGGCGAAGATTAACACCTATGGGTTTTGGGTCTAACGGCAATCGTGAGTCCAACATTATCAATTTACATGCCTTTTCTTTTACATGAATCTTTATATATTAAAAAACCCTAAAAATAACTTATTGTTAGAAAAACCCTAAAAATCTAAATGATTCAAAAAAACAAAAATATTTGCAATTTGATAATTTTGGTCCACCCATCAAATTCGCCCTATTGGATTTATCCCTAGATCTTTGAGGGCGTCCTCATTCATCAAGTGCACCCTAGTTCACTTGATCTTTACCCCTTAGAAGCGCATTTTTTTGAGGTAGTGCCTTAAGAAGTGTGAAACCCTACCTTGGGACTCATGAAGTGTATTAAATTGGTGATATCTATTAATGTTGACTGGTAGATTGAATTAACTCTTTTATATGTTTTGTGTCTTTATTATTCATTATTGAGTCCATATAAGGCATTGATCTTAGCCCTAAGGCTTGTAGAAGGGTATTTGCACGTGTGTTGGTGTATGCGAGTGTTCTTCCTCCATTAGGGACTCTCCCCTGGGTTTAGGAGTTAACCAAAGAAGTTGAGGAGTTAGTTGTGGTGACATTGGATCTGTTGCCCCTCCTGACCGGCATGCGTGTGTCAAAGCCCAAAAGTAGGCACACCAACCCAATGGCAACTACGAAAAGCGCAGCCACTATCACCACACCCCTCTCTTCCTAGCTTCAGGTTGGCTCTTCTCCAACTCAAGGGGGGCTTCCCTAAGGTTAGGATCACTAAGGCAGATGCAATGACGAACAAGGTGAAATGAAGAGGATGTCTTAGAGAAACGGTTGTAGGATAGATGTAAATTTGAATGAGTGATGGGAAGGAGGGAAAGATCAGTCCTCAAAAAGAGACCAGTGCCAGTACATCAAAGGGGTGAATGGAGTCAAAAAGAGAACTCAAGAGGGCGTGTCATATGTGACTAAGGGGGAGAGATCGCATGATTGAGAAAACCCCGCTTAGTCGAATTACAGCTACTAGATTTACTTCTTCCTCCTAATTGCGAGAGATGCGCTATGCACGCAAAAGATCAATATTACACAATCAAGCTAGATTAAATGTAAACATCGATGCCCGTACAAGCATTCTCACAAAGGGAAAAAACTAACAACCACTAAGAGTTTTCACCTTCCAACATGGTGGTAGCATCCGTCTATGGTCCCCGACGCAAACATAAAAAATAAACAAAATAACTTCTAGCAAAATTCACCACTATTAAAGCATCACAAGTTCACGCCACACATTTGAAAGAGTCCTCAACCAAACATCCAAAAACTCCATTTGATGAATTTTCTATTAAGCTCTGGGAAAGAACTATCCCGACTTTTTCCAAAGGAGAGAGATGGTCTCTTTTATAGACCAAAAAGGACTCTCATAAAATAAAAAGGAAAACATAAAATAATGGGGGGGAAAACAGGATGCTAAATCCACCCCTTTTTTTCCCTAAGGGGATACATGACCAACCTTTATTAAATGGAACCC
Source organism: Pseudotsuga menziesii (assembly GCA_001517045.1). Lineage (NCBI taxonomy): Eukaryota > Viridiplantae > Streptophyta > Pinopsida > Pinales > Pinaceae > Pseudotsuga > Pseudotsuga menziesii. The sequence goes on along the minus strand of LPNX010063290.1, from coordinate 387,068 downwards.
ACACTTTAACTAATTGTTGCATATCAAAGAAACTACACGTGCCCCCAACAAAATTCGACTTTTCTCTAGGTGGAACTCCGATCAAATAATTTCCATTCAAGATGATTGATATGCGACTTAGCAGGTGGATCAGCGGGCCCAAAATGCGTTGCTCCCAGTTCAACGTAGCAATGGGATCCTCATAAATGGTTGTCTTATTCCTCCATGTGATCGACTGTCGAATGATACAGGTTCAAAGCTGCCCACCAACTGTGTTTTATTTCAATTTGATTGGGCCTCCAAATGCCAACAGACTGAAACCTGTTGGGACGTCGTATGTGATTACACGATTTGATTGAAAGCTCCAAGTGGCAACATCACAAAACAGCTGTGACATAAAAGAATCTTGTAGTCGGCTGCCAATGAGACGCTGCTCCAGAACTCCACGAGAACCCAATAGATCTCAACGCATTCGACTGCAAGGGCTGCTCCAAATGTTCCATGTGACAACGCAGACACCCCTGATCGGTTGCCCAAATCTTTCAACATAAAATTAAAACAACTCCTTGCAATCAGCTGGGAACTGACTGACAATTGCTTAATTGATCGTTATGCGTGATGTAACAGGTGGTGGTTTTGACAAAATCGAGACCGACATCAAAGCCGTCTTATCAGCAACTAAACTCCGAGCGATTGACTGCCAATCTGAGTGGTGACCCGTGGCCCACTAAATAAACAATAGATCAAGCCCAAAAAATAAGTCGCTAAAACTGCATGGATCAATTTTCACCTGTACCTGCTGGTGGCTTAAAGCCGCGATTTGATTAAATCATGGCAGATTTGTCAATAAACAGAACAAGTGGAACTCCATTGGCAACCATGAAGAAAGATACGCTCTGCAATTTTATATATAACTTGAGCGGCTTTATGCTCTCCTCCCTTTTTGCGATGACTTCCATGGCTTGGTGTTCAGATGCAATCCCTGCCTATATGGTATTTTGCTTTCCTTTTCTCAACATACCAGAAAGATAATGATATGTAGTGCATTCATAAGAGAAAAGTTTTGACTCTGAGATTCCTTTTGTCCATTGCATGATGCTTAATACACTAAATATTACATCAGTGCCATTAAGCATCATATCTCTGCTAAAAACCACCTCTGGTGTATCCCATTACTGCCTTTGTGATTGAGCACACTCGGAAATGAGTGTTGATGCTGCCAAGTGAAAACATAACCCAAAATGTTGAAAAAATGCTTAGACTCGACTAGGAAGTCTCTAAATGACCACCCATACAGATAGGGGGGTAACAGAATCTAGCCCCTCTTGTATGATTACCATCACTAACACAGGGCATACTTAGTCTCCTTTAAAAGGACTGCCTCTTGTAAAGAGGAATATGGTGGTTTGCCTCGGCATGTAACTGGTGGCAGCAAACCCTCAACTTCCAAGGGAAATCCCTAGGCTGTGTGACCAATGATGCTAGAGATAGTCAGGTCCAATAATAACACTGGAGAAATTGGGGTTGTGTACTGCAGAACTAAAGATTAGATTGCAGACATCTTCATGAAAGCTTTGAGCAAGGAGAAACTTTAGAAATTTTGGGAGATGCTTGCTGTAAAAGACAATAAAGTGGTCATTAAGGGGGTGTTGAAGATGTAATGACCTTTTTAGTTGGGTGCCCTACTCTGCTAAAATAGTAGTGGAAAAAACTAAGATAGGATAATTCGTATCCTCAAATTTTTCATAAACATATATGATTTTGGTCCAATTTTGGAACAAATTGTGCATCATGAAAATGTACCTCAGTTCTCCCCCCCTCCCTTGCCCTTGGCCATCAGGACCAGCAGGACTTGACATCCTCTCTCTCTCTTTCTCAGCACTGGGATCACCAGTTTCTGGCCTTTCTATTGTATCTCTGAACTTTTGCTTTTGTATCTTTTGGTTTGAGTGATAGTTATGCTTCTAGACATTTAATTATGCCCCTTTATTTTTTTGCTTTCAGCATTATTAAAAATGTTGCTTCAAGCTTGTACATCCCCACACTATATCTGCACTAGGCAAACCTTTTAGTCTCATTGACCTACTGTTGTGGTCATTTGTTTCACATTAATAAAATTATCTTATCTTATCTGATTCAACACAAAATTAAGAGTTTAGTGTTAAAATTCATTATTTTCTTCTCCTGTGCATATGTGTTCTGTAGAAACCAACAAAACTGTCACAAATTTTCAAAAATGCCTAGCAACTATGACGGAGGAAGTTAATGTCCGGAATCTGATGCCTGAGATTGGCATGTTCCTTAAAGTTGAGCTGTATTTCCCCAAAATAAGAGTTATCTAATGCATGCAGCAACATAATTATGCTAGCAGCCAATTTATCTTTTTCAAGGACAAAAGTCTAGGCTCTTACAAGTTTGTAGCTGATGTATCCAGCTCGCAGTTCCAGCTACCAAGTGACTCTAAGAAACAAATCACTGAACACAGCAGGCCATGATTGAGCATTCTCTAGTGGCCAATTGGGGATAAAAAGGGATAACCTAATGATGAAATTTGAAGGAATTCAATTAACATCTTAGACCAATTGGTCTTCAAAACCTGTTACAGATACATCACAACGTATTTGAAAAGCCTGCCCTATTTTCAAGGATCTATGTAATGAGATACCCAAAGTTCTCCAGTTCTAAGTCTAATGATGTTTGTATCTAATTGGCTTTAATGTTTGAAAGTAGTTGAATTCCTCTCTTTTATATGGTTATATGGTAATCCTTTAATAACACATGCTGTTAATTTCAGTTTCCCTTGTTTCACAGAATTGCCATATTTGTTTCCTAGCGCTTTGTTTACATAACCATAGAAACAAGGGTGCCAATATTTCTTTGCTTGTAATACTTCAAAGAAGATTCTAAATCTTCTCATTGTGTGGTGAAACATTTCCAGAAAATTAGTATCATATCAGACATTGTACGCTACCTTGTATCATTCCAATATGAGGCTGTTTCAAAATTTGGCAGGACTAATGTTGCATTGAGTAGACGAGCAACATCTATACCATCGCATAGCTGCAAAGACAATAAGATTGGCATAGAAAACGCTATCATCAAATTCTTTTCTGAATTTGGAAAACAGAAAAGTCCAAGCTAGATTGTTCATAGTACATATGCAAGAAAAAAGAAAAATACTTGTTTGAGCTGGGTAAAAATATTTTAACATGACTGCAGTATATCTTAGCCTCCAGAAGGAATAAACTCGTTAATTTATGCTGAAATAGTTGTGATCCTGGAGCTCAATCTATCTCAAGTACATTTTTGCTGTCCTTTATATAGCCGTGAGCCAATTAGAACTTTGTGCTTTTATTGTTAATATAAGAAGCATTTTTTCAGAAAAAAATCAACGTCAACTCAGAATTTATCTGTTATTTCAGATACTTACATCTCTTCTCATCTGATTAAGACCTCCATGGCAATCAATTTTAATGTATCCATTGCTTTCCACTGGAGGACCTGCATAATTTCAGTGTCAGGGAATGAATACAGCCTAGCTTACGACCTTTCCTTAGGTCCGGTAAGACTTTTCAGTCAGGACCTTGCCTGTCTAAGCAAAGCTCAGAACTAGGGCGTTACAGGAGTTCAAGTAAGACCTTTGACTGCGATCTTAGAGAGTAGTAATAGATGAATTAGAAGTAGATCTACCTGCACACAAATGGAAACTTTATCTACACAAAGAATCAGGCAGATAATAAATTACCTGTTATGGGTTTTGCAGTCCACCATTCGCAAGGCTTCCAGTGCACAAGGCTCTTCACATTCCAAATACTCTTTAGTGGACTCGTTTTTCTGGGCATTACAGTCCTGTCTCTGCATTAAAAGAAGAAGATTATCTCTATATCCATACATGTCAACAGCTAATAAAATTGAGTAAACCCTCTTCTATAGAAACTTTCTTATCAATTAGGTTGTCAACCTTCAAATATTTTTTCGCGCTCCAAATACAAGGGCATGGTAATTGTCAAAATTCTACAGAGAAGATTTTTTAATTTTACAAATAAACAGGAATGGTTCAAAAATTCACAATAGCAGAATTGGCATACATAGGAGGAAAAGTCCCAAGGTACTCATGCTGCTGGGCCGGAGGCCTCGGACTCAAGTGAATTACAAGCAAACATACAAGGACTGCTGCTGCTGCTATGAACCCACCATTAAACGGTTGCTTGAAAGCTGCCATTGAAGCTGCCAATACAAAAATCCTCAAATCAAATGAACTTTTCTGGCAGAAGCTTTCAAAATACTTAGACCCAACTGGGAATTTCCCCAGAAACGTCGAATATAGTTCTACCCACTTAAGAATTTTCACAGAAACTTTCAAGATTCGTAAAACCGCTTAAGAATTTTCACGGAAACTTTCGCAAGTCTTTAAACCACTCGACGGTTAAGCTCTAGTTAATAGTAATTAGCTTAGATCTGAAGCTCCCAACAATGAACACAACTGCCATAACCAAACAGAAAACCAAAGAGAAAACAGAGTGAGTTGCAAAGTTCAGGACAATGCACGAGTCTTGAAATTTGAATGCAATATGATCAATCACCTTCATCGATTATAGAAAAAACGGTGACAATTACCCTGAAATTCAAGCTTCTGCAGGGACCAGACTCCGGGCAAACATCAAAAGCATGTATGCGAAATTTTGAATCTATAAATCCGTTGATTGCTTTGAGTTGTATTTTCATTTTCTGTGCAAACTGGTGACATGCAGAGCTTGTGTGGGCATAATAGTCCACCAGATTTGTGTGACCGTCTATGCATGTAGAAGTGCAGTTGAACACAAAATGAGTTGGGAGGAGTGGCATTCTTCATGGCTCTCTGATCTGGGTTGTTAATTCTGTTGCTTACACATTGATTATGTGAGCAAAGACATCTGATAGGTTTGCATCAGCTGTTCTGCGTGCCTCCAGAGACCTCATCTGAACATAGATCGTGGAGCAGATAAAAATTTGAGGAGTTATTTATAGGTATTTCAATATTTAAATGTCCACGATGGCCGATGGCTTTAACCTTCCCAGATCCACCGCTAATTTAGGGTTGTATCTCTTCGAGTACTAATTTATTAAGGGGATTATATATCAGTTTTGATTGACGAATAGATCTGGTTTTATGATAGCACTATGATCTAATATATAAGCACAAATCCTTTAAATTTATTCGTACACGCCCTTTCAATTGATTTTATTCTTGAGAAATTTGTCATTGATAATTTAATTGTATTGTTTTATGTGATTGTTTAATTCATAAAAGTATATAGACTTTTTTGGGGGAAGAATTACGTGTTTTTAAATAGTAAGGTGTATAGATTTTTTTTAAGAAATATATATTTTTAAAGTAAGGTCTATTCAAATTGTTGTTTATTATGTTGATAGGGGTTTTTATTTTTTTGTGTTTATTTCTCCATATTATTTGGAGAATCATCTTTTTCTCTAATGAGAAAGCATATCATGTGTATTTATTTAGAAATAGTAGGTTGTTGACATGTTGACTCGCAGTAGTCCAAAATGAATCTTATTGTTCTCCCTCAACCATGATACAGTATATAGGGATTGATTGAATAAACCATGTTGCACCTAGGTTTTGGCAAATAGATCTTTCTTATTTTGTACTCCTACCTTGCATACTCTTACTCTATAGTCCAACCATGCATGCTCTCCAAAAAAGGGTGTTTTCTCTTATGACACTCTAGCAAAACATGAGATGGATGGTGAATAGCAGGGAGTTGAGAAGACATGTGATGCACGACGAATGCCAATGTCTTTTGACGATGTTTCTTATAATAAATATGATGTCAGTGGTTGGTGGAGGTCATTGCCTATATTTGTCAATCTTCCTTGTATAAAGTGATTTTCAACATAATGCCTCACTGAAAATCATTGGTTTGTTGTTTTTATATCAGTAAAATTCCTTGTTAGATGATCATCAAATACCTTGAACAATTTTGTCCCGACACCATCTGAGGTAATTTCTATCTCTTTAGTTGTATAATTTTATAACTCCAAAACCGTAATGAACACAATCAAGTGCAAATTCTCTTTGCTTTGCATGGTACCTTGCCTTTTCCTTTGTGCCCTTTGGGGTTTTCTATAGTTCTCTTCTCTTGTGTATTATTAATGTCTTAGTTTCATAAAATGTCATAATGATGAGATTTTTACTTGATTCTCATTAATGTAGAAACCTTAGCAAATTGACGATTTGACCCAATAGTTACTTAATAGGCGGCATTTGCGTTATTTTTGTGTAAATTGGAAGGAAAGGGCTCCATATGAACTTTGAATGGGTATATTTTATGCAAACGAAGGCTCGTTGTTGTTGGATTGATGATTTTGAGTTTAAAATTGACAAAAAATGACTTAGTAGGGGGTTATAATTTGTGATTTTTATGGAAGTCGAAGGATTCTATCATTGGATTGCAATTTTTAGTTTAAATTTGATGGAAATTAAGTTGTAGTGGTTTATTATCGCTAAATTTTAGTAGTTTCTATTGTTGGAGTGTGATTTTCTAGTTTAAATGACGGAATTAACTTTGTAGGGGGTCATAATCTCTAAATTTTATGTAGTTATAGGTTTTCTATCATTGCGCCAAGAGGCGCTCTACAGCTCAGTATGGGGGAGGTCTTGTCACGTGATGTAACGTTACTAACATGTCGGCAAAAAATAATAGTGATAGTGAATATTATGGGAGAGATCTTGTAACGTGATGTGACGTTAGTAACGTTTATGTAAAGTTACTCATGTAAATGTCGGCTATAAATATTTACTTCTATTTACTTATGATTTTCATATAATGAAGGAGATGTTGTAAAGTTATGCAAGGTTCCTCATGTAAATTCGGCTATAAAAAAGTAGGAATTTATTTTTACTTCTATGTCTATTTCTTTTTAGTTTTTACTACTATTTACTTTTTATTTCTATTTACTTTTAATAAAAAAATTAACTTCTGCCCGAGCATTATTAGAACTCGAAGCCATCTATATGGAAAAACTTCTTTCCTTTTATATTAAATAATTTCCTGCTTCATCACAACACACGTTTGCACACGTGAGTTTGCTTCCCCTTTGTTTTTAGCTGTAAGAACTACAAGAAAAAATAAATTCAGACTTCAATATTTCAACATAAAAAAAATAAGAAACATATGGTTTTTATTTATTTTTAATCTATACATGTAAGAGTATTCTCTTACAGTCTTACTTGTAAGCTACATCCCCAGCCTTTGAATCGTTTTTTATTTTACTACTATTTTAATGGAAGCTCGGGATAGATGCACCATATTCTATACAAGTTTACAGTACATCGAACTATATTTATTATTATAATTCATGCAGGCATACAATGAATTTATTTATCTCCAACGAATTGCATTTATCCCCTGGGTTCTCTAATCGTATCCTCATGATTCACGGAGGCATAGAACACATCAGTGGAAACGCGTTTGACAACATCCCCGGATGCGATTTTTATGAAGGTGAGAAATACTCTTTTATTTTACATAAATAGTTTCATAATATTTACTTTGGATTTGTCTACAGAGGGTATTAGTACTTTATTTACGAAGTTTACTATGGATTTCTCAATGAAAGCATTTTCTACATAACTAGGACAACAAAGACTGCATCAAACTACTTAGCAACTGCTATCGGGTTGTTCGAGAAAAAAGGAAAGGTCATAATAGCAGAGGCTGTATCAAATATAACTGAAGGTTCTGACCTGGTAGGATCTGGCTATGCTGTAGATGCTCTTATGTTGAATCTTTCGCCAGGAGGTAGAGAAAGGACACCAAAACAATGGAATGAGACCCTATGAACAACGATACGAAATGTTCATCCTCTTGACCTACAAAAATTCTGAATCCTGCAAGTCTCAATTTGGATATTCATGTTACCCACAGAAGTATTTTTGAGTGAAGGTGCATGGGTATAAATGCTAATTATCACATAAAAACTAATACAATTTTTTTAAAGAGTGGTGTATTTGTGCATTCATACTCCATACTTGTAACTTCACTCCATAAAAAAATAAAAATGTATATTTATGCACAAATACATATTTATATTTCTCTTTAATATTATTTTAATAAAAAATCTTTTAATTTATTTGGTGTTATTTATAAATTTAAAATATATTTATAAAAAAAAAATTAATTTAATTGGTGTTATTTATCCGTCTTAGAGAGGGATCAAATCTCCCTAATCTCCCAAGGTGCAAAACCTCTTTGAGTAGGAAAATAGAGGTATTAGAGGTTAGTGGTGGGGAGGAGGAGGTAGGCATTGGTTTTTTCAGCATGCCCTATTGCACCTCCTTGAGTGCAATAAGTGAGAAGAGGTTTGCAACTCCCTCTCAGTGCTTGATAGAGCCTAGGATTTGGATCTACGCTGGTTTGATTGGCAATTTTGACTACAAATTCGATGAAATGCTATTTGTATGAGGTTTCAACCTATAAATTATTCATAATGTGAGGATTTATGTCATTTAATTGGTGATTATGAGTGCAAATTTGACAAAATGTTCATTGTTTGAATTATTAGTTATAAATTGTGGGAAATTTGAGGGTTTATGTTGTCGTAATGGTGATAAACGTTGATTTAATGTAAAGATTTAACTTTTTAAGTTACAATTGCAAGAAAATGTGTAAATATATTCATTTGAGAGGAGGGCAAACTTGACAAATTGTTCTTTATGTGAGGTTTTACCTTACAAATTATATGCAATTCAAGGGTTTATATTGTTGTAAATGTAATTGACAGAAATTTGCTTAGATATTGATCTTATTTTAGCTGCAATTGTAAGAAAATGCTTAGACGGATGAAAGTGATAGATATCTACTTCTTAGTCTCTTTATCTTTGAGCCATGAGACGGGTTGATAATGTTCCATTAAAACATGGTATTCCACACAAGCAAACACCTTAAGCAACTGCTCATACAAATAGATCACATATCAACACATCAATGTCTTACGTGGTTAAAACCCTTTGAGAGGGAAACAGTCCACAACCCCATCCAAATAGTTACTTGAGGCAATATATTAATGCAAAAGGAAAAAGTATTTACATGTGAATTTCTCACAATCAATCATCGAATAAATGACCCTCCTTACTCTTTAAATAGAGATCATGGACCAATCAAGTGCTAAGCCACATATCAATAGCCGTTAAGATCGAGGTGAAGATGAATTGTCGAATAAGTCTATGTCTAGAACATATCATGACTATCTGGTTATATACATACAAATGCATATTAGAGAAACACACTTTACCAAATTGATCTTAACTAACTCCAAAGTGTCTAAATATCCTAACACACCCCTAAAGAACAACTTAGGATAAGATTGGAGAATTTCCAAAGGTGACGCAATAGGAGAAGGAATGAGGCATCAGAGTCTATCTCCCCTCAAGGACAAATTCTTGGAATTCTAACATAGATGTTTACAAGAGACTTTGTGAAAATTTCTACAACTTATCATTTGTAGGGACAAAGAACACTTTAAGAAAGTGATCCCGAATAAGTTTTATGATGAAGTTCATCTATAACTCAATGATTTTGTTGCATTGATGTTGAACTAGGTCTTTTTCAAGCTTGATGGCACTCTTATTGTCACATCATAGGGTAGTTGGATGTTGTTGCTAGAATCCAAACCCTCAAAAGATCTATCAAAGCCATGAGTATTCTTAACTTGCATTTACTGTGGCTCAATACTCCGCTTTTGTTGAAGAAAGAGTAAAATATTAGTGTTTCTTACAAGCCCAAGTGATAGGGCTAGAACCAAAACTAAAAACATAACCTACAGTAGAATTCCAATCAGTAAGGTCGCTAGCTCAATTAAAATTGGTGAAGTCAACCAACAAATGACTCTCCCCTTAACCGAAATGTATCCCAAACTGAATTGTACCCTTGATATATTGAAGTATCCTTTTGTTGCTTTCCAATGACTGCCATAGGGCATTTGCACATACTAGGAAACAAGATCAATAGCAAAGGAAATGTTAGGATGGGTATGAGTCAAGTAAAAAACACTTTCGACTACATCGATGGTACAAGGTGGCATTCACTTTGTGGCTGGTGCAAGTGGCAATAAGTTTTTCTCCATAATGGAAGGAATAAGGAGTTAGTTTACAATCTTCCATGTGAAAAGTGATCAAGAAGGTCATAACGACACATACTAAGAAATAAAATTCATTCTTTTGTTTGTAAGGCTTGGAGGCCAAGAAAATAATGCAAATTTCCTAAGCCCGTCCTTTCAAATTTATTCTTAAGGTTGGATTTCACATGGGTTAAAAGTTTAGGGTCACCACAAGTAAGAGTAAGGTCATCAACATAAAGAACAAGGATTATGAGATGGTTTTATACTTTCTTGGTATAGACATTAGGTTTAGAATGCCATTTAGAAAAATCGATGTCAAGAAGAAAGTTATCTATTTTGCGATACCAAGCCTAAGGAGCTTGCTTAAGGCCATCAAGAGATTTATTAAGGTGATAAACAAGGTTGTATTCATTATGAGCATATCTAAGAGGTTGTTCTGTGTAAATTTCCCCTTGCAAATCCTAATGCAAGAAAGCGAAATTGATATCCATTTGATGGACCTCCCATTTATGTGAAATAACAAGGGAAAAAACAAGGAAGATGGAGCTCATTTTGGTAACAAGGGCAAATATTTCATTGTACTCAATTCCTTCAACTTGGGAAAATCCCTTGGCAACTAACCTTGCCTTAAGTCTTTCAACACTTCCATCTGATGCATACTTACTTCTATACATCCATTTACATCTGACGAGCTTTCTTCCTTCTAGAAGAGGTATAAGATCCTAGGTATCATTCATCATTAAGGGGAAGAAGTGGTGTTGGTGCATATTCATGTTCAATGCATCCAAATGGATGAATAAAAGCAGGTAAAGGTGGATTTTCATCTCCATTGTCCTCATCTAAAGAAGAAAATCGAGTAGGATCACAAGTAGAGAAGTTGGAAATAGAAGGTGGCACAATTGTTGAAGATGGAACATTTGTCGAATTAGTCTTAGTGACCAAGAGATTTTCATAAAATTTAACATCTCTTCTAATAATAATGCCATTGGATTTAGGTTGACGAAATTCATAACTTCTTACATCTTCATAATATCCAACAAATAAGCACTTCTCACGCTTGGACTATAATGTTTTTTGTTTGTCATTAGGGATGTGAGCTCATGTTTCAATACCAAACACACAAAGTGGGTTACTTCAGGTTTAATTTTACTCCATACTTATTTTGGCATTATATATTTTAAAGCCTTTATGAGAGTGTGATTGATTATGTAATTGGCACAATTAATGACTTCCTCCCAGAAAGGGGGACATAATCCCTTATATTATATTATACAATTGTTATTTCCTTTAATGAGTGATTTTTTCTCCATCAACACCATTATGTTTTTGTGGTGTGGAACAATATGTTGCATTTGAATGCCATGTGTTATGTAGTAATTTGCAAATTTATTGTTTATGTATTCGCCTCCATTATCTATTATTAAGTTGTGTATTTGATGTCCAAATTGTTTTTCTACAAGGGCCTTGTAGGCCAAAAACTTCACTCTTAAGTTTTAGAAAGTAAACCCAAATGCATCTAGAGAAGTTATCAATGAATGTTATGAAGTACTTGAAGTTAGAGAAAGAGGCAGAAGTAAGTGGACCACATAAATCATTATAAACAAGTTGCAAGGGGGTCGAGGTGTAATCTGGATCATTTAGAGAAAAAAATGAAGGTAGTAGTATAAAATGGAAACACATACAAATATTTTGCAGACAAGACAATACTATAGTAAAACCCAAATACTATTAATGAATGGAATGGAAAAACACTGTAAATTGCAAAGCAATACAAACTAGCTTGGATGGCGGCAGCTTATCTCTGAAGAGAGATGTGTCAACTACACTCGTTCATAGGAATTGATTACAAAGAGACCAAAAGGGAATTTTATCATAATAATAAAGAGAAAAAAACCCTAAACATCTGAAAACCTAACCCTAGGAGGTGAAGCACCAAAAGGATTTGTGGGCCCCGAGGTAGTTAGCTAATACACTAACTTCCCAGGAATGCAACTTTTGCATATGATCTATGTTTAGGGCACATGATAGCTCATCGAAAATAACTTGTTGATGATTACAATATTTTAGAGGGGCCATGGCATGCCATAAAAAATCTATGGTCTCCCGATTGGAAAAAAACACCATTTAGGGATTCAAAACATCCTCGAAAGTTTGGGACCCGAAAAACCATAGAAAATTACCAAGAAGATAGAGAACCATTGTAACTCTGTGGAATAGGTGGGTGGCCACCAATATCCATATGGTTCACTCCTTCCTCCCTAGGGAGCAATGGTCCCCATTACGTCAAGTTCCTCCAATGGATGAGGAAACTTTTGTCAAATTTCATTCCTAGTGAGCCACTTTCCCCGGTGAAGAAGATTCCTTGCTTTGACGACCCAATACTGTTGGATGTTTTGTTGGAACGTCCCCTTCAACTCAGTGTCCATTATCCAGTCGACTATTTCCTACTTAATGTAGTCAGGATTTAGTTCCATAGGGACCAAGTACTCGACTATGTAAAAGGTGTCTAAGAGAGGTGGAAAATATGGCTGAAGTAGCTCCACATTGAATACAAGGTGCAAGTTGAGGAAAGGGGGGATAATTAACTCAAAATCATTCTCACCCACATCCTTCGTGATGGTGTAAGGCCCATATCAGAGTGGTTGAAGCTTCCAATGGGGCCCTATGAGGCGCTCTTTCTACAAATGCAACCATACCTTATCTCCCACATGGAATTTGTGTGGAACTTGATGTTGATTATGGCACTACTTGTACTGTAATTGGCTTTTTGCAAAATATGGTGAACCTATTATTGGATGCAATGGATTCAGTCAACAAATTTGGCTTCCTGGTCAACCTCAATTTGAGCATGGGATAATTCATCTTGTGCAAAAACAATGGGCAACACTACGTCGATTAGGGCTAATGGTTAAACCCCAATCACATCGTAAAAGGGTTGTGGCCAATAGATCTATGAAGGTATTTATTGTAGCCATGTTTAGCATACCAAAGTATCTCATCCCAAGTGCATGTATGTGTGGAGTTGTACATTATTAGGATATTCACAATCATTATATTGACAACCTCTGTTTTGTCCATCAGTTTGGGGGTGGAAGGAAATCGATTTGGTTAGCTTGGTGTCCATCATTGACCATAGGATGGACTAGAAAGTATTCAAGAATTTACTATCTCAATCTGAAATAATGGTCAATGGGAGGCCAGAGTGAACCCAGACATGATTGAAGAAGAGCAAAGTAGTGGCCTTTGTCATGATACTCTTCTTACAAGGAGTTAAAATTGTCATCTTAGAGAATCGATCCACAACCACAAATACACAGTCATTTTCATGCTTGGTTGAAGGAAAGCAAGACATGTAATCCAAGGAGATATATTCACAAGGTCTATCTGGGTTAGTTAATGGATTGTGCAACCCTTTCTTCTTAATGGTAGGTTTAGCAATGGCACGAGTGGTGCACAATCTAATGTACTTGCCAACGTCTTGTCAAAACTTTGACTAGTAGAAGTGATTTTGCAATATTGCCATTATCTTCTCTATGCCAAAATTCCTTACCACTTAATTGTCATGCACCTCCAATATCAACTTCTTACGCTCTTCTAAAGGAGCATAGAGATGGCCAAGATGCCATAAAAATTCATCCTAAAGATGAAATTGTGGGATCGATCTTCCTGCCTACAATGCTTGATATATAACAACAAAGTCAGGGTCATTGTTGTATGATTGGAGCCACCTGGAGGTCTCGTGTCCACAATATTTGAGCACAATACTTAGCGCGACAATTGGAGGTCAGTTGAGGCAATCTGAAATTTGATTGTGTTTCCCTTCTTATACTTGATGTTTAAGTGGAACTATTGCAAGTATATGGACCACTTATGATGGCAGCCATTCTATAACTTCACCTGCATTTGCATGAATTGCATGGGATTGTGATTATGGAGTACATTTCCATGATTTCCATGCTTTGCATGATTTGCGTATCCTTCCCTACAATGTAATGTTTCCATTGGTGGAAGGTCTGCACATTGGAGTACATTTCCTTGTCATTGGTGGGATACGGGTGGACATAATCATAGTGTATTGCTATGATATGCCATTGGATGTCCCTAATGAGTGAGGATCCATTGGTAGCATAGTGAGAGGAATCTATCTCAATATCGAAAGGTTGTTGCGGGTCTAGTATAGACAAGACTATAGTTGAGCAGAGGCATCATTTCAATTCCTCAAATTCTCTATGTTTTGACACACCCCAAGTGAACTTGGCTTTGGCTCCACCCTTGGTAACTTGGCTCAAGGGCCAAGCAATATGAAAGAACCCAAACACAAACTTGCAGTAAAGGTTTGTGAGGCCCAAGAAGCTACAGAACTCTGTTATAGTCATCGGGGATGGCCAATCATGAATTACTTGGATCTTGGTTTGGTCCACATGCACCCCATATTCATCCATGATGTATCTTAGGCATTGAATTCTCTCCATGCCAAATGGACACTTCTTCAAATTGGCATATAACTTATGTTGCCACAAGGTGCTCAATATCTTGTTGACTGTGCTTCAAATGCTCCTTCCGAGTTTTGTTGAATATGAGAATGTCATCCAAATATAATCCAACAAAATAGTTTGTGAACAACCGCAAGATATCATCCATCATTCTCATGAATGTTGCTGGAGCATCATTCAATCCAAAAGGCATGGCCAACCACTCAAAAAGTCTTTATTTAGACTTGAAGGTTTCCTTCCACACATATTTTTGCTCGTTCAATATTTGGTTCCATATTGACTTCAGATCAATCTTGTTGAAGAACTTGGCACCCTTAAGTTGATTAACAAGATCATTAATTCAAGGGATTGGGTAGCGGTTCTTGAGATTTTGTTCAAGGATTTATAATCAATGCAAAGTTTCCATGTCCCATGCTTCTTCTACACCAACACAATTGGAATCCTACAAGGTGAGGAGCTTGGTCGAATGTGTCCCTTTTTTATGAGCTCTTGAATATGACATTTGATTTCCTCATTCTTTGGAAGAGAGAATCTATATATCGGGTCATTAGGAAGGGGAGGACCATTTACCAAAACAATTGAGTGTTTAACTTGGTAGTGCAAAGGCACCCCTTTAGTTGAGGAAAAGATGTCTATGTATTCTTCTTTATTCTCTTCCACCTGCTTCTATAGTTTAGAGAGGCCTCGTGTTGAGGTTGTGGTGGTCACAATGGTCTTTTGTCCACCTTATGATTGAACCATGAAGAGGAAGAATTTTTTAATATGGGATACTATAGTAGTTGAAAATACCTTAGGTACCATGTAGAGTTGGTTTCCCAAAGTAATAGTGACACTATGGGGTTGATACTCATAAACAACATGACATTCAAATACAAGGATGTCCTAAAACAACGTCACAAACTTCAAGTGGGGAAACATCACACAGTACCTCATCTTTGAAGGGATTGATGTTGTAGGATACACGACATTGATGACTGACATGGATGCCTTGTCCTTGGATCAACCAACCAACGGTGTATGGTTAGGGCTATGGCATTGTCAACAACTTAAATATCTTGATGACATCAATCAATACTAGATTCTTCTAGATATCGCTATCGACAGTGAAATGCAACGGAGTCCCCTTCAACCACTTCAATGAGTGGAATAGTTGCTCCCCTTCATCTGGATCCTTTCGTTCTTTTGGTTATATTTGTGTAGTTGCAAAAATGGCACTAGGTTCCATGCCAATGATCTAGTTTCCTTTATCTCACTCTGAGCGAGATTCAGATAAAGAGTTTGACTATGAGGATTTCATATTCTCTAATAGTGATTGTTATGAGCAACATTCATCAGTGTTGTGCCATGGGATTTTATGGAATTTGCACAACTTTCTAGTGTCCATCTTTGGCTTTCCATTACCCTTACTTACCTGTGGTTTGGACTAGTTGTCATGATTTTGGCTATCCTTACTCTGTGCTTTATTTTGTGATTTAGGGCTACCTTTACTAGGCTTCTATTGTGGATAATTTTCAAACCCAAGCTCCTGCTTATTCTTTTGGTTGAATTTTTGCTCAATTTGATAGCATATCAATAAGTATCTCCCAGTGATGAGATGTACAAGAAATCCATATATGTTTGGATGTACCTATGTAGTCTACTACAATACTTTAAAACCAAGTTATGGTCAGAGTATCTGGTACCCATATTTAAGCACAAGGTATGGAATATATTAGTAAACTCCAACATCATTTGGTCTCTTTCCTAGTGCAAGGTTGTTCTTCTTGTGTACAATGCATCATAGTTTTCAATGGGGTAGAACTCCTCCTTTAGGGTGTCAACAAAATCTTCCCAAGTGGGTTATATCCCATATATCATAGACTCACCCTTGGAATTCCTCTCCTAGTAACCTTCCCACCAATCTTTGACATGGGGGAGAGCCTTAAGGAGCGCAAAGGTGATCTTCCCATTGTAGGATTTTTTTTAACAGAGTAATAACACTCTAAAAGATTCAACCATTTATCCAAAGCATCTAGATCTACCTTGCCTTCAAATAAAGGGATTTGAAAGTTAACTTGTAACTTGAAGGGATATGCACCTCTGAAACGACTACTGCTAGTTGAAGGTTTCTCCATCATTGTTGGTATCCATCGAAGGATCTAGGCAAAATTATCTAGCATCTTGCTCCTCTGTCACACAATTGCTTCCTCAAGCAACAACTTAATAGGATATCCTGCTTCGTCATATCTCTTTTATTATCCCACCATGTGGTTTTTGCTTGGGACAATAAGAGTAGATGTCCCCAATCTTAATTAGTTCGAGACCCAACTCCCAATACCCATATCTCATTGGGGACATGCACTAAGAAACAACAAGAGTAGATTGTTATGATACCAATTATTTGGATTATTTAAAGAATGAAATGAAGGAAATAATATAAAATGGAAACACACATTTACATATTTTTCAAATAGAACAATATTACAGTAAAACTAAAATTCTATTAATGAATGGAATGGAAAAATATTGTAAACTGTAAAGCAATACAAACTAGTTCATATGGTGGTTGCTTATCTCCAAAGAGAGACATGTCGGCTAAACGCACTCATATGAGTTGATTATAAAGAGATAGAAAATGGCCTTTTATCATAAGCACGAGGAAAAAACTCTAAACATCCGAAAACCTCACCCTAAGATATGAAGCACCAAAAGGATTTGTGGGCCCTAAGGTGGCAAACTAATACACCAACTTCCCAAGGGTGCAACTTTTGCATATGATATATATTTAGGGTGCATGATAGCTCATTGGAAAGAACTAGCTAATGATTACAACTTTTGAATGGGGCTGTGGCATGGTATGAAAACCCTTGCCCTCTTGATTGTCCAAAAAACATCATTTAGGGCCTCAAAACTTCCCCAAAATTTTGGGACCTAAAAAACCGTAAAAAAATACCAAGAAGCTGAAGAACTAATGTAACTCCATGGAACAAATGGGTGGCCACTAGTATCCACCTTGATCAGTCCTCCCCCATTAGATACCAATGGTCCCCATTGTGTTAAGTTCCTCCATCATATGAGGAAATTTTTATTGAACATGACTCTTGGTGAGCCACTTTCCTTGGTGAAGAAGTTGCCCTCTTTTGACAACCTGATATAGTTCGATGTTCTACTCATGCATGCCCTTTAACTCAATGTCCATTATCTTGTCAAATGTCTCCTACTCAATATAGTTTGTATTGAGTTCTATAAAGGCCAATTGCTTGACTACCTATGAAGTGTCCAAGAGAGGTGGAAAATATGGTCGAAGCATCTCCACATTGAATACAAGGTGCAAGCCGAGGAAAGGGGGAATACTTAACTTAAATTCATTGTCACCCATAACCTTCATGATCGTGTAAGGTCCAAATCGAATTGGATGGAGATTCTGATGGGATCCTATGAGGCTCTCTTTCTACAAATGAAACCATACCTTATCTCCCACCTGGAACTTGTGTGGAACCCGATGTTGATCATGGTGTTGCTTATACTTAGAATTGGATTTCTATAAAATATCATGAACCGATTGTTGGATGCGATGGATTTGGTTAATAAATATGGTTGCTTGAATAGCCTTAGTTTGAGCATGGGAAGATTCATCCTGTGTAGAAACAATAGACAACACTACGTCAATTGGGGCTAATGGCTAGAACCTCAAGCACACCATAATGGGGTTGTGGCCATTATATCTATGAAGGGCTCTATTGTAGCTATGTTGAACAAAATGAAGTCTCCCATATCAAGTGTGTGGATGTTTGGAGTTGTACATTCTTTAAATTTGCACAATCATTATGTTGAACACCTTTATTTGTCCATCATCGACCATAGGATGGACCAAAAAGTAATAAGAAATCTACTATATCGATTTAAAATAATGGTTCGTGGGAGGCTAAAATGAACCCAAACACACTTGAGGAAGAGCTTAAGGGTGGTATCTGATGTGATGCTCTTTTTACATGGAGTTAAAATTCCCATCTTAGAGAGCTAGATCACAATCACAAATACACACTCATTTCCGTGCTTAGTTGAAGGCAAGCTAGACATGTAGTCCATGGATATAAATTCACATGGTATATATGGGGAATGCAATTGAGTGTACAACCATTGCTTCTTGATGGTAAGACTAGAAATGGCACATGCAGTACATGATATGATGTACTTGCCAACATCTTGTTGAGGTTTTGACCAATAGAAGTTATTTTTCAATACCACCACTATCTTCTCTACATTGAAATGCCCTACCACTCAACTATAGTGCACCTCCCAGATTAATTTCTCATGCACTTCTAAAGGAACACAAAGGTGGCCAAGATAACATAAAAGTTCATCCTAGAGATGAAAGTTTGGGACCAATCTTCATACATTCTATGCTTGATATCTAACAACAAATTTAGGGTCATTGTTGTACAATTGAGGCCACCTGGAGGCCTTGTGTCCACAAGAGGTGAGCATAGTAGTTAGCGCGACAATAGGAGGTCGGATGGGGAAGTCTACAACTAGATTTATGTTGTCTTTCTTGTAGTTGATATTCAGGTGGAAGTGTTGTATATATGTGGACCACTTCTGATAGTGATCATTTTGTAACTTTCCCTATGTTTATGTGAATTATAGGGGCTTGTGATCAGTGTGGATGATAGTCTCCATCCCTAGGATGTAATGTTTTCATTAGCAACAAGCCTGCACAATAGAGTACATTCCTTGTCATAGGTGGGATATCAACGAACAAAATCAAAGTGTATCTCTCTATGATAGGACATTGGATGTCCTATCGAGTGAGGACTGCATCTGTAACATAGTTAGAGGCATTTATCTCGATCTCAAAAGGTTGTTACAATTATGGAAGAGTGAGTACTAGAGCCAAATATAGACATCATTTCATATCCTTGAATGCTCTCTATTGTGACACACCCCAAGTGAACTTGGATTTGATTTCATATTTGGTCACTTGGCTCAAGGGATAAGAAGTATGAGAGAACCCTAACACAAACATGTGGTAAAATTTTGTGAGACCTAGGAAGATGCATAGGTCGGTTATAGTCACCACGACTAGCCAATCATCAATGAATTGGATCTTGGTTGGGTACACATGTTGGGCTGTATGAGAGGCCCACACTCCCCATTATGTATTCGACAATGTATTAAGTAGATATATTAGATATATTAGTATAAATAATGAGCAACATTTATTGTGCTAGTTTTGGCTTCATCAATGAGGATTCCCTTGTAATGGTTATAAAAGGGCATCTTGCCTCCTAATGAAGTATTCAACTTTCTTGTGTCAATCTTGTGTCTCTCATTTTGTTTTAGGTCCAAGTGTTGTTTTGGGTTTCTCCCTTAAGAGGTGAGGCTCTCCTAGCCTCACCTCTGATATTTGCTACCAGATCTCGCCCTTACAGATCAAATGGTATCAGAGCAGTTCACTGTCGTTATTTTTTGCTTATTTACTGGTTTTAGGGTTTTCACTGAGAGAAGCTAGGGCACCTCACTCATGGAAGCATCCTGGATTCCAATCCCTACATGAATTCTCACCTAGAGAGTTAGCCTTCCTCCTATGTTATCCATCTCACGGGAGGCCCTCCATCTGTTGCGCCTGTTAGTGCCAGAAATTGTTCTCAGACTACTAAAGAACAAGCCAACACAATCTCATAAAATAAAATTAAGTAAAACAGGTTTTTATGGTTTTGGTTGAAAACTTCATCAATCAAGGAGGAAATAAACAACAACAAGCTAATACAGAACTGAATCATGCAAGTTGGATAAACTGGGGATCAAACACATCCCAATAAGCCATAAACATTACACATGAAATACTAATTCCACCCACATGCTACAAGCATTTACATGAATAAACCTTTAAACAAGAAATGAAATTGTAGACTGAGCAATCAACCAAATCAGAAATGAAAAAGCATGACAGGTAAAATGGCTTATCAGTTTATATATAATCAATAACAGTCATCCACTTACATACAAGTTATAAGTGCTAGCTTGAGAAATCAAATCTCCAAAAGCCTCTCCTTGAGTGAAAAATCCCACCTCAAAACTGTATGTTTGTCTTCCTTTTATCATTACAAAAGTAAAGTAGTTCCATAACTACCTTCGAGGTCGAAATATGAAACAGTTACATCAATTAGTTACATGATAACTTAAAATCTTTAAAGACAATTAACCCAAAAATAGCAAATCGGATTTGGGGAAATTTAGTGAATTTATGAAAATTTGGGTCTCAAAGATGCCTTCATATCTCTCTATGTGGGACACCTGTGCAAAAAATGAGAGACTTTTCTTTAAATGAGTATGTTATAAACAAAAACCTCTCTTGGTTTTTCAAAATTCCTCTTCAATTGATCGGAATACATGATGAAAATTTGTGACTAAAACAGGAAATTATTAAATAAGTCAAACCCTAAAATTAGGCCACAAAGATGAATTCGAATCTCTCAAATGATATTAGTTGTTGCAAAACTGAGAGAGGTTTTTGTGAATGAATCTGTTGTGGAAAAAAACCTCTTTTTGTTTTCTTTAATTCATTTCCATGTCCTTGTAATCTTCTCCCAATGACAATGACAAAAACAGAAAACAGAGTTGCTTCATGAATCTCCTCATGAAAATATTTGACGAAGGACTCAAAAATGAGAGTTAGATTATAAATCAAAACTTGGAATAAACTTTTATTATAAGTTTTTGAAAGCTTAAAGATGTACATATTAACTAATAAGCCCAAAAGACAAACCTTAAAACTAAAATAATGAAATAATTCAATAATTAAAAGCATTAAATCCAACCAAAATTATTGATTGTCCAAAATTATTAAAATCAACATAAAATGTAAAATCATTTTAAACCAACGGTTGAAAATTAGGACAAAAATAACAGATAAACTAAGAACAAGATCTAGTTATAACATCTGGCTCTTGCTGCGGGATGAAGTCCTCCTTGTGAGTCTTCAAGAACCTGTAGACCTTGTGCCTTATTCATTGGGTGATGGAGTCATTTACCAAATCTCTGCAACTTTCTCAAACTCTGAACACATACCTCTAAAATGAAAAAATACTGCTACAAACCAGCATACTGAAAAGAATCTACATGCTCGTATAGCGAGCTTATTCTTCTATTTACTCCTACTTCTAATCGGAGGAAACAACCCAATCAAGTGTAATCATACTTCCAGTGAAGCCAAGAAACCATTTGACTGAGAATCATAATTCCATGCATGCTACTGTTTGAGAAAACCCACAAAAGATGTGATAAATGCAATAAAGAGTCTGTAGGAAGCTGATACATATGACTGGAAATAGGAATTATGCCAAAAGCTGGAGCATTAGAAACCTTTGAAAAATACAACTCCATCCAAGAAGCCACGAGATCATGAAATTTCTGATTTAAAACTTCAATGTCTTCATTATATCCATCATAAAGTGAAGCATTCTCTTCCTCTCCATAGCTGTTCTTTTTAAACTTTGGATCAAGAATGGAAACCAAGGGCTTTTCAAATTGCTTCTCGACCTTTAAATAAAATCCTTGATCAAAACTTGAACAAATAAAATTCTGAAAGTGACCATAAGTCAAGAATGACAATTTATTTCTTATATCAATAGTAAGAGGTTGAAGAGCAACAACTTCTTCTTCATAACATGATAATCTCATAGCAGGAACTAAGAAATTTCTACTATAATCCACTGAAAGTGTATTATCATCGAAAAAGTCAGCAAACTGATATGAAGAATCAACACAAGCGTGATTTATATCCTTGTTCATATGAAAATATGAAAATGATGAAGAGAATTGTCTTAAATATGAATGATACCTACGTTCTTCTTCTTGTTCATAAGCTTGTATATCTTCAACATGAGCCTGATCTCGAAGCATTTTTCAAGCTCAGATGTTCTCCTCCACTCCTTTTGCATCCTCAAACAATTGTCTTAAGGATGGTGATTTTCTTTCTAATAGGAAAAAGACAAGATCTGAATGTTGAGCCATAACATAATATACCATAGCAAGTTTTTCCGAAGGTCTGATCTCTGGAGGCATACTGATATAAAAACTTTGAAACCTCCAATTAAATTTAGCAATTGGCTCATCATTCTCTCTTTTCAAACCATCAAATTCGGAAAGAAATTGATCATAAGATTTATTCTTACCCCAATACTTCAAAAAGACATCATGTAACTCTTCCCACGATCCAATTGAATCAGCTTTTAAATTTTGAAACCAAAACCCAGCATCTCCAGCAAAGGATTTTGAAAATAACCTCATGACAACATCCTCATGCATGATTTCAAAATTATCAATGAAATTATGAAAATATTCTAAATGCTTCTCTGCTGTAATATGGTCTTTTCCAGTAAAATGGGGAAGATATTCAACAAAGTAGGAAGGGTAAGGATGTAAGAGAGATGGCAGCCTAAGAGGTTTAAACATCTTCGGTCTGAGTCTAGACTGAAAATATATCAGTTGAAAATGAGGTTCAACAAGATGTTCGCAAGTTTCAGCGGTGATGGTAGAAGGTAATAGATTAGCTTTATTCTCTACAAGATGACTAGAATAATCAACTTCAAGAGATATGGGTATATGTATATCATGCTACACATGTATTTCAAATGAAGGAATATGATCAACATCAATAAAACAAGAAGAATGCAAATTTTATTCTTCCAAAGAAGAATATGTACTTGAAGGTTTATGATCATTGGAATAGACAAAACAGAAAATAATTCTTTTAACATGCAATGGGAAAGACATGAAATAACTGATGAATAAGCACAAAACCTCATGGAGTAAAGTAACAAGCTGATACCCAGTCTTTCCATTTGGCTTCTTCATTTTTCTGTTAACAAAATTCTCCTTGCAGTGGAATCTTTAATCGTGGAGTCGTCGGTGAAAAATTGTAGTCTAAAAGATTTTTTGACTTTGTTCACCTCTCAAAATTAGATGAATAATGATATCCCAGGGAAGATATACTTCAGCTTCGTCCCCGGCAATGGCGCCAAAGATGTTAGTGCCATAAATTGTTCTCAGACTACTAAAGAACAAGCCAACACAATCTCATAAAATAAAATTAAGTAAAACAGGTTTTTAGGGTTTTGGTTTATGGTTTTGGTTGAAAACTTCATCAATCAAGGAGGAAATAAACAACAACAAGCTAATACAAAACTGAATCATGCAAGTTGGATAAAATGGGGATCAAACACATCCCAATAAGCCATAAACATTACACATGAAATACTAATTCCACCCACAGGCTACAAGCATTTACATGAATAAACCTTTAAACAAGAAATGAAATTGTAGACTGAGCAATCAACCATATCAGAAATGAAAAAGCATGATAGGTAAAAGGGCTTATGAGTTTATATATAATCATAACAATCATCCACTTACATAAGAGTTATAAGTGCTAGCTTGAGAAATCAAAGCTCCAAAAGCCTCTCCTTGAGTGAAAAATCCCACCTCAAAACTGTATGTTTGTCTTCCTTTTATCATTAGAAAAGTAAAGTAGCTCCATAACTAACTTCTAGGTTGAAATTTGAAACAGTTACATCAATTAGTTACATGATAACTCAAAATCTTTAAAGATAATTAACCTAAAAATAGCAAATCGGATTTGGGGAAATTTGGTGAATTTCTGGAAATTTGGTGAATTTCTGAAAATTTGGGTCTCAAAGATGCCTTCATATCTCTCAATTCGGGACACCTGTGCAAAAAATGAGAGAGGTTGATTTAAATGAGTATGTTATGAACAAAAACCTCTCTTGTGTTTTCAAAATTCCTCTTCAATTGATCGGAATACGTGCTGCAAATTTGTGACTAAAACAGGAAATTATTAAATAATTCAAACCCTGAAAATAGGACACAAAGATGAATTCGAATCTCTCAAATGGTAACAGTTGTTGCAAAACTAAGAGAGGTTTTTGTGAATGAGTCTGTTGTGGAAAAAAACCTCATTTTATTTTCTTGAATTCATTTCCATCTCCTCGTAATCGACTCCCAATGACAATGAGAAAAACAGGAAAACAGAGCTGCTACAGGAATCTCCTCATGAAAATATTTGACAAAGGACTAAAAAATGAGATTTAGATTATAAATCAAAACTTGGAATAAACTTTTATTATAAGTTTTTGAAAGCTTAAAGATGTACATATTAACTAATAAGCCCAAAATACAAACCTTAAAACTAAAACAATGAAATAATTCAACCATTAAAAGCATTAAATCCAACCAAAATTATTGATTGTCCAAAATTATTAAAATCAACATAAAATGTAAAATCATTTTAAGCCAACAGTTGAAAATTAGGACAAAAAGAACAGATAAACTAAGAACAAGATCTAGTTATAATAGCGCCTATCCTCCATCTTTGCTGAGAACGCTAAAAATCAGGTTTCTCTCTCATTCCAGAAAACACGCCATTCATCGTTGCACATTCCTTATTGCATGCCCCTTTCCCATGTACTACATTTACTGCTGCCGTAAATCCACCACTTTGAGCGTTTCCTCCTCCTGTGGCTCATCCCCAAAATAAATGGAGTGCTCACTACATGAAACGCGCCCCTCTTTAGCACTACGCGCTGCCATCTCAGGGCCCTTTCCCATTTGCCATCTTTTTCTCCCCTCTCAACATTTTGTACTTCTGCAATGCGACCTCACCATCACCCTCCAGATCCCCATCCATGAAATGGTACCTCTCATCCTTTGCAAAGGCGGTTTCCAAGATCTACATAAACTGGGCATGCTTACCTTACATCTGCATACTCCCCCATTCGCTGCCAGATGCATGTGTGTCTCCATTTGCACCTCCACTTTGCCTTTCCATATGCTTGCTTTACAATCCCATTTTTAGGGCGTTATGCCCTAGCTTCAGTCTCACTTACTCTCATTCCTCATACGCCCACACGCTTTTTCAAGAGCCTCTTCTCCAGTAGGTCGATCCTTCGGATCAAATGCAAGCTATCTTTCCAAAATTTTAATTGCTAAATGATCTGTAACCCTAGAGTGCCCTCACAAATTGATCTTTAATAACTTTAGACAGAGAGTAAAAGCCCGTTTCATCCGTTTCGAAAGCCTTTTTAGTAAGAAGTTCTCTTGTGCAACCGTAGAATATTCTCATTGTTTCGGAAAGCCCACTCAGAAGGAAATTCTCTCGTGCAACTGCATAACATTGTTATTATTTCACACAATGTTTCAATCAACGTCTTCAATCCAAAGGGAGCGTATTTGAGGCTGTAGCGACTAATGGTGTGCACTTGTTGTTATTTTGAGATAAAGGCACATTAGAGCGCAATAGAGAACTTATCACGTGGCTTGAGATTTCACCTACTTCAATAGCCTGTGAAGGGGCACTGCAGGTCTACGCTACCCTAATTTTTGAGACCGAAATCCATGGCAGAATGTGCGGACAACTTTACAGAGGAAGACAATGAGAAAGGCACTTTTCGGGAAGACAGTTTAAAGAAAGTAGTGAATGCTCTTGGAGCTACTTCTGATAATGGAAAAAAAAGAGAAATGGAAAGTGGCAAAAGGGACTACAGGCCAGTAAATCTGGTGAAGAAAGTGTCATTTTCAAGATTGCTAAAATTATAATGCAACGACAATATGATTGATTATTGTTTTCAGTTTCAGTAAGAGAGATTGTGAAATTCTGGCTATGCAAATGGCAAAGTTGGATTTGAATGTTGAAGATGAAAAAAACAATTGTTGATAGCATCTTCTGAAGTGCCATGGATTCACTTTCTCATGATGACAAGAAGATAACACAGAAGAGAAAACATCTTTTCTAAAAAGGTGAATCAGTATGACCTCCACAACAGTCAGAAAAGCTCAGCCCGACAACAACAATAACTATCACTCACCAGCAAGCCATATTCAACATGGCATATTCAACAATAATTTTCAGAAGTTCATTTATCACTCTCCAGCAAGCCATCTTTGACATGGCACCTTCAACCATATTTAGAAGCTCATTTATCATTCTCCAGCAAGCCATCTTCAACAATATTCAGAAGTTTAGTTCCATTTTTTTGCAGTACTCTACAACACTTTGCACAGTTTTGTTCCATTTTTGCTATTTGTCAATTCCTCCAATAGTACTCTACACAGTTTTGTTTGCAGAGAAGGCCTTCATGAGATTCGAGGTAGCTTCAATTTTTTTTGTATCAATCCAGATCACACCCTTCTGAGGGTTTCAGTATGAGCTCATTTGTCAGTGGATACACAGGTCTCCTAGCCCAAGGTGTACAGATCTCCATCACTAAGAGAGGAGGTTCACATTTCTAAAACAATACATATCTCTCCCTCTAGTTTATTTACAAGAAGATGACAAAAAACAATTGTATGGGCATCCCCACCTGCTCGCATCTTGCAAGAGAGGAATTTCACATATCTAAAACAATACAGATCTCTCCCTCTAGTTTATTTACAATAAGATGACGAACAAAAACTGTATGGGAATCCGAGCATCCCCACCTGCTCGCATCTTACACCATCATCATCATCATCATCATCCATTTACAACAAATCTCATAACCTCTTCTAATTTTTGGATTCTCCTCTTTGCAAGCATGGCTTCCAACTTCAACCCGGAGGAAGGAAAGCAGGGGCTTTCCACTTAAACTAGGAGGAATGGGTTGTATGAGAGGACCACACTCCCCATTATGTATTCGACAATGTATTAAGTATATATATTAGTAAAAATAATGAGCAGCATTTATTGTGCTCGTTTTGGCCTCATCAATAAGGATTCCTTTGTAATGGTTATAAAAGGGCATCTGGCCTCCTAATGAAGTATTCAACTTTCTTGTGCCAGTCTTGTGTCTCTCATTTTGTTTTAGGTTTGAGTGTTTTTTTGGGTTTCTCCCTTGAGAGGTGAAGCTCTCCTAGCCTCAGTACCTTCGATCTTTGCTACCAGATCTTGCCCTTAACGGCAGATCACATGCACCCCATGTTCATCCATGATGTATCTTAAATATTGAATTCTATAAATTGGCTTATAACTTGTGTTATCGCAGGGTACTTGAGACCTATTGAATGTGCTGCAAATGTTCCACCCAAGTTTTGTTGAAAATGAGGATGTAATCTAGATATAAGACCACAAAAGTGTTTGTGAACGAACATAGTATGCCATCCAACATTCTCATGAATGCTATTGGAATAATAGTCAAGCCGAAAGGCATGACCAAGCACTCAAAATGGCATTCTTTATACTTGAAGGCTATCTTCCACACGTCAGCTTGCTCGATTAGGTCTTAGTAGTATCTTGACTTCAAATCAATATTTTTGAAGAACTTGGAACACTTAAGCTAATAAAGAAGATCATCTTTTTGAGGGATTGGGTAGCGGTTCTTGACAATGACTTTATTCAAGGCTCTATAATCAATGCAAAGTTGTTATGTCCCATACTTCTTTTGCACCAACACAGTTGGCTCCCACAAGGTGAGGAGCTTGGTCATATGTGGTCCTTTTGGATGAGTTCATGATTATGACATTTAGTTTCCTCATTCATTAGATGAGAGCGTCTGTATATTGCACCATTAGGCTAGGGAACAGTAGGTATGAAATCAATTGAGTGTTTGACTTGGAAGTGTAGAGGCACCCCTTTAGGTGAGGCAAATATGTCTCTGTATTCTTCTATAATCTCGTCCACCTACTTCTTTTTTGTAGATAGGCTTCACGCTGAGGCTATGGTGGTCGCAATGTTCTTCCATCCACCTTTTGATCGAACCATGAATAGGACAATTTTTGGGTTTCATATATACCTTTCGACACTTCTCTGTCGAGACGAAGGAAAATGTAGTAGTCAAAACTACATTATGTACCTTGTAGAGTTGGTCGTACAAAGTAACAATGACACTACGAGGTCGGGAATCATAAACAACATGAATTTTTTACATATATAGTTGTTCTAAAAGAAAATCACAAACTTCAAGTGGGGAATAATGTAACAACAATAATAATATATTAAATATTAACTATTGATATGAAATACTAGGGTAAGTGACGTGTCCCCTCATTCATGGCTGCCCACACAATATATACTGGCAGCTACCAATTGTAATATATCATCTATCATACAACTTATTTTATATAATTACTTGCCTTTATGGCATTCATACGTTACTTATACTGGTTATTCTATTATTGAGGAACTTTGTTCCTTTCAGTGGTATCAGAGCCTTATTGGCTAGATCCCGACCTTTGGCCATATCTTTGGCTTTTAGATATTACTGAGGGTTTCCCTAAATTTTGGTCTTTGACCATAAAAATCATTAAAAAATCCCACATTAGTGTTCTTCCTCCTATTCAACTAGCTTGACATCTATTCAACCAGCTGCTCAGGCTCCCATTTTTTTCCTACGCTCCAGCTTCACCTTCTCCTCTCTCACCCATGCACCAACTGCCACCTCTCCTCTCCCTCCCTCCTACGTGATCCCTCATTCCACTTCCTCCCGCAACCATCCACTAACTCCTCTGCTCCTCTCCATGCTCTTCCACCTCTCTACTCTCCTCTGCTCCTCCATTCTTCCACGCTCCGCCATCTCTCTTCTCCCTTCTGTTGCGTCCACCTGTTAACGCCTCCCACCTCCACCACTTCCCTCCCCTGCTAACGCCGCCCACCTCATTCCACATCCCATCTACTCCTCTTCTCCTCCATTCCTTCCTTTGGTATTCATTCCCCAGCCCAATCCTTTTCATATCCTCCCGTCGCTCTGCATCCGCCTGTTCCATCCTCCATCATCTTCTCCACCCATCGTCCGCTCTCCACCGACGTTCCCTCCACACACCTGCTCCTTCCATCCTCCACCCTTCCATCACGCACCATCTCCCTCACTCACCCTTCCTACCACCTCCACTCCACACCACACCTTCCCCTACACCCTCCTGTGCGCCCTCTCCCCATGTGCGCCTTTGCCTGCTACTCCTTCCCCCTCCGCTCCACACTCCCACGGCTACCTCCTCCATCGCACCACAATTCACGACCACCTACCCCACGTGAAACATAATTAAAAAGAAAAACCCTAAATTGCATTATATAAACAAAAAATAATAATAAAATTTATAATAAAATTATTATTATTAAATAATAATATTTATTATAATAAAGTTTTCAACAAATATAAAAATTTCAAAATATAATAATAATAATAATATTATTATTTAAATTTTCAAAAAAATTATTGATATCATTAATATCAATAATTAAATAATTGTAATAATTACAATTATTATAGAAAGGGAGAAAAGAAGGCTAGACAATCAACCGAAATACACTATCAAACAAGACGACCAATTTGATAAATTGGAATTCAAGATGTCATGGCGACTATGATACCAAAATTACAATCACAATTACGGGCAGTTTTGAATGAGCTAAAACAACGCGAAATCACCAATAGTAATCTACTGTTCGAAATCGACTAACAGAAACTAAGGATTACTACCTCATAAATGAATATTGGATTTTTGGAAGATAGTAAAAGAAAACTCATAGAAAGGCTAGCAGACAAAGATGAGAAAATATCACGTCTGGAAAGCATCATTCAAAAACTTGACGACCAGATAATAAAGTAAAAAAAAGTCGAAGAACATCCGTATCGGGATATTATCGAATTGGAAGAAGAAATTAGTTGTCTTAACAAAGTCGTCAGGGACAAAGAAGACGAATTGGCACAAGTACATGAAAAGTTGGAAAATCAGGAAACATAGTTACATCATCATCAACAGCAAAAAGAAAGACTCCAGCAGCAGTATGACGACAGTAAGATGACACATAAGTTGGAATTGACAAAAGTCAACAAGGTGTTATCAAGCAATACCGAAGAGATTTTTCGACTACGAAATCATAACAAAACACCAATAACAAAGATCAAAAAATTGAAAAATAGTAGGAAGAGGGAACACTCCGGTGAAGACCTCGAAGGAAGAATACTGGAAAAGCAAGAAGAAAACCAGTGTCTAAATAATCATAATCAAGAACTAGAGAATCAAATCAAGAAGTTAGAAATTAAAAAAAGGTCGCAAGATGAAAGAATTGAAAAGGTTCAAAATCATAACAATCCACTGGATAACTAAGAAGCACAAATCCAGGAAAATGCATCCAAAAATCAAATCGGGGAAGTGAAGACAGTCCTCGCCACAGTCCAAAAGAAAGAAAAACAAACAACACATACGCCTTACAGACATCCTAATTACAATCGTCATTTTGACCAACTACAGGGTCAAAATGAATATTCAGAGAAGACTTATATTGACATGCGGAAATATCGACATACTAAGCAACAATTGAGACAAATCATCCCACAAAATGATCTTAGAGCTCTGATAAAAATAGATTTGGGATGGACCACAATAGATACGATGCGAAAATTCTCCTTGGGAATCCGTAACTCGTATCGTCTCATTTCATCAAATGTCGCAAATACAAAAACGAAAGGATCTCGAGACGACACTTCAAAGGAAATCAGACATTGCTGTCACTACAGCTTTGAGGACAAAGCTTCCCTTAAGGGGAAGGCAATGTAACAACAACAATAATATATTAAATATTAACTATTGATATGAAATACTAGGGTAAGTAACGTGTCCCCTCATTCATGGCTGCCCACACAATATATAATGGTGGCTACCAATTGTAATATATCATCTATCATACAACTTATTTTATATAATTACTTGCCTTTATGGCATTCATACGTTACTTATACTAGTTATTCTATTATCGAGGAACTTTGTTCCTTTCAAATAATCACACAATACCTCATGTTTGAAGGGATTGATGTCATAGGATAAGTGGCATTGTTAAATGATGCGGATGTCTCATCCTTTTCTCAACCAACCAATGGTGTATGGTTCGGGGTGTGGCATTGTTAGTAAATTCAATGTCTTGATGAACTTGGTTAAGACCAGGTTCTTCTGGTTATTGTTGTTAATAATGAAATATAGCACAATCCCCTTCACCCATATATACGAGTGGAAGTGTCGCTCCCCTTCCTCTAGCTCCTCTGCTTGGATATTTCCAATTGCGATGACGACATTGGGTTATGTGTCAATTTTATTTATCTTGCTACAAATTAAATTATAATACATATTTCGGCTTCAAGGATTTCATCTTGGCCAACAATGATTGTTTTCGAGTGGCATTCGTTGATGTTGTGCTAGGGGATTTTGTGAACTTGCATCACTTTGCAGTGCCCTTCTTTGACTTCCCATTACCCTTATTTACATATGGTTTGGACTGGTTTTCATGTGTTTGGATATCCTTACTATGTCCTTTGTTCTGTGATTTAGGGCCACCTTTAATAGGATTCTATTGTGGCTGATTTTCAAACCCAAGCTCCTACTTATTCTTCTGCTTGAATTTTTGCTCAATTTTCATAGCATATTGATAAGCGGCTCCTAGTGAGGAGATGTTTAGGAAATCCATCTCGTTTTGAATGCACATGTGTAGGATATTGTGGGACTTTAGGGCCAAGTGTTGTTCAGAGGATTTTATACCCAACTTTGAGCATAAGGTATGGAATATATTAGTAAACTCTGACATTGTCTGGTCTATTTTCTGCTCAAGGTTGTCCATCTTGTATAGTCATCATCATAGTTTCCGATGGGGTAAAATTCCTCCTTCAGAGCATCAACCAATTTTTTTGAAGTGGATTATGTCTTATATGCCGTATAATTATCCTTGGCATGCCTCTCCTAGTAACCTTCCCACCAATATTTGACATGGGGGAGAGAGTTAAGGTATGCAAAGGTGATCTTGTCACTGTTGGATTTTTTTTGTACAAAGTAATAACCTTGTAAAACATTTAACCATTTTTTAAAAGCATCTGCATCTATCTAGCCTTCAAATAAAGGGATGTCAAAGTTAACTTGTACCTTGAAGGGTTTCGCAACTCTGAAGGTCATTGTCAAATATTTGGGAAAAATTATCCACCATTTTGTTCCTTTGTCGCGCAAGGGATTCCTCGAGCAACAACTTAATATGATCTTCTTCTTCGTCATCTCTCTTTTCTTCTCCTATGATGTGAGGCTGGTTGGGTTGATGAGGGTGGTTTTCCCCAAGCCCGATTAGATTGAAACCGAACTCTTGATATCAGATGTCATTGGGGACATGCATTGAGAAACAACAAGAGCATATTTCTTATATACCACTGATATGGATTATTTAGAGAATAAAATGAAGGAAACAATATAAAATAGAAACACACATACAAAACAATAGGACAGTAAAACCCAAATTCTATTAATGAATGGGATGGGAAAATACTATAAACTGCAAAACAATACAAACTTGCTCAGTTAATGGTATCTTATCTTTGAAGAGAGATGTGTTGGCTACACTCATCTGTAGGAGCTGATTAGAAAGAGAGTAAAAAGGGGCTTTTACCATAACCATAAATAGGTAAAAACCCTAAAAATTTAAAAACTTGACCCTAGGAGATGAAGCGCCAAAAGGACTTATGGGCCCCGAGGTAGCTAGCTGATGCACCAACTTCCCGAGGGAACAAATTTTGCATATGATCATCGTTTAAGGTGCATAATATCTCATTGGAAATAAATAGTTCAGAATTAAAACTTTTGACTACGGATAGGGCATTCCATATCAAACCCTAGCCCCTTAGTTGACCAAAAAACATCATTTATGCCCCTAAAACTTTCCCGAAATTTTGGGACTCTAAGAACCGTATAAAATTGACAAGAAGATGAAGAATGATTGTAACTCCATGGAACATGTGGGTGGACACTAGTAACCACCTGGATTAGGACGTGCTAAGAGATACATTTTTCAAAACAATCTCGATGATGTCTGTCAAGAACACACCCATGACAAACACCATCTCTACAAGAAATGAAAGGAAGACCAGTCACCATTTTCTGATTACATAGCTGTTGCAACGAGTGATTTTTTAAATGACCAAATCTCTCATGCCAAAGTTTTCGCGAGTCATCGCTATGAGCAGTAAAAATGGAAAATATGATGATCCAAAATTGTCAAATCTATACAGCTTGGTAATCTCATCAACAAATACAATTGCTAGGACATGCTTAAGATCTTTAAATCCTTGATTAAAAATTGGTGAGGTGTAAAATATATAGTCTAACCTTCACCAAAACGAGTGATCTGATAGACCAACGAAAAAATACAGGAAAGACTTGGAACACATAATACATCTTTGAAATGATCCCCTTCTAGCTGAACTATTATAGATCTTACAACACTAAGAGATCTATCACCACTAACAAATATTTATTTGTTGTTACATTCATTTAGAGCAAAAAAAAGGATTTATCCTTATCCATATGATAAGATGATCCAACATCAATGAGCCACTCGTTACAAGAAGAAGAAGAATACACATCAACGAAAAATTAGAAGTAGAGAGCGCATATCCATGAGAAGAAGATTTAGAAGAATAATCAACATTGTCATTATACTTCTTAATTGTTGTTTCCAATGCTTCCATATCCTTGAAACACTTGGATTTCGCATGACCATCTCACTCACAATTAAAGCCTCTATTGTTGTTGGGTGTAGAGGCTTGCTGAGAGGCTTTAAGACCCTTTCCTTTCTTATTGTTGAGAGAGTGTTGCTTCTTTGGATTCTTATATTCATCCTTTTTGTTACACCATTAAGGATTTATTATAAGTAACTGCAGTGCTAGTCACTCCAAGGTGTAAGAGATTATCTTGCTCTCTATCAAAGTATCACAAAAATCTTCAAGAGTGGGTTGTTTATAAGTAGCCCCTAAGCTTCTTTGATGGAGTAAAAAGTAGATACGAAAACATAATAAGCAGGATCAAGCTTAGCAAAATAACATAAATACATTGCTTTTATAGCTTAGATATCTCACATTATCCAGCTAAGATTCTAAAGGTTTTGGATTGAGATAGATAGTCTTGAATGAATATATTTAAATCACTTGGATTTAAAACAACCAACTAATTTTTAAGTTGGTGATATCGAATCTTGTTGTGTCTACCAAATATGATTTCCAACTTTTCCCAACCCGCATCTAGTGCATCAATGCCTTTAAGGTGGAACCATATGTCATTAGAGATGGACATCCTAATTAATCCAGATGATTCGTCATTTTTACTTTCTTATCGACATTAGTAGGGGTAGGTTCTTTTCCCAAGATAATAAGGTAAAGTCCCCTACTTTGTAGGACATCCTCCATACAATCTCTCTATGAGAAGTAGTTGGTATTGGTAAGTAGAATATCACTTGGATTGGCCATATTATATTATACATGTAATATGGATTCAAAATTATAAACCGATCGTCTAGATGCAAAGATCTCAAAAAAATAGGTAGTTTCATAAAAATGGCTTTGAAAACAAATTCTAGATGTCAAAGTTATGCCCTTTTGAAAACAAGGTAGAAAAGGAACCAAGGATCCATGTGGCAGGCATAGGTTGAAGCACGTGGTGATAGGTTCTCAATGTAGTAAATTATTCCCCCCCCAACCAAATTTTATAAAACACTTGCGAAATACTTTTACAATGAAGTTACTTTATAACTTAAAGTTACATGAACCTTTTCAAAAAGTAACAAAAAGAAGGACTTGAACCCAAGGCCTCCTACTTACTAAAGTAACATTCAACAAAATGATTTAAATAAAAGGTTTATTAATATTATGGAGGAGAATGGGGTGTTTTTGTTGTTGTCACGGGAGAGCATGCCTACCCCAAAAAACTTGTTTTTGTCATGCAGACACTTTACACAACCACACAAACACAAAAAACAACAAATTCTCAAATTTAGGGTTAGACCTTGGTTAACTTACTCAAAAAATTCAAGTTTTTAATTTATTTATGGTTTACAAGTTCGCACAAGGCACACGACAAAGAGCATACACAATCAAGAAAACTATTTCCACTTTGTTTTTTATTTTCCAAGTCCACACAAAGTGCACATAAAAGAACGTACACAAACTAAAAAGGTAACAAATTGGGAATAGATTAAAAAAACTAGGCTAAAATATCAACAATACAAGAAATATTTAAAAAAATTCCATAAATGTAATCTCTTGATATGGTAAATTGGTTGTATCTTAGGAAAACAAAAACCTTTTTGAGTGAAATTAAAAGTATTTCTAATGGAACGCCTCTCTCAATTCAAACTATGCACATAAATAGTAGAGTATAGAAATCCTTTGATGCATGAAACCACACCGGTTTAAGATCTCGATCAACAACAAAAGTGGGTCTTCATAAGTGCTCTGGTCCCATGTTCAACTAAAACTGAGTATTTCCTCATAGGTTAAACACCTTAAGTAACCACTCACAAAACATGTTCACATATCAACACATCGATGTTTTACCTGGTTAAAACTGTCAAAGAGGGAAACATTCCATGACCCCAACCAAATAGCTACTTGAGGCAATATGTTAATGCAAAAGGAAAACTTATTTACATATGAGTTTCTCACAATAAATAATCAAACAAATGACTTTCCATGCTCTTTGATTATAGATAATGAACCAATCGCGTATTAATCCACATAACAATAGTCCCTAAGATCAAGGTCAAGATGTGCCTCTTGGATTACATAAGTACAAATGAATATTGATGCATACTAGAGAGACACTTTACCAAGCTGATCTTAACTAAATACCAAGTGTCTAAATATCCTGCAAACTGTATGCAATTCGAGGGTTTCTGTCACTGTATATATATCTACTTCTTAGTCTATTTATCGTTGAGTCGCGAGAGCCAAGTTGAGTTGATGAAAGTGGGGTGCTACTAAACCATCACCAAGGTTTTATTTATCTTATTGCATATGGTTGTTTTCTCCCTTGCAAGGGGGTTACTATCTAGAATAAGGCATCGTAGCATATAAGTTAGGCTAGTGATATCCATTCAGTCGATCCAGGAGGTCACACGTCTTGATATGGTGTATGAAAGTGCCTACCTCTTAAATGTAGTTAAAGATCAACACCTAAAGTATAAAGGTAGCATATATGATCTTTGGGACACAATATCAATCTTCTCTTTATATTTTGTTAAAGAGAGCACTTGTGTCCTATATGTTTAGAGCTACTTATGTTAAAGTTGATGAATCGTACTGTACAATCTACAATTGTCTGTTTAAGGGTTTCTATATTTGACTTGGAAGATTTGATTGCAAATTTGATGAAATGTTGTGTGTGATGTTTAGCATGGAAATTATATGCAAACTAAGTGTTTCGGATGTGTATTGGTGATTTACATAAGTTGGTTGTAAGGATTTATCTTCTTTTAGTTGCAACTACAAGAAAATGTGTACAAGATTGGTTTAATAATTGTTTAGTTCTTACATTTTTCATATTTGTTTAAACAAAGTGCTTGTAACCCAATATGCATTTTTTTAGCACTAATTATATACAATTGCTAATTAGACAAGACTTTGAAAAACACTCTCCCTTAATCTTTGTTCATAGGTCCATGTGCTATTGCACTATTACCATGTAGGTTTTAGAGATAAAAGACATCATGGAGAGAAAGAATACTTACAAAAGGTGTCTTTGACAATTTGAATATACTTTTAGAAGAACCCTACAATGTTGGACCATGTAACGTACCTAGCCAAGTAAACTTCTAAAAGTAATAACATTCCCTTTATACCAATAGATGGCATGAAACTTTAGCAATGCCAATACCCTTCATGCTAATGGTGGACATACCTCTTTGTTGAGATTAATGCAATATCCTTTTTCATTTATTATTGGGCATCCTGAACAAAGGTGGTTGTAACATTATCACAAATGATAGAAAGCATATAAAAACAATGACCTTGCCTCGGGATGAGGCCAAATAAGAGGTTCAATTTGCTAATTGGTAGAAAAAAGCTTTATCAATATGATTGGTTGAGGGAAATTGTGGAAATGAAAAACTTAGGAGTAACGTCTTGGGTTGAGTTTCTTAATGCAAAAATGACAAGTTGATCACTAGAGTCCCCCAGCCTTTGGTAGGGACTAATAAAGGATATGCATTAGTATTGTTTATTTCAATGAATGGCATCACATATTTTCATTTCAATACAACTTTTCAAAATTGAACTTAGGATAAAACTTTGCGCATACTACGTGGACCAATAAGTGGTCTAAGATGATAATGTCGATATCTTTCTATTATTATCTACCATAATTCATATGATATGGAATCCCCTAAGTTTATACTTTAGGTAATTTTTTTAATTTGTCAGAATCTTAGTATATTGAAGCACTCACATAACCACATTAATATTTCATTAAAATAATGTTGTGGCAATGGTAGTTGGCTAAGGTAGTGGTAGTGGTCAATTGATAAATTGTGGCATGAAAGAGATTGCATACTTGTTTTGCAAATGCAATATCTCACACCATTGTTTTGTGTTCTCAGCCTTTGCGCCTTTGTGTTTTTTCTTCATGATTTCCACCGATATTGCTTCTTCACTTGAACCATGATTCCAACTAAACCATGACACATGCTATATGAGCTAGTGGATTTGGTGTTAAATCCCCATATCTTCTATAGAATATAATTTGTAATTGCCATATCATGACAACAACAAAATAATATCAATAAAAACAATCATGTTCTAGATACATATACAAATCTATAACCATAATAAATGGGAGCAACACCATAAGCATATCCAATGGTTGAAGAATTAGAACTAGTTTTCAACATTTTGCTCGACTTTGAACATTTCGATGGGCTGGTAGGAGGCATGATTCAATTCATCACCAAGAATATCTATTGGGGCTCTATCAAATATTCCCATGAGGTCCTTTCCATGGGAAACATAATAGTAAACATACACAAACTCACGTCTTCCAAGGAAGCTATCAAGACAATCTTATAATGCAACATCATCTCTAGGTTTAAGGAAATAGAGAAATTGAACATGGGTTTCAAAGAAA
Organism: Pseudotsuga menziesii; assembly: GCA_001517045.1. NCBI lineage: Eukaryota > Viridiplantae > Streptophyta > Pinopsida > Pinales > Pinaceae > Pseudotsuga > Pseudotsuga menziesii. Next base: position 348,585 of record LPNX010063290.1, on the reverse strand, counting down.
AGGTAATATTGAATATGCCCACCAATTTTTTTAGAGTGAATATGGCGACCTTGAGATATTTAACCCTCTCAGTCAATCAAATTACCTTACTGCACCCTTCCAATGTAGGTGCAAGGATGGACAAGTGCATGGCCACAATATATTCATTAATAATGAAACCCTTAATTATGAGGTTGATGCCATGGATGTTAGTGCCCATAAAACCAACTACAAGAACTCTGTCTTAGGAGGTGTAAGTAGGGGATTCCAAACCAACCTTGGTGGTCACATCCAACAAATCTTGAAAAGTGACACCTGCCTCCACCGTGATCATTTTTGTAGGTGGGTTAATGAGTGGGGTGGATGTGTAATCTCTAGTGATAATGATGAACCCTCCACCCCATCGTAGACAATTCTGGTGGTTGTGAGTAAGGCCATTGACCACATTAATATTCTACTTTATTTTTACGATCCAACCATTGGTGACAAGGACCACAAGATTTGCTTCTATAGTGAGAAAGACAAAAATGACTACCTTGCAAGGGGTCTAATCTTCACATAATCCTTGGTCATTGAAGATGGTGCATTTCCCTCCTCTTCCTATTAATATTGTATTCAGAAAGTCATCTAATATGATATGATTGGCTCGACCCAACTATTAACCTTCATTTTCATGATAAAGACCGACTTATCTAAGTGCACAATGGTTTCAACAAACAATGCCTTTCTTTATTACTAGTTTTGGCACAAATTCCAGAGCTATTGATTGTTCTATTACCTTGGACGTTGTCTTTGGATCTAGTTATTCTTTTGTAGAGTGATAGACAACCTTTATAATTTTTTTATTATCAAGGTGCAGTTACTGAAACTCAATCAATTTCTTAAGCTTTTGTGTCTCCACTTTGGTGTGCTCTGCTCCTACCTTTGTCTCCATCTTTGATATTAGATTTTAAATAGGAAGATCACAAGTATACATGGGTATATATCTTGTTTTCCAAACATTTTCTACATTCCCACATCACTTGCAATTTGAGTGAACCTCCAAGTGGTGATTTTAGAAGACACGTGGATACAATATCCATAATGCCACTCAACTATCACTCAAGCAATTAGATTTTTCGTTCTCTCTATATATGGCACTGGGTAGTGGCTTGAACCTATTAATATGCAATGAGTGGAAAAAATATTCTCTTTGTGAACTCTATATATTTTTAACATCTCCAAGCTAGGCCATTTTAATATTATTTTTAAGAGATACCACCCTTGATTATGGATGACAAAAACAATTTATTCTAGGTTTTTATTTTTTCATAGAAATAATTTTTTTCTCAAATGTTAGCCAAGATCATTCTTCTATTGAAAAAATGGTATAAGAAGGAAGATAAGCCTTCATATTGTTGTCCTCACTCCATTTGGTCACATTTTTTTGTAATTTATGTCTCTTATCTATTATATATCTACATCAATTTATATGCTTTGCATTATGAAATATGGATTGGAACATTAATTGAAAATGTGAGTGTTAACAACTTAATTTTGCTCACCTACCTTGTCATGAGTATCATCACCATTTTACATCATTGCTGACAATATTAGCTCCATTTCCATCACATATATCTCCATATGACCTCAACAAAGTGGCCAAAATATGAAGAAAAGTTAAACTTTGACCCTAACTTACACATTGCATATTTTCCCTAAAATTGTGTGATGAGACATTACACCAAAATCTCTAATAACTGCGATGAGGTCAAAAAAATTATAATTTGGCTACTCATAAATGTTGCACACCTTCCAAAAAAATGTAGTAGCTAAAAGTGGACAAACCCTAACTATTATGATTGAAAATAGTTGTTGATTTTGTCTCCAAAACCCTAACACCCCAGTACATCATCAATGAAAAGGGGAACATTCACATTGGAACTAGACCTCAATATTATACACAATATTTCCTGTAAATACAATCCTCATAGTCACCATTCCATATCCATACACACAGTAAGGTTATGTTGTCAAAATTCCTACTGAAATTAAGATAAAGAACTATCATTCCTTATCCCTCTTTCATGAATCAATCAACACAATCACTTGGTTGGAAAATTGGGCATAAAGGAGAACAATAACCCTCCATTGGGTTAGTTTTAGAGGTCCATTACCACTACAACTGATAATAAGGTGCCATCATCTCACTTCATTCTTTATGTTATACTACAAAAACCATTCTTTACAAGAGTTGCATCTTATTTTTTTAGCTAGTTTTTTTATTTGTTATGCATGGATGGTTGAAGAATTTAGTCAATTTAATTTAGTTTTCATTTACCTTTTGATACGTTACTTGATATAATACAACCCTCAAGTAAGTAATTTTGGTATATGTGGGTGAGAATTCAACCACACTAGTGAGGCCCATTAATAATGTTAACGGGGATGGTTTAATGCTCCTTGTAACTTTCCAATACTAACTTTGGCGTCTAGTATTAAAGATTTTGTCAAATTATGATATATGCCATATTCAAATCAAAGATGCATAATAAAGTGGAGATAAATGCTATATTTTCATATAGAGAAGCAACTTTAGAAAATTACTTCCATCTAATACCAATTATGAATAAGGTTTTAACTTTTCAAAGTCAATTCTTTGTATAGTTATTGAAGAGGAGCGTCAATCTAAACTCTAGCTATCATTGGTGCTCATTATTGCTCTGTGTCCCTCCTGGGCATGGATATGAGAGGAGATCCTAATGTATCTAGTATCTTTGATTAAGATTCTTTGAAATATTTGGTATTAGACTTTAGAAATCCCTCTAAAGTTCCCATAGTCTCCACACAATTAGTTAAGCTAACTGCCATTCTAGAGGTAAAAATCACCCCCACAGCCTCTAGGCATAAGGCTTTGGATATTGTTGAGAGGGGATTTACTAGGAAATTCACTTTATTAGGGACACCCACCACAGGAATTGGAACAATGGGTATCAAATAATTGACATCTTCTCATCAAAGCGAACTTGTTTCATTGCTTATATGGAAGGGAATGCTCTGCTTTTTATGTTTGAGAAGGAGGGAATGTACTTAATTTTCTATTAGTTTTTACACTTCAATGATTGTTATATTATATCTTCAAACAATTTGCATTATATCACAATAACCATATGTAATAGGATCGCTGAAAGAAACACAATCAAAACAAAACAATAATACACAAAGAATTCACCTCTGGGAAACCCTTAAAGGGAAGAAAACCCAACAAACTTCTTCAGTATAGATTCGTCAGTAAAGTACAATGTATTCTAGTACAATCCAAGATCTAAATCCTCTTCTACACAAAGATCCCGAGAATAAGATAAGATAGAAACCCCAAGAATAAGATGTCTTCACAATTGAAACTACTCTTCCTTCCCAGTGAACTTGTCCTTCTTTTCTCTATAGCGAATATCCTTGATTGCTTGATGTCTCCAAATGGGAAGTGCACCTCCCCTATTATACTTGTTTTCCAAGTGGCTCTTCCTTATGGGGTTGACTTGTCAACTTTACTGGGCCGACTTAACTTTAGGAAATATTAAATATCATTTATTTAATATTTCTTCTAGATCTTTCTAGGTTCAATTTACAAGTCATGTTTACATTTATTATTTTAGTGCTTTTACATGATCAAATATAGTGTGAATATTTCCCGAAAGGGAGTACAATAATAATACAACAATAATACATCAAGAATATATTCCGAAGTTACACAATCTTCAACACTCCCTCTTAAAAAGAAAGGTATTCTTCTATCTCTATCATCATTGTCATCATCACTGCTGCTGCAACTATATACTCAGACCATTGACTATTGTCATCACTCAAATCTATACGTCACTCTAAGTTTTGTACAAGAAATCCATAAAGTGGGAACAACCTAGGAGCACAAATTATGTCACCAAGTGACTGCCTACATTACTGCAGTAACATCTCATGAGTGTAGCCTAGGTGCACAAATTATGTCACCTAAAGTGACTACCTGCTACCACATCACATCCAGATTAACTCATGATTGTAGCCTAGGAGAAAAAATTACGTCACCTGAACTAACAACCCGCTACCACATCACATCTTATGGAGAATAGCCCAGGAGCACACATCATGTCACTAAGTGGGTACTTGCATATTCACACATCATAGCGATAGGACACTCATGAGTGCAACCTAGGAATACACATTACGTCACCCAATGACTACCCGCTACCATGTCACATCATGTGTAAATCATCCCAAGAGCGACTTCCTGCATGTTTACACATGCGTCTATGCTCGACATAGCACCAACAATCAGGAAATCACGTCACCATTGTGACTACCTAATAAATCCTCATGAGTGCAGTCAAGGAGAACAAATTACATCATCGAAGTGACTACCCACTACAACATTGCCTCAAGTGGAGACCCGCCCAGGTGCATAAATTACATCAGTAGCTAACTACCTGCGTCTCACATGTGCTATGTCGCTCACTACTCCATCTTTCAAGGAACATCAATCTTGACAACTCCAAGCTTGTCCCTGAAGTAGTATGAATTCACTCATGATAGAGGCTTGGTCAACACATCGACTATCTGCTCGTATGTAATCACATACTGGAGCTTCAATGCTCCTCTCTGTACCATATATCTGATATAATGGTACCAGATCTCGATATACCTTGACTTGTCATAAGACATTGGGTTCTAGGACAATTTTACATAACTTTGGTTGTCACAAAAAATACAAGTCACTTCTACCTCAAGATCAAAAAAACATGCAGGTAGCTTCTGAAGCCACTACCTCATAGTTAGCTAAACAAGCTACAATGTACTCTGCCTCTACTGTACTTAGTGCCACACTCGTCTACTTCCTACTGAACCAAGAAATCATTTTAGACCCCAAATTGAAGCAACATCCTGAAGTCCTCTTCCTATCTATGACACTACCGACCCAATGTGAATTAACATAGCCTTGCAGGCTAATATTCTAATCTGTCACATATTTGAGCCCATAATCAATCGTACCTTTTAGGTACCTCAACACATGCTTTACCGCAATCAGGTGAACACTTCTTGTCTCTACCATGTACCAACTCAATATGTTCACCAAAAATCATATATCCGGCCTTGTGTTTGTCAAGTACATCAATGAACTAATCATCTGTCTTCATATTATGGCATAAACTGTCTCTGAAGTAGTATCATATAGAAACTTCAACTTTGATTCTATTGGTGTAGCCATGGCCTTGCAATCCATTATCCCGAATCTCTTTAGGATATCTATTGCATATTTTCCTTGCTAAGGAAAATATCATATGGATCTGCCACACCTCAAGACCTAAGAAGTAGTGCATCATACCTAGGTCTTTCATCTCAAACTTTGTGGGAAGATTCTTCTTCATTTATGCAATGAGCTTCTCTTCACCTATTAGAAATAGGCCATTTACATACAATAGTAGTATCACTAGTTTTCCATCCTCAATCTTGAAGTAAAGGTTTGAATATGCTTTACTCTTGGTAAAGCCCAAGTTCGTCATAAATCCATTTATCCTATCATACCGTGTCCCAGGTTCCTATTTCAAACTGTACAAGGCCTTCTTCAATTTGCACACATGTGTATTTTCGTCATGTGTCTCAAACCCTAATGGATACTCCACATACACTTCCTCTTCATGAGGGGAGACATTTGGTGTCACTCTGAGCATATCCCTAAGATACTGAGGCAAACAACCCTTGCTAAGGATAAAGTCTAAGTGATAATGTCTCTCAATTTGCTTCCTAAATTTGTGATGTAGTCACTCCCTCTAAAGTGGAGATTTCCTACTCTCTATGTAACAAAGCACTATCCTCCCTCTGCACATTAACATATTTTACTCTTTGCATTGAAACATTTTGCATTGGAGTGACTAGTAGCCTTATCTGTTGTTGATATTTTATGTATCCATCTATGTCATATCCCATCAAATGAGTTCACTGAGATGAGCTTCTTTCTCTCAAGGTCACTAGATACCGAGATCCTCCATCTCAACCTCTGTTACTTGTTCCCTTCTAGCACCCATATACGAGATTCTCGTCCTCTATAAACAATCCTCTTCAACCTTGTAGCAAAGATTGAAATCTCATCACTCTAGGTGATACACAAGCTCATCATGTAACTGTATGTTATGGCGTGCAATGCCCTGGGCGCCTTTTGAGCCCATAAAAAGCTTTCTTACATACATGTGATTCTCTGTAGGTAGTCTCTAATCCGAGGAGTTTCTCGATATACAATTCTACTTCGATTACACCATCTATATAGTGTAATATCCATCACTAGAGATTTGATATAAGTGTGTGTAGACACTAGAAAAAACGTCCCGTCATAATCGACTCCCTCTTTCTGAGAGAAACCATGAAGTTTGGTTTGTACTTCTGTAGAATGCTTGATCTTGTAAATGAAGGTTGTTGCTGAATAATCACTTTTTCTTTGAAACAAGTCTCATTGTCCTTCTCTTTTAGGTCATAGCACACGATCTTTCCTACAAGTCAAATTCAGTCATATGATTAGTAACATTTCATAATCATCAAATCATATTGACAATACAATGACAATGCATAAATCACACAGATATGCAACCATTTTAGACAATGCTTCAACACAACACTCATCCATATCCTGTATACATATGGTAACTTTCTATATGTCTTCCATATCTACCAGAACATAATATTAAGAGCATGCATTGCTTTCAAAATGTTAACAAAGAGATTTCATTCTAGATAAGCAACAATGTCTCATGGAATGTTGTGCAGAACCACATGATACTTACCCATGACATACATATTGTTCATCAATGCATTCATTCTAACATTCATAATGCATTTCCTGATTCTAGGAACATAAATATGTACACAACTAAACAATATCATTTAAACAATTAGATATACATGAAATGAAAATTCAAATACTTATCTTTGTTTGTTTGGTTGGCTCCCTCTTGATCTATGTCTCCTTGCAAGAATTATTAGAGTCTCTAACAACATGCTCTACTCCATCGTATAATTCTAAGGATCTGTTTCCATATTGCTTATGAACAACACTGCTAAGCAAGTCTTCTATGCCATAGTTCACTTGAATATCCCTTCAACAACTACATCATCAATAGTCTTTCCACTTGGCCACATAAGAGCTTGGTCATCAACAAAAGCAACTCTATATCCATATTCTTCTAGTGCCGATATGAAGAGGAGATTATTCTACAATACAAATTTCATCATCATAGGTTTTTCGGAATTTAATCTTGTAGTAGGCTTCTCCTACTCTTTTTATAAAATACTGATAATTCACCTTATGAGGTGAATCCTTCAAACTTGTGAGACAATACATATTCCTCTTCTCTTGAAAAATATTCTATTGCCTTCTTCTGATAGTATGGGCATGATACCTCTTGTTCTTTCCTTTCTTGATATGAACTGTTGTATGGGTACAATTCCTTGCAATGTGTCCCAATTTCTGACAAGAGTAACATTTGAATGTTGAATAATCTTCTGGGACCTGTGAGACTTATGATACTTCTTTGATTTCTTATGAGAATAGTATTCCTTCTTGAAATTCTCTTTCTTTGTATGTGTTGATAACACTTGATCATCATCTTCACCCATATTTTCCAATCTAGCTTCTTCAATTTGATTTCCAATAGTGTTGGTCACCATTTTTTATGTATATTTTTCCATAAATCCCATGTTTTTCCTTCATAAACCATCTACATCCTTCGTATTTTATCCATACTTCCTTCAACCACGAATACATGAGGTATAATTGTCATTTCTTTCTATGAATTGAATTCTTGCAATTTTTAAGATATTAAAATTAAATTTTAACAGAAATTACAGGATTTTGGAACTTCCCGTAATTTCTCCAAGCTTTGAATACTTACAGGACAATTGGGAGTGATCTAAGACATGTGGAAGATTCCCTGATGTCCAAGGATGGATGGTTATCTATCATCTTCACAAAATTATCTTTGCAAGTATGTGGTTAATGCTGGTCAAACCATGTCATCTGTACAGGAAAACCCCATTTTCTAGCATAAAATATGGCAGTTTTGAGAATTCATAAGGATTTTCATGTTTTTATGGATATAGGAGATGTATTCGACCTTCTAAGAGGAAATATAGGATATCATCCTCAGATAGGAACATTTTTAGCATTTACAGTTACAAACACTTTGTATAAATATCTCCAGAACTCATACAGTTTGATGACTTGAGTTTTGGAATTTATGTTTTGAGACTTAATAGAAATCACAGATTGTTGAATCCATTTGATTGGTGTGTGATGTTGAAGTATTGATCAATAGCTATTAAAGAGTATATACGTTTTGGTTTAATTAAGTGTGCAAGCAATGCATTGGAGGGCCCCCTCTGCCAAGCCTGCACATTCCTTTTTCTTTCACTATCGTGGTATGATTGCATCTATTTCTTGTAGCTTACTATCAATTTCACATTTACCTGATAAGCATATAATTCAAGCTTTGTTTTGTTGCATTGACTGATTTTAGTAATTTGTTAAAATACATGATGAGCAGATAGCTGCTGCGATGTTAACATATATATTGTGAATACATTTCTCGTAAGAGAATTCAATATAATTTTGTCTTCAACAACAAAATGACATAGTTTTCCATATTTCTTGAAAGTTCTTATATTTAGAATAATTGCTGAATGGAATGTTAACTGATGAATGTTGAAAGATCGAATGAAATTTTCTCATATAAGGGAGTTTAGTATTTTTTTACTATCACAGTGATCAATTCATCTTAGAAATATTTTAAGTTTAGGTATAATTTCATATATTTTGATGTGCTTCTAAGTTTACAAAAGCTGGATTGATAATTAAAAATTACATGTCCTAGTTTACATATCTATTTTAAGCCAACATTTTTGGAACTGTTGCCGAGGAAGCACATTTAGAAATAAACTTAAGAAATTTTTCATAAGTAAGTTTTTATAATTTTTTTTAATAAACACATAATTTAGTTATGTTTTCTTTATGTCTAGGAAAAGAGACGATAAAGGTATATTTTTGAAACAAAACCCCCCAAAAACTAATCAACCATCACTAGGAGCAGGCACATCTCCATATGAACTCAATACACCAACTATTGGAAAAGTCACCTTGGAAGAATTAGAGGAAAAACAACGTTAAGAACACAAGTTAACTCTTATTGATAGATAGATTTTGTTTGCTCACGAAGTAAAAAGAAAACAAATACAAGGAGTAACATCTTCTCCACAACTTATTCTTGAACAATTTGAAAAATTACCTTTCATCCATAGTGAAAAATCAAGAGAGGAATTAGAAAAGACTTTAGGGAATCAAGAAACCTTAACTGAGGAACTTTTTAGAATGGCTAAAGAAGAAGCTTTCAATATTCCAAGAAGAAAACCAACTGCAGAACAACATAGAGAATATGATGGACAGAGGGAAGAAGAAGAAAGAAGAAGAGAAAGGGAAAATGAAGCTAAGAGAAGAGAATATGAAATAAATGGAAAACTAAATTAAGAACAAGAAACTACTTTCAAATTTCCAATTTTAGACACCAGTGCCATTTTAGGAGAAGAGGTAAAAATGAAAAATATTCCACCATCTATTCTACCTAATTTTTATGTAATGGCTTCTGAAGATGCATATTCATTCTTATTTGAATTTGACATTTTATGTCATACCTATGGATATACTAATGATACGCAAAAGCTTTGTATTTTTCCTGCTACTCTTAAGGCAGTTGCATTAAAATAGTTCATGGGACTAGGAGAACATACTATAACCAATTGGGATGACATGAGAAAAATGTTCCTTAAAAAATATCAAGCATATTGCAAAACTAAAGACTCAAAGGATGATATTCTTAGAATGTCTTAGCAAGAGGATGAAAGTTTAGAAGAATATATTGAAATATTTCTATACAACTTGCAAAAATCTAAACATAGTTCTTTCACTCCTAATATCACCCGAAGAATATTTTTAAAAGGTATATGGGATGAATATCTTGATGTTATTAATGTAATGGGAAAGGGAGATATTTCTTACTTACCATTTGATGAAATAGCAGAACTATGTAAAAAATACTCAAGAGGTAGGGCAAGAACTGGAAAAAGAGATGTTATTTCTAAAATTACCAAATCAACTACAAGAGGTATAACAAGAGTTGAACTTGGAAATTTATTGAAATATTTCAAAACTGATATTTTAAGTACACTAGGGACCCATGTTTAAACTTTAAAAACTAGAAAAAGACAAGAAGAACATGATCAACTATTATCAATTTTTTGTCCCAAATGTAGGAAAAAACATCCATTGAAGGAATGTCCTCTAGATAGTAGTCATATTTGTGGACTTTGTATAGAGAATCATATCACTGATGATTTCCCTAGGTTGAAATAATTATAGGAAACTCGAATGGAAGAAATTCAAAGCATGGAATCACTTTACTACTTAGCACCAAAAATACCTTGGCAACCACCTTTTTAAGGTATGTCTCAAAATACCACAAAACAATTTTCTCAAAATTATCAATATCCTGTTCAAAATTCATGTAATACTCCTATGCCTTGGAAGACCTGGCTTCCTCGACATAACCAAAACCAACCTTCTCAAGGTTGGCGAGGACATATTTATGGGAATCAAATCTTCCAACAACCCTACCAACAACCATATCAAAAACCCTACCCACATTCATACCAACAACCATATCAACAACCCTACCCACATTCATACCAACAACCATATCCTCAACAATCTTTTCCTTATAAACAATTTCAGCAAAACCAACCACAAAATCCATTTTCTTAACAACCATTACCTGCTCCACAACTAACCCCACCTCCACAAATCCAGCTACCATCTAACCAACCCCCACCTAGACCAACTCAGTTACCAGCCCAGCTAGTGGCAAATCCTAATAATAAAGTGGAAAAACCCATGTACAACATTGATGAAGGAACATCATTCCCTACTTACTCAATCCTTCCTATTCAAAATATCCACTTAAGGTTTGAAATTTTTTTATGAAAGGATTCTCCCGTTATTGTAGAAGAACAACTAGAAGAAGAGGAAATCCCTGAAAAATCCAATACAAAAAATTTACAAATAGACAATCAAATTTAGAAAAGTAAAACAATACTGACCCAAACACCTCCTTTTCTAGAGAGGTTAGTTAAAGAAAGATTACCAAATTCTCTTCCTGAATTTAATGTCCTAATTGAATTGAAGAATGTCCGTGTGAAAATTTCTTTATTGAAATCCATTAAAGATATTCCAATCTATACAAAAGAAAACAAGGAATTATGTTTAAAGAAATCTAGCAAAATAAAGAAAGTTCCACCAACAATTCTTGTGATTGGGAAATTAGCAAGCCTAATGTGAAATACTATTTCGATTGAAAAACATGTTGATCCAGGAATTCCAACGGTAACAATAACTATCAACAATCTTTCAATTCGTAAAACATTAATTGACTTAGGTGCAACTATCAATGTGATGACATTATAAACAATGAGATATTTGAATCTACACAATCTTCGACCAACCAATACAATCTTAGAGCTAGCCGGTAGATCTAAGGTAGTGCTAGAAGGTATACTTGAAGATATCATAGTTTCTTTGGATTCTTGGGAATATCCTATAGATTTCTTGGTTCTTCAACCCAAAACTAATTTAGGAGGACACCCATTAATTCTTGGAAGACCTTAGTAAGCCACAACTGATGCTTTCATTGGTTGTAGAACAATGAATATGATCATTTCACATGGGGCTGAAAGGAAACAACTTACACTTTATCCTCCTCCTCAAATACCTTTTGTATTAAACCAATTATCATGGCTTGATGAAACAAACCAAGAACATGAAGAAGTAATTCGACTTATTTTAAGTATTAAACTAGCTTTTGATTTCAGGGAGGAAAATAATAAAGATTTGTTAGACTATTTAATATCTGAACCAGATATTTCTGAACAATTGAGAAACATACAATACATTGCCGCAGATCAAATTTAAGGAAATATGCACAATCAATTCTTCAGGATCATCATTTAATGATATTTTTTCTGTTAACTCAATAACGAATGCCCAAAGCAAAATAATTGAAATTAGTCCTAGAAAATATTTGAATATTGGTGCAAATATTGAACCATCTCAGGAAGAATAATTGATTGAATTATTAGATAAATATAAAAAATCATTTGCTTGGGAATACACTGATATGCTAGGAATTCATCTTGAAACATGTACTCATCATATATATATATATATATATATGACAATATAAGACCTCTAAGACAACCTCAACGGATAATGAATCCAATGCTGAGAAAGATAGTTAAAGAAGAATTGCAAAAATTATTAAAGGTAGGATTTATCTACCCTATCTCAGACAGTCAATGGGTTTCTCTGTTAGTTGTTGTGCCTAAGAAAACATGGAAAATGGAGAATCTATGTAGATTATAGAGAATTAAACAAGGAAACACTTAAATGATTATTTTCCATTACCATTCATAGATCAAGGCCTAGATGCACTAGTTGGGAAAATGTGCTTTTTCATTCCTAGATGGATTTAGTGGCTATAATAAAATCAAAATAGCATTAGAAGACCGGGATAAAACTACTTTTACATGTCCATGGGGTACATATGCTTATAATGTATTACCTTTTGGCTTATGTAATGCTCCAACTACTTTTCAAAAAGCAGTTCTGGCTATCTTTGCTGATTTAATACATGAATGTGTAGAAGTGTACATGGATGATTTTTCTGTGTATGACAACACTTTTGATGATTCCTTGAAAAATTTGGATTTTTTTAAAATATGCATAGAATCAAATTTGTCCCTTAGCAATGATTTTTTTTCATGATGTTAACTAAAGGAATGGTAGTAGGTCATCGTATTTCATCCTCAAGGATTGTTGGTGTATTTGTAACTTCGGAATATATTCCGATGTATATTATCATTGTATGTTGTTGTACCCTCATTGGGGATGGGTGGTACCCCTTTACGGGATGTCTAAATTGTGTCTAGATCTTGAGGTATAACCTCTGTTGTAAGTTGGGGCAATAGTCCCCAGTGTAACATCATGTAATATATAATTGTGGTCTCTCTAGGAGAAGTGGTCCCCATGTGAGATGACATGTAGGCTCGAGTCTTATATTTGGTCAGTGACTTGAAAGGGTATAAATAGGGAGACACTCTCCCTCATTTATACACACCTCACAAACTATCTAAGGCATTGGAGAGAGAGAGAGAGAGACAGTCATAGGAGGAGAGAAAGATAGTCGCTGAACATTTATTATTACTGCTTTTGATCATCTTACTATTCTGAAGAAGTTTGTGGGGTTTTCTCCTGTATGGTTTCCCCGATGAAAATATTTGTGTCTTGTGCATATTTTACATCTTATGCATTTTGTTGTACTTTTTATTCTTTCAAATAAAGATCCTAGATAATCTAATCATATCTTAAGAAAATCTAACATGGTATCAGAGCCTCTCTGAAAGAAGGCACTATGCAGCTGCGGGAACTAGGGATTTCTAGTTGAAGGTGTTCTCTCCATAGATCATCAAGCAAGGAGGACTAGGCTAACTCACCTCACTAGGGTGCATCTATTTGTGGCATCAGTTTCTGAATAAGATAAGTTTCACTGTACATCCAAAATACAACTGCAATGGAAGCTAATGGAAATTAGGGTTTCATGCCTGAAAACCCTAGAAGACTGAATTTAGTAATCCTAGAAATTTCGCTCTAACACGATATTGGAGAAGGATCAAAAGCTAAGATGTTTACAAGCTGAAGAGAAATTCGTGTTGTACACTGTGTAAAAGTTTCTGCCTCAGATTCTCTATACTTCACGAGATATGGTTCCTCCAAATCAGGGTTCCATCCTCCTCCAGAATACAGTCATAAACATGTGGCCTTGGAAGATTTGCTATATCTCGGGCTAGGAAGGTCCAAACTAAATTTTGCAAGATGTTGCAGGTAGGGCATGGAATTTAGTTTATGTGGTACTCTTTTCAGACCCATAATGTGAAACAGTGACACGTGGAAGCCCGTGCAAGTTTGCTATGCTGAACAGTCCCCAAATCAATCACCTTGGGAAAATCCGAATAAGTACCACTTGGAGAATCCATTTCTGCTCTAACCTATGGGGTTGGAAAGAAAACTTATCAGGCTATCACACTGAGAATTTTCAGACCTTAAGGATTTGAAACTTCATAGATACAATACAATCAATATCAGTCATTTCTACAGAAGAAATTGGAAAACTAGGGCTTCCTATTCCGGGAGATTCCCTCCACTGTTTTAAGAGAAGGAGTACATTGGACAACTCACCTTGAAGAGGCCCATTTTTCTATACAATTAGAAGTCTGAAATTCCAAGCTTTGAAAATTAGGGTTTCTCTGACAAAACTTAGATAAACCAACTCTAGAACCACGACGAACACCTCAAATTGGTAAGATCTAAATTTTTGCTATTTACATTTGAGGTTCTCATTTCAAAATTACTAATCACACCAGCTTGATGACAAGCTTGGTGAAGCTGAAAAATTCTGAGGATGGAAGTATAGGACCTTCTTGATCCTTGAAGAAATTGACTTGGATCAGTATTTCAGTAAGAAATTTCTAGGAGCCAGAGGGAGATGAGGCTAAGGCTAGAGCCAAGAGAAACATTGCAGATTCTATTAAAGATAATCTCATCCCTCATGTGTCATCCTTGAAGACACCAAAAGGAAGTGTTCGATGCTATGATGAAGCAATCAAAGAAGAATAATATATTGTTATAACCACCTTGAATGCCCTCCCAAGATCATGGGATTAATTCATTCGAGGAATGTGTGCTAGAAGGAAGTGATTACCTTCAACAGACTCTAGGAAGAGTGCACACAAGAAGAAGCTCGACTCATAATAAGAGAAGATAAGATTGGAGCAACTGAAAATCAAGCTCTCATGATTCAAAGAAGACCCCTTAAGCGATGAGGAATATGAAGGACTCAATTCTTGAAGAACTTCTTATCCATCTTAGCATTTGGATAAGAAATGATGTCNAAGCTGAAGGCTCAAGAAGGAGTCTACCCATGAAACAAATAAAGATAAGTATTCAATTGTCATTTCATGATATTGTTTGGTTATGCATTTGTTTATATTTAGTTGACATGTTATGCATGTTTGAGTATTTGCATTTATACCACTGAATTGCACATGATGGGCAAGCAGTCGATGATGTTATACAACATTCCATTACTACCTATCTAGATTGAAACCTCTTTTCTGGCATATTAGGAGTAGTACACACTCTTAATAACATTGGGGTAGAATGCATCTAGAAGTTACTATATGTATACATGATATGGATGAATTTTGTAGCATTGGCTAAAATAGTCGCATGGCTATGTGACATATATTTGTCACCATTAATATGTTTTAGAAATTATTATATGTTTCTAATCATACAAATGAACTTGACTTGTATATCATTCCAAATAACAAGTAACGACAGTTCAGAAGAGGAACCTGAATCTTCTCGGGTCAAAGACACCATAGCGAAAGAAAGAGCTTCAAAAGAATATGAAGAGAATGGTAGATCGACCTTGAGAGATTAAGACCACCTAAGGCACAAGAAATAATCCAAGATGAAGAATAGTATGATGATACTTCCAAAGGAAGAAAGAGGCCTCAGACACATTCTAGTTATGTGACACTGTTAAGTGACATCATTGATGCAGAGCCTTCCAATCTTGAAGAAGTAGACAAGAAGAAAGGGAAGGAGACTATGATCAAATAGTACTGGTTCAAGAAGAATGATGTCTAAGGGAAGTCTGTATTGTCTTCCATATGGATCTACAAGATCCAGCATGCAGTAGATGGCAACATCGTGTGATACAATGAAAATTAAAGAAGGCCTTGTACGAGTTCATAAGGCACCCATGGGATAGAACATATAGTTACATAAGGAGTTTGAAAATCACCTAGAGTGATGAAGATCTTAACCTTTGCTACAAGATTGAATATGAAATCCTATAGAGGATGACAAGCTCACAGATGGGTGCAAGAAGAACTTTTCAACAAAGTTTAAGATAGAGGATCTTGGTATCCAATCACCCTAAATGGATACATAGAATATTAGTAGCAGAGGAAGCTACTTGTCACTCCATTATAGAATGTTTCAATACATAGAGTACGAAAGGCAGAGGGAGAATGATGCTCCTCTTTAGAGGGAGTGGCTACAGAAGCTCATGAGGTTCAACATGGTACGACAGGATGAATAACTTACTGATGGCTCGAGGATTTACTGAGAGTAAATCAGATTCCAACATTTACTTCAAGGTTGAAGGCGAAAGACCAGTGTTGCTCCTGTTATATGTTGATGACCTGTTCTTGATACGAAAAGAGGAACTCATTAAAGATACAAGAAGGAGACTTTCTACCAAGTTCGAGATGAAGGACTTGGGTATGATAAACTACTTTCTAGGCATGGAGGTGTGACCAAGTGCAAATGGAATCTCCCTTGGACAAGGTAAGTATGCAGTGGATATCCTGAAGAGGTTCGGGTTGATGGAATGCAAGGCCATGGCCACACCTATGGCATCGAACCTGGAGATATTGAATGATGATTCAACAGAGACAGTTGATTCCATGATGTATCGTCATATTATTTGTTCATTGATGTTCCTGACGAATACAAGACTAGACACATGCTTTGCTGTAAACAAACATGAGCCAGTTCCTGATGGATCCAGGACATGCTCACCTGGTTGCAAAGCATGCAGTGAGGTACCTGAAGGGTACAATTGAGTATGGGCTCAAGTATGAAATGAATCAGAAGACTAACCTGCATGGTTATGTTGGTTTGGATTGGTAGCACCACTGAGAAGAAGAGCACCTTAGGTTGCTTCTTCAGTTTGAGATCCAGTACGGGCTACTGGTTTGGAAGGATGCAGTCCTGCATGGTGCTGAGTACAACCGAGGAAAAATATGTTGCAACTTGATCGACTATTTGTGAGGCAGTATGTTTCTTTTAAAGCTACTGTTTGATTTGATTGATCTGGCTTGCATTTTTTTGGTATGATGCAGAGAGGATTAATGAAGCTCTAGTATGTGATCCATATCGAGATCTCTCGAAAGAGGGAGTGATGATTTCTAGCATAGACGGTGAGTGTTATAGGTGATTTTACCACTCCAGGTGAATCACACTTGTATGGCCTTCCCCTATCCCTTTACAGACTCCTTAGACCCCTTGGACCATTTTTTGTCCTTTGATGTTTCCTTGACCATCCCTTAAAGCATGTGAAAATTAATACACGTGACTTTTAAACCCTTAATTGCATATATACACGGGTTTGACCCCTAAAACCGCATACATTGGGATGTGTGCATAATCCAAATCCTTTTGGAGTTTTCCTTGACATGGATCCAACTCACTTGACTCCTGGCCTTCACTATGCTTTGAGATCGTTCAGATTCTACCTTTCATTACCCCTTTGAAAAGCTATATAGGGAACTCTTTGGTACATTGAAGGCATATGAGAGAATTGAGAGCGAAGAAACTATAGTCCATTGTTGCCGAAACTTGTGCTTGAGTCTGCATCCCTTTGTCCCTTGGAGCACTTTTGTGTTCTTCCCAAGCTTGCCTTTTTCTTGTGAGCTTGCTATTGAGAGATGGAGGATTGAGGTGGTGGAGGCCCAAGTGGGGGATTCAGTTTCTCCGATTCGCAGATGTGCCGACAGAGGTTGTATCCATTGTAATCTCCGATTTTATATTAATAGAAATATCTTTTCCTATCCAATAATGTATGTTTGAAGGAATATTTTATCCATGGATGTTTTCAAATGTTTATACATTGTTGATCATATATGCTAGAATAGATCTAACACCAACATATATAGTATGCTTGTATTGTTTACTTGTTGTTGAGGAAGTAATCTATCAATTCAAGTTGAAGTTGGAAAGCTCAACGGGGATCTACTTCAACCATCTGGAATAAGGTACGAGGTTTGATCCTTTAGTGTTAGATATTTAATTTCTATTGCATATTGGAAAGGATTGATTTCTGGAGTCAAGCTGTTTGTTGTGGTACCCCAAGCCATAGGAATTTCTCTCCGTAACAGAATTGGCGACTCCGCTGGGGAGTTCCTAGTAGTTGTCCTTTGGGGGTTTTCTATCGACATTCAATGACTTTGAATTGCTCATTTTCTCTTGTTTCTGTGTCGGGTCTGGGGGGATGTTTTCCTGGTAGTGTCTGATTGGTGTGAAGTTTGTCTTAGCTTGTCTGTTTGCCTTTATTTTTATGCACCTTTCTACCTATACACAAGTTTTGAACTCACAGTCGCGTATATACGCGGGTTTAGTGCGAACAATCGTGTATGCCCTTAGTTTTTCCTTTTAGAGGAAGTTGAATGGTTACTGGGTGAATTTTGAAGATTACTGAGTCTCCTTTGATACTGCCAGAGTCTGTATACACCTCTTTTTCTGACCAGAGACGTTTTTTTTAGGGTAAATTTCTTTTTAAAAAAATGTTCTTGTCATTGCATTTTTTATTTTTTGTTTTGGGATTAGTACATTAGACTTCTTTTACCTTAGTGCTTTGCTTGAGTGTGCTTGCAGAGTCTGGGGATTGTAGAATCATTCTTTTGCTTTTTATATCTCATTTTATTTCAAAAAATCCAAAATATTTGCTTATCATCATGCATTGCATTTTGCATTTTGCATAGTACTTGCACTAGATTTGCTTTGGAGTATTAGTTAGGATTTCATATAGGAAAGCTTGCATTTATCATTTGAAGAAAATTGTGCATTTCATGTAGTAGCATACCCTGTTTTCATGGACACAATGCATTTGCATTGATTGTTAGGTGTGCATTTTACTTCATGTTGTGTCATAACACCATTAGTTGCACGGCCATATCCCTCTTTTGAGTAATAAAGCCAATTAAAATCAACGCTTAATTAAAATGAACTACACTATTTTATTTGATAGGGTTCACCAACAAGATTAGGTTTTAGGGTCTTGGAATAGTTCATTGTGAGTAAATTCTCCAAGCCCACTAAACAACAACATGTATGTGTCTGTCTAGGTGAGTGTGTGAAATTCCTTGGTATAACCAGTGTTTCTCAGGATACTCCTCTCAAAAGGGAGTTAAGCACGAGGAAGTGTGAGCGGTTATTGATTGGGATGACCCCTAGTCATAACTGAGTAGCACCAAAGATATTACCAGGATTGTATTCGTATCTGGGGGCTCTTTCGAGAGTTTTGGGCTTTGCTACCTTGCCCATACGGTCAATCCCGCCTGCGACTGTCTGCCTGAGCATTGATTATATTGAGGTGACCTTAATGGCCTTACCTAGGATATTGATGGGGTACTTTGCAGGGGTTATTCTGTAGGTGTCCCGGCCAGGTTGGGGTCGGACAACACAGTTGCTTTACACGTTGAAGCTGAGGGCCACAATAATTGGTTACGTACCTCCGCTTGTTGTGTGTGGGAGTCTCAAGCCTCTTCTAGGTGAGACATACCTGCTTCATTCGGGAGCTCACTTATCCTACCCTTGATTGCTTGTATTTGGCTTTAGATTTTTTTGGTGATTGCTCTGTGCACGTTAGCTTGACTAGGGTTTGCGTAGATAGAGAGTCTTTTATATTTTTTGAGTCATTGTGGATTCGGGTGCTGCTCCTCGCCGTTCTCGTCATTTAGCAGGACTTCCACCTTCTACATCTCCTCCTCCTTTGAAAGTGAGAAATAGACAGTCTAGGTGGACTACTTCGCACATTGATTCACACACCATGGGAGACCATATAGAAGGTATTCCTGAACCACCTTCTCCCATTCATGTGGAATATGGGGAGTTTACTCCTAACTATGATCCTTCACCCAACTTGACTGAGTTAGGTCCTGTGATTTCTGAGATAGGAACCATTCATGATAGACCTACTTACTCTAGGGTTGATTCCCCATTGACGCATCGCCGATATGGAATGCTGGAGGATGATGAGACTCATTTTGAACCCGCGAGCACTAGTTATGGTAGTTATGGTATGTCTGGTTTTCCCACACATGATTTGGAATTTCATGTCGAATCTGAGTTTGAGCCTAACACTATGCCTGGGGGCACTCTCATTCCTTACCATGCGGAGAGGTTTGGGAGCACTAGTCACATTGCACCTTCCATCCCGGCGATGGAAGCTACATCACATATTCCTCCTAGGTCTAGGGTTAGTGATCCTATTAGGATACCAGATCCGAGACGAGTGATTATAGGGAATAGTACGTACATAATTACACAGATCCCTTCGTCCTTTGTCCCTAGTTCTTTGAATGTTCACCCTCCACCTCATTCACGTGGTCCTTTGGGCCGAAACGTTGCTACGAGTTATGTCTGTACTGCGGTTACTAGACCGGTTGTGTCTTAGCTTCATGCACCGCCCGTTGTTGCGGGAGGTCATGGTCATACTTCTAGAGGTCATATTACTACTTCTGGAACCTATGTTCCTACTTCTGAAATGTATATTCTTACTTATGGAGTGTCTCATGGGACATCTCATGCGATGACTTATGGACCTTATTATGGGACGTAGTATGGACAGGGTTCTTCACCTTATGGGTGAGGGTATCAACAACCTACTTACTTTCCAAATTAAGGCTTTGTCGCTCCGAATAGTCAAGGTACACCACACTATGGTGCTTCCATGCCACCCTATACGGGTCAAACGGGAGGAGGGAACTATGGCCAAGGCCATGGTGGTCATGGTAATCAGACCTATGTGAATTAGAACTATCAAGGAGCGGTCCATCGACCTAATCATCCTAGGCTCCCTTTCCTCACAACGCCGAATCTTCCTGACTTGTCGAGATTGACAAATGATCCTGTAGCTCATGACCCGGCTTGGCCGGCTGTCCCTACTAAGCTTCCCTTGGACATATCCAAGTTCGAGGGCAAACTGGGAGAGGATCCAAATGAACATGTTACTACCTTTCACCTATGGTACTCTTTGAATTCCTTACACCAGGACTCAATCCGTTTAAGGCTGTTTCAATGCACCCTTACAGGGCCTGTCACGAAATGGTATATAGAGCTACCTAGGGGGGCATTCGCTTTGTTTGATGACCTAGAAATGACTTTTCTTAACCACTTCCGGTTACCAGTGCATTATGACGTTGGTACTGAACTCTTGTCAACATTTCGGCAGGATAAAGCCACACATATCTCAGATCATATCCAAGAGTGGCGTAGACGGAAGAGGTTAATTAAATCCTTTATACCGCCGGAATTCCTCCTCGAATGGTTCCTTAAGTCGTTATTGCCGGATATAGTGAAGGATGTTTCTACATCCAAAGTGCAAAATGAGGAACAAGCCGTTTTTAGGGCATAGGAACTGGATTTGATTTATGCTCAGTCCGGTTTGTTATATGATATCATTCCTAATGCTCCGCGTTCTAGTTTCGACCGCAAAGTTAAACCTGGACCACATGCTGATGGCATTGTGGGTTGTGCAAGTGCTAAACCCGCGGATTCGGTTGCAAAACAAGTTAGTCAATTGTCAATCAACCAATCTGCTTCAGGACAAGCCACAACTTCATCTCAACACGCCCAAACGGCGAGTGTGCTTTCAGTACAATCGTCAGACCAGAAGGGTAACCAGCAGCTCGGATGGAATAAAAAGAAGGGTTAGAATAATCGTAAGGGTGGGAATAGGAATGAGAATGCTAATAATAATTACAAAAATGCCTGTAATGTTGGGGGGGACAAGCAAGCTAAACGTAAGGTTAAATTCCCTTGCAAGTTGTGTAAGGACGATGAACTCACTTACTTGTGCCCTCGTATCGATGAAGCCTTGAGATTCTTGGCACATGGACCAGTTGTGCTGACTAACCTTTTACCTCACAATCAAAATATGAACTCGAGGACCCACGATCAGTCTGGTGGTGATCAAGATCCACTAGAGGGTAGTGGTCATGGTTGCATTAATATGGTATGTGCTGCAAAAGTTGTGACCCGTGCGAAGGACTATGGTTTGTCACAACCCAGCCCAGGAAAGGAACCTGATCCACCAGGGTCTCCTTTGCGTGTTGAGAAACTTGTGGATAAACCTGAAGCGGCACCTCACATTCCTAAGGGAGTCCTTAAGCGTTCGGGGCACAATCCTAATGCCTGAGCCGCCCAGAACTATTCAGTTGTCGAGGATTTGGGCCACACTCCTTGTGCGATGTCTGCATTGGAAGTGCTTCAGAGTTGTCCTTCGCAAAGGAAGGCTTTTCTTTCTGCCCTTGGTGTGAATGATGATGATTCTTCCTCCATGATTAAAATTTGAAACCGCAGGACTTTAGCCTCGCTTGCCTTACTATGTGTCTCTTTTGATTCACGTAGAATGTCTTAACATGACCGTCAAGCGCACTGTGATTAACGAAGGCGCTGCCGCTTCTGTGATGTCTTTATCATGTTGGAAGGGTTTAGGTTCCCCTGAGCTGTCTAAATCAGCGACCATGTTAACTGCATTCGATGGGAGATCATTTAGGCCGCAAGGGATATTTCCTTCCCTGAAGGTCCGTTTGGGAGGGAAGACCGTTGCGATAGAGGTTGAGGTGGTTGATGCGCCCCTTGACTACAATCTCTTGCTCGGTAGGAATTGGATGTATAGTATGCAAGCCGTAGCTTCTTCCCTATTTCACATTGTATGCTTTCCATTTAACGGGAAGATAGTCATGATTGATCAAACGTCATTCAAGAATCTGTCAGTTACCGCATCTTCGGGAGCTTCGATGCTGATCGTTGAACACTCTCAGCCGGCAACTAGGAGTGTGGGTGTAGGCATGTATCCATCCCTCATGGGAATTTTTAGTTGTCCTGCACCGATCCTTATGATAGGGTCTAGTTCTGGTGAGGCTTTGACATCTATGAGATCGGTGTCTTTTTGCATGAGTCATATGGAAGATCCATGGATTCTTCCTACATCGAGTACTTTGAGTGAGCCCATCGTGACGGACGTTCCTTTGCCTACAACTATGGTAGCTTATCAAGCTAATCTCGAGTGTGTTGCAGAGCCTAGTCCTTCCTCTTCGTCGACAGAGGAGGAGGACCCTTATGTGCTGCCGGCATGGGAAGTGCAGTCTTCTCACGCACACGACTGCCTTGATAGTGTTTTCCCTTCAGATGAAGCGATTATTGAGGCCATGTCGAGAGTTGAGCCACCATGGGAGGAACTCCATCATAGATCTTACTTTGTTCCTGAGCTTGACTGCTTGGAGCGTAAGGACTTTAGGGCAGTTCTTAGTGAGAGAGTTGGTAGTCCTATGGTTCCATTAAGCTCTCCTGGTCCAATGGCTAATGGAAACATGGCAAACATATCTTCAACAATTCCTATCAATATCTCTCACGATCTTGGCAGGATAGAGAATGTCTATATTGGGGCAGAATGTTCCCATGCTGAGATTCAAGAATACACTGAGCTGTTTAAAGAATTCCATGATATCTTTGCTTCGTCTTACGATGAAATGCCAGGTATTGACCCTCGTATTGTCAAACACGAGATTAAGACTTATCCCAATGGTAATCCTATTCGACAATGCTTGCATGCGATGAATCCTAGGAAAGCACCCTCGATTAAGGTAGAGATAGAGAAACTGTTGAAAGCCGGTTTTATCTATCCCGTTCCCTTGACGGAATGGGTTTCAAACCCTGTTCCGGTGGATAAGAAGCAGGGAACGATATGCATATGTAGTGATTTCCATGATTTGAATCGTACCTGTCCTAAGGATAATTTCCCCACACCATTTATTGATCAGATTTTGGATGAGTGTGTGGGTAGCGAGGTTTTTTCCTTTATGGACAGCTTTTCCGGATATAATCAGATACAAATTAACCTGAGGAACAACATAAGACTGTATTTATTTGTCCTTGGGGAACTTTTGCATATCAAAAAATGCCTTTTGTCCTTAAGAACGCTGGAGCTACTTTTCAGCGGGAAATGACCTTGATCTTCCATGATTTCAAGTCGATTATCGAGTTATTTTTGGATGACCTTGCTGCTCATTCTCGTATGAGAATGCGTCATTCCTATCACTTGAGATTGGTATTCGAAAGATGCCGCCATTATTGGGTTAGGTTAAATCCTCACAAGTGCATCTTTTGTGTGAAGTCAGGTCGCTTGTTAGGATTCATCATTTCTAAAGAGGGTATAAGAGTCGACCCTTTGAAGGTTGAGGCAATACTTCAGTTGTCTCCCCCGAAAAATATTCATCATATTCAATGTTTGCAAGGTATGGCAAACTTCTTACGGAGATTTGTTGTCAATTTTTCCAATTTGACTAGAGGCTTCATGCGTCTTTTGAAGAAGGACACCACCTTTTGTTGGGATGAGTGAGCCCAGGAGTCCTTTGATGCGCTCAAGCGAGTCCTAGCATCGGCCCCGATGATTAGTCCCCCAGACTATAGCCGTGATTTTCTACTTTATGTGGCCGCGACCGTGGAGATGATTGGTATGGTTTTGGTTCAAGAGGATGAGGAGCTCCAAGAGCATGTCATATACTATCTGAGCCGGAACCTTATTGACGCAGAGATTCGTTATTCTCATGTCGAGAAGCTTGCTTTAGCTACCGTACATGCAGTTCAACGGTTGAGACATTATATTCTCCTTCGCCAGACCTTGGTTGTAGCCCATGCCAATCCATTTCAATTCGTCCTCACTCGAAGGATGATTGGGGGAAAATATAATAAATGGATTGTCATCCTGCAAGAATTCGATCTCAAGTTTGTTTCGGCAAAGTTGAAGAAATCGTTAATTTTTGCAGAGCTTATATCGGATTTCCCAGGCGAGGCCGAGGAGTTGGTTTGTGGAGATACGTTTGTCGATGAACACATCTTCTTAATCTCAACTTTAGACCCATGGTATGGGGATATCATTATATATTTACAAACATTGAAGGTCCCTACTCACCTCTCACCGGGATGAACGGCGACGATTATGTCACGTGTCTAAGAATTACCTCATAGTGGATAACACTTTGTACCACCGTGGGGTAGATTCTATTTTATGACGTTGTTTAACTCATGAAGAGGCTGAGGTAGTGCTGAATGATTTCCACGGAGGGGCATGTGGTGGTCATTTATCTGGGATTTCTACAGTCCAAAAAATCGTAAGAGCAGATTATTTCCGGCTGTCAATATTTAAGGATTGTATAGATGCGGTCAAGAGGTGCCACCCTTTCCAGGTGTTTGCATGTAATATGCGCTCGAAACCTACCCCATTACATCCCATCATCACCACCGGTCCCTTCACTAAGTGGGGGCTTGGTTTTATGGATTGCAACCCAGCTTCAGCTAGGGGGCATCATCATATCATAGTGGCTGTTGATTACTTCACGAAATGGGTTGAGGCTATGCCTACAGTTAAATCCAACGGTGAGACAGCCGCGCACTTCGTATTCAACCAGATTATTACTCGGTTCAGAATTATGAAAGAGCTTGTCACTGACCATGGCTCGTACTTTCAGAATTATATGATGGAAGAGTTGGCATCAAAGTTAGGGTAAAAACAAGAGCATTCCTCCTCTTACTACCCTCAAATGAATGGACATGTAGAAGCAGTGAATAAATCACTCAAATCTATTCTCCAACGAACCGTCGTATAGAGAAAGAATAATTGGCACATCATGTTATATCCTGCTTTGTGGGCGTATAGAACCGTTGTTAAGACTGCCATGGGTTTTTCTCCATATCAACTTGTACATGGAGTGGAGTCGATATTGCCGGTTGAATGCGAGATTCCTTCTTTGAAGCTAGCCGTAGAACTCTTACCAGAAACTTCACTATTGGAGGAGCGTTTGGTCCACCTTGAGCAACTTGATGAGCAGCATCGAGATGCCTTGGTGGCTCTAGAAGTAAATAAACATCGCATAAGGGTCCAATATGATAAGTATCTCCATCCAAGGAGGTTTAGTGATGGAGACTTAGTCCTTTTGTGGGATCAACCGAAAGAACCCTTGGGGGCAGGAAAGTTTAACCCCATGTGGCGTGGTCCTTACGTCGTCAAACGTGTGTTAGAGAAGGGTGCTTATGAGTTAGTGGATTATGAGGGAATGACCTGGGTGGAGCCTAGAAATGGGCTCTATCTCAAGAAGTACTATGCATGATTTTCAGCCAAGGCTGGTTATTGTATATTATTGTATAGTTTTGCATAGTTAGGTCTTTTTCTTATAGTGATTGGGTTTGTGATTAGTTTTCATTTCTTTTGGTAGATGTCAATGGAATCTTCCACCTACATAGGATTCGCGGATGGTGTGAGACGTCACACTCAACACTCAACCTCTGCTTCTTAGGTGATTTATACTCCTATGGGTCAGGTACTATCTTTAGGAGGCATATGTTTGCGGCCATCTTCAAACAATGTTGCTGAATATAGTGCCGTTATTGAGCTTCTACGGGATGCCATTTCACATGGCGTTTTCTCTCTTCAGGTATGTCTTGATTCAGAGTTAGTAGTGTCATAGCTTAATGGTTTGTACCATGTTAGAGATTCGACGTTATTAAGAAGATTCTTACATGTGAGATTATTAGAATGACAATTTGACAATATAACATACATACATATTCCAAGAATTAATAATCAAGTTGCTGACTCATATGCTAACTACATGTTAGATTGGCATTTGTTTCATACACAATAAATTCATCACAAACACAAATTTTTACACATGTAAATAAATAAACCGATCACCATAAAATTTTTATATAACATCCAAAATGTGGTAATACATAGTGTCATGATACAAAAATGGGGATCTCGAGCCACCAAAATATAATACACGGTAATACAAAATGTATAACTCCCAGGTATCTAATCCCGTGGAGGAGGAGGGGGGTTGTGATCATGGAAGGTCACTACGGCTCTAGCTAGCCGTCCGAATAATCGCACCCATGCTCGTGGTACACCCACCACCTGGCACTGCATAGCCTCAGGCAAGTCCTCGACTTGCGCCATGGGAACTCTATGTGTCAGCCTCACAAAGTTGGTATGAATGCTCTGGAGCATTCGCTCCACATCCACACCTGTGATATCATCTCCTCTCCCCTCCGTCTGTGACGAGGAAAGCCTTCAGGCCACCGTGGTCCCACATCTGCATGCAAATGGTAGATGTCACTATGTATTGTCACCCAAAAAATATGTCTTTTGATTCCATATAATCAGAAAACACAAAAAAATTAAATAACTCAAAAATTTAAAGAGAGGGTCGAGATTCGTTACCTATGTCACCATATGCCGATCCTGGTGGTAGCGGCATGTCCGGGTACCCCCGAAAATCAATCCCCGCATAGGGGTAGTCATCGATGGCAACTATATGTCATCGCCACCACACAAAGAAATCAGTTGGATAGGGGTTGGACACCCTACCTCCCCCCAGTCTACGCATCGCATCCGCCCAACGCTGTTGGGCCGGATCTCGAACTCCATGAAGAGGAACGTCAACTCTGGGGCTCAATCCTAGAACACGCTCGAAGAAAAACGTGCTCAGTATGCCGCTGAAACCAAAGTTTCGCACTTTTCCCATCTTACACTCACTGAGCTGATGTTTCATGTTGCTCAGTAGTGTAGTGATCCAGTCATAGACTGTGGGTCTCATGCACTCCACTGCATAGAACATCAGAGGCTGCGAGGCTTAGTGGAGTGAAGCCAAGCTTGCTATCCTGCCCAATGTCAGTAGGATGGCCTTTAGGCCCAGCACCTGTATAGAGTTGGTTGGGATCTGACTCCCCACCTTCTCCGTGTCCGGATAGCAGTACACCGCAATGTACTCATCTATAGTCAGGCCACCTCCGGGCCCACCGCGAGAACGAAGGTTCACTACTTTCCCCCGTTGGGAAAGTCCAGTAATAAAGTATATTTCCTCCACCTCTATGATGAGGGACATCCCATCTATCTGGAAGGACTTAGAGTCTGGATCCCAGTAATCCACCAGCATCTGCAATAGTCTTGGTTTTGACCTCAAGCCACCAAGACACCAAAACTTGTAGAGCCCACATGCACGTAGCGCTTGTTGAGCCATTAGATCAGCCCTTACTGCCTCCTCTACATCACCATGTTCACGCTCTCTCCAATCTAGGACCATCCTGTACAAAAAATTGCAAGTTTTCCCATTAGAATACTCAAAAAATCTCATGCGCGGCCACATACGCGACTGTTTGCCAAACGGCTGTGTATGTACGCGACCGTGAGAGCATTTTCCACGTATATCTAGCCCTATACATGAAAAAACCCTCGATTTGCACGTGGGCTGCAACGCCCTTTTTAAATTGGCCTAGGAACCTCAAATGACCACAGAATTTGATAAAAATTGCATCAAAATGGAAGAGAAGAGCATGGGTAAGTACCTGGAAGAAACGGTAGTGGATTCCGCCAGCTGGATATCCTGGAATTCGCTGTTGAAAATCTGAGCTCAATTGGGTAAAAATTTCAAATGTTTTATAATGTTTTGAATTTCTTACTATTTATAGAAAATTTTCAAATTTTTACCCCCTTTCCTCTAGTTTGGACCATTTCTAATCATTTTGGACCGTTTTTGACCTAATTCATGATGTAGGAGACCTTTTTGAGTGTCGTTTCAGCCGTTGGATTGACCCATTCGTGCCAATCTCAAGTATCATGTCTAAACTAGCATATAGGTTAGGTTTCATCACCGTTTGCATTTTGCATGACCTTATGACCATTTCATCATAGCCTTAGGTACAGACCCACTCTATTATGTCACGAAACCTTCTTGTTGTTTTAGAAGTGGCATGGTATGAGTGGTAGAGCTTGACCTTACATGGGTACCCTAGTTAGCGCCTTATCTGTATTTGGTACCCATGCTGATGTTTTGTCCTTTAGGGTGTGGGAGTCCGTTGTATAGTACTGCCATGACATTTCGCAAGAGCCTCATACTCCTCTTGATATTTTGCTGGCCTATTTTCCTCAGGAATCTCGTATGTCAAGTTGTAATTGCATTATCATGAGCTTTGCTTGCCTCATTGAGCTTTATGACGACTTCCCTAACATTGCATTTCAGACATATAGCCCGAGCTTGTCTCATGTCTAGCCATGCAGAGCCATTTTATATATCCTTTGCAGCTTGATTCCCTTTTTACTGGGAGGGGATTTTCCCCCGAGTGTTGATATCCTACACATGTGTCCTTGCATTGAGAATAGGTATGTTCCACTACTTAGAACTAGTTTTTTTTCCCCTATGACACTCATCTCCTCCTAGTCTGTAACTATAAAGCAGTTTTATTCTTTTTCAATCTTTTTAAATATTTGAAAAAGTCCAAAAAAAACCAAAAAACCAAAAAGCTGGACAAGGAAAGATGTTATCTTTGGCAGCTGTCGAGTCATGTCGCCTTCGAACAGAGCACTGTATATCACATCCATTGGTTGGGTTTATAGTTTGACTTTAGGAGCTGTACTTGTTTATCTGAGTTTATCTCCACCGACTGGTTAAGCTTCCAGTCCCCATGGAGCCTTTGTCGATGCCTCCTGTGCCGCAGAGATGTCCCAGTTTGTATATCGAGTCTATGCTGCCTTTATTCAGTCACCATTCGCTGTTATGCTCTTGTTCGAAGGAAGTTGAAACCCGAGTCGGCCATTCCTCAGTTATCTTGACTTTGCATGTCGGCCATTCCCGGTACAGTTATTGGTTCATGCACCTTATGATCGAGTCCTTCCACATTATACAGCTTTGCTGAGTACCTCGTGTTGGATGATGGGGGATGCCTTAATGCCCTCCTTCCAATGGATTTCATCCCATCGACTTTAGATCATTTATTCTGGGATTGGAATCTAGAGTCATTTTGAGTGCCTTGAGACTTGCAGTCATCAGTGGCAGGTTCTCTCGCCATCGATAGTCTTTGGGAATAAATCAATGTCCCTTGATCGATGAATCCTCTCAAGTGTTCAACCTCAACACATTTATTCACACTTGTTAGTTTGCACTCTAGTACCTTGATTTCCATTTTCATTATCGGTCGGTGATCTTGCATCTATTAACGGTATACATCAATGACCGGTAGTCAGACGATGGACTACTATCTTCGACCTCGACACCTCTATTCACATAGTAGAACATGTACTCGTAGTGGTTTGTGTAGAAGACCTTCTAGATTGGTGGCATCTCTTATATGCTACCTCCTTGATCATGCCAGTGTTCATGAGATTTCAGCTCTCGTGACTTGATTCCAGTATATGTCAGACATTTCCAGCCATTATGGAGATTTTGATCCATTATATATCTTTAGCCATTATGGAGATCATGGTCCTTTGTATATCTTCATCATGGAGATTCTGATTTATGTATATTGTACATGGCGATGACCACTTATGTGATATCTTGTATCATGCCTATTCATGGCCATTGTACTCTTATGTATCCGGGACTGCTATATGTATTTGCGGTATGTGCAGAGTTGTATCATTGTACTATTGGCTGGCTGGTCTTCCATTTGGGATCCTTCATTACTCCACTTTTGGGATGGACTTATAATGTATTTTAGCCATCGTATGACCCCTCTGACCTCACACATTGGGGGGCATCTGTTATAGCTAATTTTACCACTCCATGTGAATCACACTTGTATGGCCTTCCCCTGTCCCTCTGCAGACTCCTTAGATCCCTTGGACCATTTTTTGTCCTTTGATGTTTCCTTGACCATCCCTTAAAGCATGTGAAAATTAATACACATGACTTTTAAACCCTTAATTGTGTATATACGCGGGTTTGACCCCTAAAACTGCGTACATCGGGATGTGTGCATAATCCAAATCCTTTTGGAGTTTTCCTTGACATGGATCCGACTCACTTGACTCCTGGCCTTCCCTATGCCTTGAGATCGCTCGGATTAGACATTTCATTACCCCTTTGAAAAGCTATAGAAGGAACTCTTTGGTACATTGAAGGCATATGAGAGAATTGAGAGCAAATAAACTATGGTCCATTGTTGCCGGAACTTGTGCTTGAGTCTGCATCCCTTTGTCCCTTGGAGCACTTTTGTGTTCTTCCCAAGCTTGCCTTTTGCTTGTGAGCTTGCTATCGAGAGATGGAGGATTGAGGTGGTGGAGGCCCAAGTGGGGAATTCAATTTCTCCGATTCACAGATGTGCCGACAGAGGTTGTATCCATTGTAATCTCTGATTTTATATTAATAGAAATATCTTTTCCTGTCCAATAATGTATGTTTGAATGAATATTTTATCCATGGATGTTTTCAAATGTTTATACATTGTTGATCATATATGCTAGATTAGATCTAACACCAACATATATAGTATGATTGTATTGTTTACTTGTTGTTGAGGAAGTAATCTATCAATTCAAGCTGAAGTTGGAAAGCTCAACGGGGATCTACTTCAACCGTCCGGAATAAGGTACGAGGTCTGATCCTTTAGTGTTAGATATTTAATTTCTATTGCATATTGGAAATGATTGATTTTCGGAGTCAAGATGTCTGTTGTGGTACCCCAAGCCATAGGAATTTCTCTCCGTAACAGAATTGGCGACTCCGCTGGGGAGTTCCTAGTAGTTGTCATTTGGGGGTTTTCTATCGGCATTCAATGAATTTGAATTGCTCTTTTTCTCTTGTTTCTGTGTCGAGTTTGGGGGCATGTTTTCCTGGTAGTGTCTGATTGGTGTGAAGTTTGTCTCAACTTGTCTGTTTGCCTTTATTTTTATGCATCTTTCTTCCTGTACGCGAGTTTTGAACTCACAGTCACGTATATACACCGGTTTCTCTGCCATTCCTGTGTATACACATGGGTTTACTGCGAACAGTCGTGTATGCCCTTAGTTTTTCCTTTTAGAGGAAGTTGAATGGTTGCTGGGTGAATTTTGATGATTGCTGAGTCTCCTTTGATACTGCCAGAGTCTGTATACACCTCTGTTTTTGACCAGAGACATTTTTTTTAGGGTAAATTTCTTTTTTAAGAAATGTTCTTGTCATTGCATTTTTGATTTTTTGTTTTGGGATTAGTGCATTAGACTTCTTTTACCTTAGTGCTTTGCTTGAGTGCTGCTTGAGTGTGATTGCAGAGTCTGGGGATTGTAGAATCATTCTTTTGCTTTTTATATCTCATTTTATTTCAAAAAATCCAAAATATATGCTTATCATCATGCATTGCATTTTGCATTTTGCATAGTACTTGCACTAGATTTGCTTTGGAGTATTAGTCAGGATTTCATATAGGAAAGCTTGCATTTATCATTTGAAGAAAATTGTGCATTTCACGTAGTAGCATACCCTGTTTTCATGGACACAATGCATTTGGATTGATTGTTAGGTGTGCATTTTACTTCATGTTGTGTCATAACACTATTAGTTGCACGACCATATCCCTCTTTTGAGTAATAAAGACAATTAAAATCAATGCTTAATTAAAATGAACTACACTATTTTATTTGATAGGGTTCACCAACAAGATTAGGTTTTAGGGTCTTGGAATAGTTCATTGTGAGTAAATTCTCCAAGCCCACTAAACAACAACATGTATGTGTCTGTCCAGGTGAGTGTGTGAAATTCCTTGGTATAACCAGTGTTTCTCAGGATCCTCCTCTCAAAAGGGAGTTAAGCACGAGGCAGTGTGAGCGGTTATTGATTGGGATGACCCCTAGTCATAACTGAGTAGCATTGAAGATATTTCTAGGATTGTATTCGTATCTGGGGGCTCTTTTGAGAGTTTCAGGCTTTGCTACCCTGCCCATACGGTTAATCCCACCTACGACTGTCCGCCTGAGCATTGATTATATTGAGGTGACCTTAGTGGCCTTACCTAGGATATCGAGGGGGTACTTTGCAGGGGTTATTCTGCAGGTGTCCTAGCTAGGTTGGGGTCGGAAAGCACAGTCGCTTTACACGTTGAAGCTGAGGGCCACAATAATTGGTTACGTACCTCCGCTTGTTGTGTATGGGAGTCTCAATCCTCTCCTAGGCGAGACATACCTGCTTCATTCGGGAGCTCACTTATCCTACCCTTGATTGCTTGTATTTGACTTTAGATTTTTTTGGTGATTGCTCTGTGCACGTTAGCTTGCCTAGGGTTTGCATAGATAGAGAGTCTTTTATATTTTTTGAGTCATTGTGGATTCGGGTGCGGCTCCTCGTCGTTCTCGTCGTTTAGCAGGACTTCCGCCTTCTACATATCCTCCTCCTTTGAGAGTGAGAAATAGACAGTCCAGGCGGACTACTTTGCACATTGATTCACACACCATGGGAGACCATATAGAAGGTATTCCTGAACCACCTTCTCCCATTCATGTGGAATATGGAGAGTTTACTCCTAACTATGATCCTTCACCCGACTTGACTGAGTTAGGTCCTGTGATTTCTGAGATAGGAACTGTTCATGATAGACCTACTTACTCTAGGGTTGATTCCCCATTGATGCATTGCCGGTATGGAATGCCGGAGGATGATGAGACTCATTTTGAACCCGCGAGCACTAGTTATGGTATGTCTGGTTTTCCCACACATGATTTGGCATTTCATGTCGAATATGAGTTCAAGCCTAACACGATGCCTAGGGGCACTCTCATTCCTTACCATGCGGAGAGGTTTGGGAGCACTAGTCACATTGCACCTTCCATCCTGGCAGTGGAAGCTACATCACATATTCCTCCTAGGTCTAGGGTTAGTGATCCTATTAGGATACCAGATCCGAGACGAGTGACTATAGGGAATAGTACGTACATAATTACACATATCCCTTGGTCCTCTGTCCCTAGTTCTTTGAATGTTCACCCTCCACCTCATTCACGTGGTCCTTCGGGCCGGAACGTTGCTACGAGTTATGTCCGTACTGCGGTTACTAGACCGGTTGTGTCTCAGCATCATGCACCACCCGTTGTTGCGGGAGGTCATGGTCATACTTCTAGAGGTCATATTCCTACTTCTAGAACCTATGTTCCTACTTCCGGAATGTATATTCTTACTTACGGAGTGTCTCATGGGACATCTCATGCGATGACTTATGGACCTTATTATGGGACGTAGTATGGACAGGGTTCTTCACCTTATGGGTGCGGGTATCAACAACCTGCTTACTCTCCAAATTACGGCTTTGTAGCTCCGAATAGTCAAGGTACACCACACTATGGTGCTTCCATGCCAACCTATACGAGTGAAACGGGAGGAGGGCACTGTGGCCAAGGCCATGGTGGTCATGGTAATCAGACCTATGTGAATCAGAACTATCAGGGAGTGGTCCATCGACCTAATCATCCTAGGATCCATTTCCTCGCAATGCTAAATCTTCCTGACTTGTCGATATTGACGAACGATCCTGTAGCTCATGACCCGGCTTGGCTGGCTGTCCCTACTAAGCTTCCCTCGGACATACCCAAGTTCGAGGGCAAACCGAGAGAGGATCAGAGCAAACATGTTACTACCTCTCACCTATGGTGCTCTTTGAATTCCTTACACCAGGACTCAATCCGTTTAAGGCTGTTTCAACGCACCCTTACAGGGCCTGCCGCGAAATGGTATATAGAGCTGCTTAGGGGGGCATTCGCTTTGTTCAATGACCTAGCGATGAATTTTCTTAACCACTTCCAGCTACCAGTGCGTTATGATGTTGGTACTGAACTGTTGTCAACATTTCGGTAGGATAAAGCCACACATATCTCGGATCATATCCAAGAGTGGCGTAGACGGAAGAGGTTAATTAAAGCCTTTATACAACCGGAATTCCTCCTCGAATGGTTCCTTAAGTCATTATTGCCGTATATAGCGAATGATGTTTCTACATCCGGAGTGCAAAATGAGGAACAAACCATTTTTAGGGCACAAGAACTGGATTTGATTTATGCTCAGTTCAGTTTGTTATATGAGATCATTCCCAATGCTCCGCATTCTAGTTTCGACCCCAAAGTTAAACCTGGACCACATGCCGATGGCATTGTGGGTTGTGCGAGTGCTAAACATGTGGATTCGGTTGCAAAACAGGTTAGTCAATTGTCAATCAACCAATATGCTTCGGGACAAACGGCTTCATCTCAACCCACCGAAACGGCGAGTGTGCTTTCAGTACAATCATCGGACCAGAAGGGTAACCAACAGCCCGGACGAAATAAAAAGAAGGGTAAGAATAATTGTAAGGGTGGGAATAGGAATGAGAATGCTAATAATAATGACAATAACGTCCATAATGTTGGCGGGGACAAGCAAGCTAAACGTAAGGTTAAATTCCCTTGCAAGTTGTGTAAGGACGATCACCTCACTTACTTGTGCCGTCGTATCGATGAAGCCTCGATATTCTTGGCATAGGGCCCAGTTGTGCTGACTAACCCTTTACCTCACAATCAAAATATGAACTCGAGGACCCATGATCAGTCTGGTGGTGATCAAGATCCGCTGGAGGGTAGTGGTCTTAGTTGCATTAACATGGTACGTGCTGTGAAAGTTGTGACCTGTGCGAAGGACTATGGTTTGTCACAACCCAGCCCAGGAAAGGAATTTGATCCACTAGGGTCTCCTTTGCGTATTGAGAAACCTGTGGATAAACCTGAAGCGGCACCTCGCATTCCTAAGGGAGTCCTTAAGCGTTCGGGGCACAATCCTAATGCCTGAGCCGCCTAGAACTATTCAATTGTCGAGGATTTGGGCCACACTCCTTGTGCGATGTATGCATTGGAAGTGCTTCAGAGTTGTTCTTCACAAAGGAAGGCTTTGATTTTTTCCCTTGGTGTGAATGATGATGATTCTTCCTCCATAATTAAATTTGAAACCGCAGGACTTCAGCCTTGCTTGCCTTACTATGTGTCTCTTTCGATTCATGTAGAATGTCTTTACATGACCATCAAGCACACTGTGATTGACGAAGGCGTTGCCGCTTCTGTGATGTCTTTATCATGTTGGAAGGTTTTGGGTTCCCCTGAGCTGTCTAAATCAGTGACCATGTTAACTGTGTTTGATGGGAGATCGTTTAGGCCGCACAGGATCCTTCCTTCCCTTAAGGTCCATTTGGGAGGGAAGACCGTTGCGATAGAGGTCGAGGTGGTTGATGCGACCCTTGAATACAATCTCTTGCTAGGTAGGAATTGGATGTACAGTATGCAAGCCGTAGCTTCTTCCCTATTTCACGTTGTATGCTTTCCATTTAACGGGAAGATAGTTACGATTGATCAAACGTCATTCAAGAATCCTTCATTTACCGCATCTTTGGGAGCTTCTATCCCGATCGTTGAACACTCTCAGCCGGCAAGTGGGAGTGTCTGTGTAGGCATGTATCCATCCCTCATGGGAAGTTTTAGTTGTCCTGCACCGATCCTTATGATAGGGTCTAGTTTTGGTGAGGCTTCGACATCTATGAGATCGGTGTCTTTTCGCACGAGTCATATGGAAGATCCTTGGATTCTTCCTACATCGAGTACTCCGAGTGAGCCCATCGTGACAGACATGCTGTTGCCTGCAACTATGGTAGCTTATCAAGCTAATCTCGAATGTGTTGTAGAGCCCAGTACTTCCTCTTCCCGGATGGAGGAGGAGGACCCTTATGTGCTGCCGGCATGGGCAGTGCAGTCTTCTCACGTGCACGACTTCCTTGATAGTGTTTTCCCTTCAGATGAAGCGATTATTGAGGCCATGTTGGGAGTTGAGCCACCATGGGAGGAACTCCATCATAGATCTTACTTTCTTCCCGAGCTTGACCACTTGGAGTGTGAGGAATTTAGGGCGGTTCTTAGTGAGAGAGTTGGTAGTCCTATGGTTCCATTAAGCTCTCCTGGTCCAATTGCCGATGGAAACATGGCAAACATATCTTCAACAATTCCTATCAATATCTCTCGCGATCCTGGCAGGATAGAGAATGTCTATATTGGGGTAGAATGTCCTCATGCTGAGATTCAAGAATACACCGAGATGTTTAAATAATTCCATGATATATTTGCTTGGTCTTACGATGAAATGCCATGTATCGACCCTCGTATTGTCAAACACGAGATTAATATTTATCTCAACGCTAAGCCTGTTCGACAACACTTAAGTGTGGTGAATCCTAGGAAAGCACCCGTGATTAAGGCAGAGATAGAGAAACTGTTGAATGAGAAACTGTTGAATTCTGGAGTCAAGCTGTCTGTTGTGGTACCCCAAGCCATAGGAATTTCTCTCCGTAACAGTGAGACAAGTTGTATGAGCATAGAACCTAGCGAAGCTCGTAGGTTGCTTAGACTTAATCAGTCATGTAGGTTGTCCTCGGATGTAATCAGTCATGATGAAGCTTGTAGGTTATCCTTGGCCGTAATCAGTCCTAATGTAATTCTATGCTAGAAATGGCCAGAATGAAGTTCGAGTACTTCAAAGAGAAGCTTGGTGTTATTTAGATGGAGGTTCCCTCCAAAGGGAAGTGATGAGTCCGGAAGACCCATATATACATGAGCCTTTCCCACATGGTGGCAGGCTAGGCCTCCCATGGTCGGATGTAAGTGCAGAGTCTTTTCGACATGGTGGCAGGCTGGTCCTCCCATGGTCGGATGTAAGTGCAGAGCCTTTTTGACATAGTGGCAGGTTGGGCCTCCCATGGTCAGATGTAAGTGTAGAGCCTTTTTGGCATGGTGGCAGGCTGAGCCTCCCATGGTTGGATGCAAGTGCAGAGCCTTTTCGACATGGTGGCAGGCTGGGCCTCCCATGGTCGGGTGTAAGTGCAGAGCCTTTTTGACATAGTGGCAAGCTGTGCCTCCCATGGTCGAATGTAAGTGCATAACCTTTTCAACATGGTGGCAGGATGGGCCTCCCATGGTCGGATGTAAGTGCAGAGCCTTTTCAACATGGTGATAGGTTGGGCTTCCCATGGTCGAATGTAAGTGCAGAGCCTTTTCGACATGGTGGCCGGCTGGGCCTCCCATGGTCGGATGTAAGTGCAGAGCCTTTCCGACATGGTGGTAGGCTGGGCCTCACATGGCCGGATGTAAGTGTAGAGCCCTTCTGACATGGTGGCAGGATGGGCCTCCCATGGTCGGATGTAAGTGAATATCCTTTCCTACATGGTGGTAGGATGGGCCTCCCATGGTCAAACGTAAGTGTTGGAGACTTTCCCGGATGGTAGTAGGTGTGTACTACCATGCTGGTGGATGTAAGTGCTGGAAGCCTTTCCTGGATGGTAGTAGGTTTGTCCTACCATGCCGGTGAATGTGAGTGTTGTGTTATGTGTATATGGGTTGTGCTCCGTGTGATGATGAGATGATATGAAGATGATGAAGATGATAGTAGGGTACACAGGTGTTGCAACGCACGTAATCAGTCATGGGATGCTCCTTCAGGTTTTGCAGTGGCATGTAATCATTCCTGGGAGATGTTGCAGGTTTTGCAAGAGGCATATAATAAGTCCTGGGATGTACCTACTGGATGGATTTCTCGCAGAGATGATGAAGACCTACATAGAGGGATAGGCCTACATCCAACATGGAAAAGGGCTGGCACTATAGATGACGACTTGGTAGAGGACTAGGCCTACATCCAACATGAAAAAGGGCTAGCACTGTAGAAACTTCTAATGATAGATAATATGGGATGATGATCAAATTATAAGAAGATGATGGCAACAACTATGATGAATACTCTATGAATCCATGATGATGATGATGCGATGAATACTTGACCAGATGTGTTGATGACTTTGTCTAGAGAGAATGCCTTCCTAGTTAAGAGGGAGTGTTGATGTATTTGTAACTTCAGAAGACATTCTGATTTATATTATCATTGTATGTTGTTGTACGCCCATTGGGGATGTGTGTTACCCCTTTACAGGATGTCTAAATTGTGTCTAGATCTTGAGGTACAACCTCCATTGTAAGTCGGGGAAATAGTCCCCAGTGTAACATCATGTAATATGTAGTTGTGGTCTCTCTAGGAGAAGTGGGCCCCATGTGAGATGACATGTAGGCTCGAGATTTATATTTGTTCAGTGACTTGAAAGGGTATAAATAAGCAGGCACTCTCCCTCATTTATACACACCTCACACACTCTCTAAGGAATTGGAGAGAGAGAGACAGTCATAGGAGGAGAGAAAGATAACTACTGAACATTTCTTATTACTGATTTTGATCATCTTACTATTCTGAAGAAGTTTGTGAGGTTTTCTCCTTTATGGTTTCCCCGATGAAAATCTTTGTGTCTTGTGGATCTTTTACATCTTAGGCATTTTGTTGTACTTGTTATTCTTTCAGATAAGGATCCTAGATAATCTAATCAGATCTTAAGAAAATCTAACAAGGATTACAATAGATCCTGCAAAAATACAAATCATTACACCGAAGGTGTTATTAAGGGGATGACCTCCTCCAGCTTTTGTCATCTGTTGACAGCCTATGAGGAGTCACCCCCTTCCCATCGCTTAAATGATTTTGGTTATACCACTTAGTATTTCACCGTGGCACAAATTATGTGCTAGCTAGCCAGATTTCAAAATATTTGATTAGACTGCTGCCCAAAATAACTTATTATCTCGCATCTGTCGTCAATTGCTACTAATCAATTGTGTATCTTGCATTTCAAAACTACTGGAAAGGCTGCGGTACTATTCATAATCATTCAACGTTCTATTTATAATCGTTCTATTGTTGTGTTGCTTTCTCCTTTTCTTCGAACAACTCTAGGTTCTTGTTCCATCACCAGTTTATTCCCCTTGAATCTTTCTGTAACAGAGAGGTTAGAGAAGCTCAAGTGTCTATCCTACATCATAGATAGTGGTTAGGGAATAATGGGATCCTTCAACTTGCAAGAACCTCTCGTACTATAGATATTCCACCAAAATACCGACCATTCTCATCCCTGGCCAATAGCCCACATAGGATGTCCAGGAGACCAAACGTGTAATATTTTTAGAACCTTATAAATATAAATTAAATCACCAAATTTTCAAGGAATGAATTGTTTCTGCTAATTTATTGAGTCTACCTGAGATTGAAATTATTCCAAAATTTAGAAAAAAAATACATTTTTGGATGTATGAGATGTATATTTCCATACTGGAACCGTACTTGGTATTTTCCATTGTATTCGACTTTCTATTCGTATTTGAATCTTGCTACTATAATTTAAAGTATTGCATATCAACATGTAAATACTAGATAAAAAATACATTGTATACACAAATAGCTACTACCTGTAGCTTTTTCAATTTCATGTTCTCTTCTTTGAGTTGATTAGTTCAGCTTCCAACTCTAACGTATAATCCTGCATGCATGAGAAAACTCATCAGAATCAAAAGTAGGAACATATAATTTAGAGGTTAACCTTAATTTCTTATAATCAAGCTAAAGTAGTTTGAAAACATCCTAGAAAGTCTAAATGAATAATTGCACCAAAATAGGGAAAATATATTCTTGTCTTGAATATTTTCATAATTATTTAAACTGGCCAAATCCAAGCATTCAATAACAAAATACATAAGATATCTACCTGTTTTCAAGCTCGAGATTTGGTAGCTGACTCTTTATTTTTTATCATTTGCCTCTAGAGCCTTTCTACAACTTTCTCAATCGATCCATCTAAGCCTCTCTTCCTTCCCCTCATCCCTCCATCTAAACCATATGGAACAAGTGATATCGTAGGGTTGTCTAAATGACTTGGTCCAACACCATCTGATGAAAGAGGGATGGCAGAAGATCCTGCTCCGATCACGAGTGCCGAAGGTCCAAATGCCCCACCCAATCCAACACCGAGACCACTAACCCCTCCCAATCCAGCACCGAGATCGCCATTTCCCATAGTACCTCTGAGAACAAGTCCCCCTCCAATACCACCCTGACCAATCAATGTCGCATTCCCACTGACCATCTTCACATTTGTGGCATAAGCAACAACGACCTCTACAACTGCCTGATGGTTGAGAAGTTGCTGCTGTTGTTGAGCAAGGGATGATACAATTACACAAGAATGATTACAAATATCGATTTCAAACTCAATTACACCCAATGTCTCAACAATCTCAATAACAACACCTACCAACAAACTAAAACACCCATTTCTCTACTGCAAAAATTCAAGCATTTCAATGTACATGATAAAGTTTCAGATCTGAAGTACCCCGATGCATAGATAAGAGCCTAACTATCAAGATCTTGGGACTCGAACTCTTCACATCACCTGTCAAAGCTTTATAAATCCAACACCCCATCTACGAAATCATAGAGATATCTGCAAATATTCATAATTCTGTGGTAAGCTCCAGCTTAGAATTCAACATGACCACCATGAGTGAGTATTAATCCCTGATAAAATATATGAACAGCCATAACAACCACCTATCATATTAAAACATTACAGCAACACAAAAATAAAATAAAAAAAGACAAAAATTATTGAATCCACGGGTAGCCATGACAGCACAGTGAGTTTTTCTGCATCACGAGAAACAATACAATACAATCATCATCACCCTCAACTACAAAGGCACACACCCACATGCATTTTTTTTCATGGTATGCCAAGTGTGTGAGAGATACCTCACCACGAGTCACAAGAACAATTGCAATTTCCCCCACTCGATAACTCCCCTATATTCGATCATCGAATCTTTGAGTGTCGCCCTTCCCTTCTCTTATAATTTCCAATCTCCCCGTTATAATCCCAGATAAAAACACACCCCTCCCCCTTCCTTCCTTAATGCCCCTAAGTTTTTTTTGACTCTTATTTCATTTCTTGGCGACTTGGAACACCAATTATAATTTCACTTAATCAATATTTAACAAAATTAAAATTTGTTTCAAGAAAAAGACAAGGGATTTATATTTTAAGTTTTTCAAGGATAATAATAAATGAGAGTTAAAATCTTAAAGTATAATTGATGGTATTTGGATCTCCTCTATTTTATAAATGTATTTTTATAAGTGAAAAATACTGAACGGAATGAAGTTATGATGGGATACTGGAGCTAACAATCAACCTTCTTTTTTTCAAGTAAAAAGGGAAAATAACCCTTCATGTGTGTAGTCAAGTGTTATTGGGATCTACGTGTATGTTTTGGTCATGTAATTACGTGTGAAGGGAAAAGATAAAAATAAATTTAATGGAATTGTTAAGTCTATCAAAATTTGTGTCCCATGTGCTACAATATGTGCAGAAGGAGGTTGGCTTTTGCATCCATTATGTCATGAAAATTAAGCAACAAGCTAAAAACTTGAAACAAAATATTTTCTTCACGTATCAACCTTATTTGGCCATTCAATGATCTTCAATAAATGAGATTATAAGAGGACCTAGGCAAATGGCCAACAGGAAAAATGGTGTCGCTTGTGCAAATTTTTATGTGCAGAAATTTTGATGTCTCTCATAGTTTAAGTTTCAATTTCAAAGGTATAGTCTCTCCACGTCCAGGCTAGGTCTCAGTTTCAAAGGTATAGTTCCTCCACGTCTAGGGGTTTCGAGGTTCTCTAAAGCTACCTAAAACTTCGAAAACTCCTATAACTATGCCCCTTGGATTTTTGGACTTTTTTGCTTTGTAAGATTTCATTAGCATTCAAAGGATCGAGGCTAAGACATTGACTTATTCACC
This sequence comes from Pseudotsuga menziesii, assembly GCA_001517045.1. Taxonomy (NCBI): domain Eukaryota; kingdom Viridiplantae; phylum Streptophyta; class Pinopsida; order Pinales; family Pinaceae; genus Pseudotsuga; species Pseudotsuga menziesii. The sequence goes on along the minus strand of LPNX010063290.1, from coordinate 306,091 downwards.
GAATGTTTTCAAATTTAAAAACTTTATGTACAAAAGTCTTTTGGAGGAAACTTATTTTCACTTATGTAGGGATTTAAAAATTTGATGTAACTTATTTTCACTTATTTTCCTAGACTTTCTTTCATTTCATAAACTTATATTATCTACACACAACTTTCTCTCATTTTTTGAAACATATAGAAGTTCTCTTTGATGTTTCATTTCCCCCGCTTTGGGGGTATGCTAGTTGTAAATTTATCAAAACCAATAAATAAAAAAGATGTGAGAAGTTTTCTTGGGTATGCAGGATATTTTCGAAGATTCATTAAATTTTTTAGTAAAATAGCCTTGCCATTATTCAAATTACTTGCAAAAGATGTACATTTTTATTGTGCTACTAATTTTCAAACTGCCTTTCAGAAGCTCAAAGAAAAACTATCATCAACACTTATCTTAAGGGGGGATAATTGGACTTTACCATTTCATATCTCTACAGATGCATCATATACTGCAATAGAGGCATCTTTGGGCCAAAAGAAGATCTTATGACTTATGCAATTTATTTTATTAACAAAAAACTAACCCCTGCAGAATTAAATAATAGAGTCACTGAGAAGGAAATGTTGGTAGTAGTACATGCTGTGAACAAATTCCGTCACTACATAACTCGTTATGAAGTTTTCATCCATACATACCATTCCACCATAAGAGATCTAATGAATAAACCTATTACTAATGTCAGGATAACAAGATGGTTGTTATTTATGCAGGAATTTAACATTACTGTTCTAGACAGACCTGGAAGGGAAAATCAAGTGGTTGATTTCTTATCTCGATTAAATAATTATGGTGAGAGTGTTCCTCAATTAATTTCCCTGATGAACACCTATTTTCCATTTCAGTGATAACTCCATGGTATACGGATACAACTAATTATTTATCATCAGGAAAATTACCTCCATATTTTTCATCAAAATAAAAGAAAAAAATAATTAAGAGAAGTGCCAGATACACATCAGTTAATGGAGATATTTTCTATACATGATATAATCTCATCATCAGAAGAAGTATAAGACAAGATGAAATATTAGAAATTTTAAAAGCTTGTCGTGATGAACCTTGTGGTGGTCATTTCACAGATAAAAGGACAACATACAAAATACTAAACTTGGGGTACTATTGGTCATCTCTCTTCAAAGACTCCAAGAAATATGTTAAAAGCTGTGATAGTGTCAGAGGATGGGAATACCGGTAACATATCGTGAAATTCCACTTAAGCCACAAGTTCTCATAGATCCATTTGAAAAATGGGATCTAGATTTCATTGGTCCTATTAATCCACCATCAAAAGGAAAACTGTACATTTTGGTATGTACAGATTATGTTACAAAATGGGTGGAAGCCAAAGCATTGCCAAGAGCAACAAAACAAATAGTAGTCAATTTTCTCTTTGAAGGTATATTTGTAAGGTTTGGAGTTCCTAGAGAAGTTTTCACTGATTAAGGAGCACAATTTACTTCTAAATTGGTACAATACATAGCAGACAAATACAAAGTCAAGCATCAGAAATCAACAACCTATCATCCTTGAGCCAATGGACAGGTAGAGTCTACTAATAAAACTTTGGAAGCAATTACGACCAAAACAATTCAAATGCATAGAAAATATTGGTCAGATAATATTAATGAAGCTTTATGGAAATATAGAATTACTTGGAAAAATACTATTGGTTTCACTCCTTATCAGCTAGTTTATGGTAAGCAAGTACTGTTACCAATTGAATTTCAAATTAGCAACTGATCTAGGAATAGATCTATCTGAGGCACAAAAATAAAGGGTCATGCAATTGAATAAATTAGATGAAATGAGACAAGAAATAGTAGACCAAACCATTTTGGTACAACAACACAGAGCACAATGGCATGATAAATTTATCAAGAAGAAACAATTCAAAGTAGGTGACTGGGCCTTACTGTTTGATTCAAAATTTAAAAATTTTAAAGCCAAATTCACAACTCATTGTCTTGGTCCATATGAGATTTCAGAGGTATATGATAATGGCTCAGTAAAACTTCAAACAATATATGATGAAGCAAAGTCATTCATAGTCAATGGACATTGATTAAAACTTTATAATAAACCAGTAAACAAAGAAGAATTCTTGCAACAGTTATCTCTGCAGCATGACATGGAAGTGTTGGAAGAACACATTCCCGTGTCTCCTTCACATCCCTCTTATATATATATAAAGAAAAAAATAAGAAAAAAGGGGTTTAGTTGTGAAAACCCAGGCAACTGGCACAACATAAACCATAATTCTCATTGGAAAACAAAGTAACATTGGCAAATGAGTATTCTTAAAAAAAAATCTCTATATGTGTTCTTTTTCAGTCAATTTCCAACTTACAAGTATTTTTGTACATAATAAGTTGTTTATTTCTAGTGAATAAAGAAAATTTCTGTAAACAAGACTTGAGGACAATTCAATAAATAGGCCTAGGAGGAAGGTATTGAAAATAAAAATTCTAAGCTGTTTTGGAATTTTATGATATCATTTCACTTGAGTAATATCAAGCTCAGCTGAGGGATCTGACAAAACACATAAAATATCTCAACAATGGAACTTGAAAGGAGTTTTTCACAACATCAACAATTTTTGAAGATCATAGCAAGGATTTTTACAGTAGCATTCCAATCCAGGCCAACTGCATCAAAGTAGTATGACAAGCACAAAGGAGCATCAAATAAGTCCGTAAGAATTTTCTTTTAATGTTTTAAATTTTTTTGCATAAATTATTCATTTTAAGTCATGACAACGATCGTCACAAACTTCGTCCATTTTTTTTTCATTCCTTTCATTACCCTCACAACCTCCCACATTTTTTTCATTCCTTCCATTTCCCTAAAAAAATAAAAAATAATGATCAAGGAACTTGATTTGGTTATAAGAAATATTTTTGAATCTCAATTTCACTGCTGTAACTTCTGACATACTGAAAGTTCAGTCATAAGGAAAGGTTACAAGGAGAGGTTCTTTAAACATGATAAAAAGATTTTGTTCTTATGTATTTAAAAGAATTTCACAAAGCAAGAAAATGGAAATATGCTCTAAAGATGGACATATGCATTGGGAGTTATAAGCTAGAACATTTTGCATAAAAGTATAAAATGGGCATACTTTTGAAGCATGCAAATAAATTATGGTGAAGTTAAAGGAACAATGATGATAAATGAAGGAAATAAAAATCATAAATAGCATACAACCATTCTCAACAATCATTTATTTCTCCACGAACGTAGTTGATGAGTGGGATCGGACTAACTCTTCCAGCGTAGGATTATAAGCCTTTAGATGCATTTAGGCTAGAATGAATTCCCCATTTCTATTCTGGTGAAAGACACGAATTTTTGGTATTTTCTAGCATGCTTACATGTGGAAAACGTTGAGATTCGAAACCACATTGTTTAAGTTGACTGAGTCTGGATGTTGAGAATTTCATTTGTCAACATACAAATTTCATGTGGAGATTAATACAAAATTGAAGACTATACAAATTTGAAGGACAATGGGTGCGCAATATTGTACATGAACGTGTTTAGGCAGGAATCGCTTGGAGGAAGGTAAGTGCAAATTGTTGTTAATTTTTTTTTTTTTTACAACTAGCACTAAAAAGAACGGTCCGAGAATAAGAATTTTTAGTAGAGGTTGATAAAAAACCAGTTTGAATTTAACATAAATATTAAAACTCTTTATTTTAAATATTAGGTTGACAATTTTTTTGTGTGTGGAAAACATGCAGAATTGAAATACAAACAGAGTATCAAACAACACTGTAAGCTAGAAAAGACAAAATTTTTGAGTTAATTTTGCTTGAAGATTCCTTTGCACAGATAGTAAAATGGTTTCTAGGGTTGAACTAGGAAGGTTTTATTCATTCACACTTCATAAGGATTGTTTGGAAAATTTCGAAAGAAACCAACGTATTCCTTTATTAAAAAAAATGATGGATACTGTGAAAAAGTGGGCCTAGAATTTGTTTGTTCATTTGATGGAGAGAGGGATACAATAGGTAAATTCACTATTAGACTTTTTGAAGATATTATTGCACAAATTACTAGATTACCTCAACAAGGAAAAAGGTATTTCAAGACAAAACAATTTAAAGCAAAATCATGGACACCTTTTATATGTAGATCTAGGGCAACATCAGTAGATTGGAAGAAAGGAATTCCAAGAAGTTGGTTGATTCATCCATGGGATGAAATATCCTACATCATTCAGAAATTTGTCACTTGTGAAGGAAGGTTCAACATTGTGTACTTGTAGCATATCAAGTTGACACAACACTTAAAGAATGACTGTGAAATCAATATGCCTTACTTCTTATTGCAAAGCCTTTCTAAGATGGCCAAGGCTATTAAAAAACAAGGGAGGAATAAGGAAACAAGTTTATACCGTTATGGATTTATCAAAATTATCATCACAAATGCGTTGCAAAAGAAAAACTTGTCATGGCAACAATTTGTGGTTGAAAATAATTTTGAAACAATGGAAGAAGAAATCAAGGAAAGATAAATTCTGATGATAACAAATACTGAAGAAGATGTACAAGACTCCAAGGCAACAAGCTCAAAAGAACCTATGGGGAGAATAAGAACAAGAAGTATGTTGAAGGAAGAAAAATAATTTCAAATGAAAGATCAAATCTTCACCACATATACAAAAAAATCAAGAAAATGCCAACAAGTTCAGAAAGGACAGGTAGCAGAACATGATGATGAATCACAACAAATTTAGTATGCATACATAAATCCTTTGGAAGAACAGAAAGAATAAAATCCAAGTGAAAAGGAGCAAAGTAATGAAGTAATGAACATTATTTTTTCTGCTTATGAACAACAAACTACTGAAGACACAAGAAAGATGAAAAGTGAGGGATTTTCAAAGAAAAACAAGAAGATAAGGGTGTTAAAAGGAAAAGTAAAAGAATTAGAGTTGCTCGGAGAGAATTTTAAAAAAGAGAATGAAAGGTTGAAAAAGAAGAAGAAGAGTCTTCAAATTCAAAACATTATCATTGCCAAGCAAGCATGCATATGGTATCAACAAAGGAAGGAATTTAAGGAAAAATACCAAAAGATAAAGGTTCTTCATACATCACATGTTAATATGGATACAACGGAAGTGGAAAAGGGCCATTAACAACAGTAAAAAAAAAATATAATATTTTTTGTGCATGAGGACATGCAAAATCTTCATCTTGGAAGAGATGTTGGTCACCATTTTTTATGTATATTTTTCCATAAATCCCATGTTTTTCCTTCATAAACCATCTACATCCTTCGTATTGTATCCATACTTCCTTCAACCATGAATACATGAGGTATAATTGTCATTTCTTTTTTATGAATTGAATTCTTGCAATTTTTAAAATATTAAAATTAAATTTTGATAGAAATTACAGGATTTTGCAACTTCCCGTAATTGCTCCAAGCTTTGCGTACTTGCAGGACAACTGGGTGTGATCCGAGACATGTGGAAGATTCCCTAATGTCCAAGGATGGATGGTTATCTATCAACTTCACAAAATAATCTTCGCAGGTGTTGGGTTAATGCTAGTCAAACCTCACCATATGTATAGGAAAAACCCTGTTTTTTAGCATAAGATTTGGCAGTTTTGAGAATTCATGGGGATTTTCCTATTTTAATGGATCTAGGATATGTATTCGACCTGATGAGAGGAAATATAGGATATCGTCCTCATATTAGGAACATTTTTAGCATTTACAGTTACAAATACTTTGTATAAATATCTCAAGAAAGCATATAGTTTGATGACTTGAGTTTTGGAATTTATCTTTTGAGACTTAGAAATCACAGATTGTAGAATCCATTTGATTGGTGCATGATGTTGAATTATTGATTAGTATTTGTTAAAGAGTATATATGTTCTGGTGTAATTAAGTGTGCAAGCAACGCATTGGAGGGCCACCTCTGCCAATCCTACGAATTCCTTTTTACTTCACTATCGTGGTATGAATTGCTTCTATTTCCTGTAGCTTACTGTCAATTTCACATTTACTTGATAAGCATATGATTCAAGCGTTGTTTTGTTGCATTGATTTATTTTAGTAATTTGTTAAAATACATGATGAGCAGATAGTTGTTGTGATGTTAACATATATATATTGTGAATAAATTTCTCGTAAGAGAATTCAATATAATTTTGTCTTCAACAACAAAATGATATAGTTTTCTTGATTTCTTGAAAGTTCTTAGATTTAGAATAATTTTTGAATGGAATGTCAACTCATGAATGTTGAAAGATTGAATGAAATTTGCTCCTGTAAGGGAGTTTAGTATTTTTTTACTATCACAGCGATCAATTCATCTTAGAAATATTTTAAGTTTAGGTCCAATTTCATATATTTTGATGTGCTTTTAAGTTTACAAACACCAGATTGCCAATTAAAATTGCATGTCCTAGTTTACATCTGTAGATTACGCTAACATTGATTTAATAAGTAATGTTAGGAATGGATTTATGCATATTCTAAATCTATTCTAATATGTTTGTTGTGAGGGATACCATATAAGTGATAAAGTGATTACATCATTATTAATTAGTGAAGTCCTTGTTTTTTTATCGAAATGAGAGCGGTTTTCCGGATGGGGTATTAAGAGATAATAATAATGTCATCAATGTGGACGGGACGAGAATTAATTGGTGACCTGTGACAAATGGGAGGGCAACAATAGCGAGGACGTCGTCGTTTAATGGCATTAAATCCTTCCCTCACATCGTCGACTGATATGACCTGCCAACTCAAGCAAAGTAATTCCCTCTTTGATCTTAGCAATTTGCTATTTAATTACTCCTTTGCATGATTCCAAGCTCATTTCTTTCCTATCCTTGATGTTCAACTCTCCTTGACATGGTGGGATCTATGAATTTCATTTATGTTGGATAAATTTGAACACTGAGGTGGTATTGACATTCTCATCATGGTAGGTGAGGCCGCGGACCATGTCCTTCTCAATGCACAGATGATATTGGTCTTCACGGAAATCTTGCAGTGATGATAGATACTCTTCTCCTCATCCGCAATGACATTAATGAAGTAGAGGAAGACAAACAAGCCTGAATTTCGAAACTTTGCGATAGGGTTCAAGAACTCTTGGAATGGTGCGTGGACATTTTTGAACTCTATCATTTTCCTTCACCCTTGCTCACTAACATTGGAAATTATGGGAAAATTCATTGGATTTTTGATGAAGAAGTGGATGGTAGGACTCACAGCAAGGTAGATGCAGCAATTGATGATGTCAAGCAAGAAAACTAGGTTAATGTAGCGATAAAAATCAAGCATGAGGACACTTGTGTTGTGGTTGGCATGAATGCAACCAAGTCAAAGCACTTGGGCGACATCAAGGTCGAGGAAAACCCTCCTGCTCCCATGAAAATCTCATGCATTGGGCCACCTATCAAGTAGTGTCTTTCTATTTTTTGTTCCTCTCTTTTATAGGGTTTGGGTCTATTTCTATTAACATGCTTGATATTTTGATAGATAGTTTAGTGGTTTCTAGTCTCCTTTTTGTGTTTCTAGTTGTGGACAAGATCAAGATTTATCACATACATCAAACTTCTATTTTGATAACTGGTTGTTTTCTCCTTTGGAGAGGCCTGAAAATTCGTAATCTGGGTTGTTTTCTCATGATGGGAGGCCCTGTTGCTTTGTACACTTATGTACCTATTTTTGTGATATAATGTGAATGCTAACTTACAAAAGAAAGGGAAATTCCTTTGCTACTGCATCCAAATCCATAGTGCTTTCATGGATGTACCAACAAGCATCCGTAATGGCCTCTTCCACTTGCCCTCGACTAACAAACAGGTGCACCTTCTCAATCACAAGGCGGCCGGTTTCTTTCTTCAGTTCTGTGATCTCTTATGCAGTCTTTGTCTTTAGTTCCTCTTGTGCCTTCTTCAGTGCCTCGATTTCCTGCGCTTTGTCTGTCGTCAACGTTGCCTTTGCACGGTGCAATTCCTCTACCTATTTCCGCAATGCCTCCTCTTCCTCTTGCGGTCACAAGTATTGGTCACTGATATCCTTCTGTCTATCGACCAACTCCTGGTTGGAAACCCGCTGCATGTGGACTAAAGTTTGGGTAGACAACTTGTTGATATCCACTGCAATGCTCTACAACTGCTACAGTGAGGAATTCACATCCTCTTGTCCATCTTCAATCGCAGTCGGGGGAATATGAACATTCTTGACCTGTGGCTCGGTGCTAATTGATGCATATTCCTACACATCTGCACTCTCCGGTGCTCGTTTCAAAACAACATTACGTACATAATTCAACTTATATCTTACCTCCACGAATCCCTCCTACGCAGACTTCTTCATTTCCTTGGCGGCTACATCGGTTGCGTCATTGATAGCTTTGACGAGCCATTGTAGTTGTACCTCCATTACTGAGATTGTGTTGCTACTCGCATCCTGCTCCATTCGCCTCTTAGTCCTTATCTCCTTAAGAATTTGTTGTGCCTCTGGGTCAGTGGGAGTCTCTGTCTATGATTCGCCATCGGAGTCATGGTGACTCTGCACTTCATATTGAATTCAAGTTTAAAGCTTCATAAGAAAGATGTGGAACCATTCAAAAGGTTGATGGATCAACAATATTATACTTAGAAGTCTTAGATGGAGAAAGAGGTGGAATATTGAAGAGTAGGTTGATAGATTAATAAAATAAGTTGAAAGACTCTTGCATAGTTGGAGAGTTGTTAGTTAATTTCCACATCGAATAAAAGTAGACCCTAAAAATATTGTGGACAAGGTGGATAAAATTAAAGACCAAAAAGGGATATTGTGAAGCTTTGAAGGTCGTGGGAGGACAAAATTGGAGAAAAAATCAAGTACAACTTGAACATCTAGAGGAAAATAAGGATTTATTCCTCGTACTAACTTGTTTCCTTATTATGTATTTTTAGATAGAATGATGGATGGAACGGGGGAAATAAAGTTGAATCAAAGAATTTACCGATTAATAATTAGGTAATCACTTCACCATTTATATGGAATCTCTCACAAGAAACATTATAATATATTTATAATATACTTAAATCCATTCCTAACAATATTCCTTAAAGCAATGCCATCAACTTTATATTTGTAATTCCTCCAAACCCTTTCATGAAAAGTTCTCCTCTTGGCTTCAAAAGTTTATTTCTAGGAACCATATTAAAAGCTTTCCTAAAGTCAATGAATTAACACATGAGATTGGTTTTATTATTTTCAATGAAATCAATCACTCCCTTCCATACATCATCATAGTTAAAAATACCTAATAGGGACAAGATTGTTTTCAAGTATTGGATTGAGGTGGCAAAGGATGCTCACTAATAATTTTGTCATAGCTTGCTTGAACATAAAAAATGCCATCATTTCCCATTTGGAATTATCTTTAGCAGATAGGATAATAGGGACAACTCCTTGGAGCATAGAGTAGAGAAAATTGAGAGGGAATTTTATTTAATGTGGAACATCCAAATGATTCCATTTCCTCCAAATTTCTTAGGAGTCCCATTCAGATATGTCATACAGTGCTTTGAATATATCATATAGCCATTTTCTTATTTCTTCAAGGCCTAATTTTGAGGCAAGAGGAGCTTGATCCATAATGTGATCTTCCCCTAAGTATATATGTTCACCATCCCCTCAGATACAATAGATACCATCTTGTATTAGCTTCCCAAGTTCCTTACACAATCTCCAAATGCACAACCCTCTTCCTTCCCACTTGAAATCATCTATGCAATGCTCTCTTGAACTAGTAGAATTTGGAAAATTAATGACTACGTGATTAAAAATGTTAGTCAAAACAATATTTTTAAGCTAAATACTATTAAATTTGAGAAATACAACGAAAAATGACTAAATTAAATTACTAATTTAGTCATGGAATAAAAAATATGAATAAATAATAAGTAACACAACTAAAAATGACTAAAAAACAACTAGTTTTCCACTGCCATTCTTAGTTGCAAAACAATTTAATTTAATGAAAGTTGATGCATTAGAGAAATCCTAGAAGGAAGTGGAAGAGGAGGCCCTAGTTGATCGTTCTCTTCCCCTATGATCATCATCTACCTAAAGAGGGATATCGCCTCTCCATTTCCTAGTAGCAGGTTGCAACCTAGATCACATGCATTAGGTTGTTTGTCCATTTGCATGGTTGGCTATTACAATATTATCCATCGCCCTTATCTCTTTGATGATCACATACTATGGGGGTAAGTATATGTAATAGTTAAAATATTGATATAAACATTTTATATTATATAGTATATATATTTAAATGTAATAGTTGTAATATATATTTATAATAGTTATATATGTAATATAATATAAGTAATTATATAGGATATGTTATATATAATAAGTTAATATATAGTTAATATGGTTTATGATATAAGATGTAATAATATTAACATAATATAGTTCAGATATATATAAAAAATTATAATTAATTATTATATTATATGTAATATTAACAAATAAAAAAACAAAAACGAAAATGAAAGTAACAAAATAAACACAATGAAAGGGTGGAAAATTAAGAGACATTAGCGGGAAGGGCATGAGAGACCAATGAGATCATTTATGGTTTCAATTGTGGATTTTATAGGTCGTGTGATACAAAACCTGGCAGAGAGTCTTCTTGCAGTTTCACCTTGGAGTTTAAGATTGTTTCATCACATGAGAGCTCGGTCTAGTCTTCTGTGGATGGTAAGTACAAAACTCCCTTTTCATTTTCTATTGTTGTTTCTTTTTAGGGTTTTATTATGGCATTGTGAGAGCATTGTAGCTTGTTAATTCTACATGAGAATCATTAAAGCTTTATAACTTCTAAAATTGGAAAATTCGTTCATAAAGCTACGATTTTTAGTTTTATTGTTTACTTGGTAAAAACATCTTTTGAGGGGAAATCATAGGAACTATCCCTATATGGGACAAAGAAGTCCAACCTACTCATCCCATTTATGTGATACCCCTATGACATTATTATTTCGTGTATTTTCTTACAATTATTTTTATGTAAAGAGTTATTAAAAATTTCAAAAACTCAAAATGACACTTTGCACAACAAGCTATTTTTATTATTATTATATATAAATAAAATAAAAATGGCACTTGGAGAGTTCAACTACATGAGGGGACACCACCATGGCACAAGAGAACATGTGTAATCAAGCTAAAGAGATCTTTACCAATCAAATCGAATCTAAAACTCAACAACCAGACAATATCCTAAATCATAGGGATTTATGGATTGATTGGAGATTTTATTGGGATGGCATGACACTTCATGTTGTGCAAGGAAAAACTATGTTTCAAGTGCATGAGTTGAGTGTTTCTCTCTTTCATAAGTCCATCATTGAACTTGTTACGGACTCCGAGAGAGAGAGAGAGTGCTGCGTGGAAGTTGTGCTTGGTGTTCTGGTGTGCATGGTGGTGATCTAGCTTGGGGGTGGAGTTGAGATAGTGATAGTGCTACTCGTTTTTATGGTTGGGAGGAGTTGAATTCTCCAGTCATCTATGGAGCAGGGTTCAAAATTGAACATTTCACATCCGGTCAAAGGAGTCTCAACACAACTTAGAAGTGCAGTTAAAAAAATGGATGCAAAAAATGTTGATTTTTATTATGACATTTTTTAAAAATTAGCAGATTCAGATTAAAACTTAATTAAAAGGGAAGTCTTACAAACTATCCATCAAACACTAGTTTGGTTGTGATTTTCCCATTAAAAACTTACTACGACACCCATAATGTGAGTGTATGCACGAACTCCACTCCACTCGATTCTTTGAACGATGTGCATGCCCACTAATAAGGATGACTGCCAACTTTCCAAGGCACCTGGAGTCGTTGGCATTTAAGGGAAGCGGTTTTTATATGGGATGGGATCTCCGATCAATTAATCAACCTAGGAATATTAAGCTTGCAAGTGTGAGTTGGGAGGAACATATAGAGCCTGATCATTTCATAGGATATTTGAGAAATTTAGGAGCAGCGCCAATGTGAGGAGCTTTGGATTTATTTTGATTTTTTTTGCTGAAAGATATAGTCGTTATTGTGTGGAGGGATAATAGTACAAGAAGTCCTCCAAACCATCTTTTCTTTTAATGGGTTATTAGGAATAAATTAAATTATAATAATAATGGTGAATATTGTGGAACAAATGGATATGTCTTGTGCTTCTGTGTGTGTGTATTGTCTTGAGGGATGCAGGTGATTAATGATTGAACTTTACTTCACGTGTAGGCAAGGTGGATTTGGAAACGCTAGAAACTATTCTTGATTTGATAAATATGGTTGCAATTTCAACAATGTTGAAGACTCTTTGGACTAGACATTTTGGGCGATAATATCTATGCTCTTGCACTTTTCATATGGCAGTTTTTTGGGATGGACCAATTTGAACCATGCTGAGGCGTTTTTTGTTTGTGGGATTTTGAATTGTGGCATTTTTTAAAGGGTTTGTTTGTACGTTTCCTAGAATCGGTTTTATTTTTCCAAGGGAGGATGAGGCTATTATTTTTCTAAATCTGTGATGGATAAATGTAAGTGGAAATTGCACCAGAGAGGAAATGAAGGAAAAATGGCCTAGACGAGAATCCAATGGTGGTGCTCCTAGTGTCAATTATTTTGTGGACATTCTAGATGATTTGTTTATTTTTTCCTACACATGGATTCAAGGTAGATGGTTACCTCACTTCCATAAGTTTAATTTTTAATTTTAATTTTAATTTTTTCAATGTGTTGAACTCATTTTTTGAATGCTTATGTGTGAATTTCTATTCCATAAATCACTCCATTATATGGAAGTAGTATATGATGCCAGGTAAGAGCTAGCTGGCCTTGTTGATCCAAATTAGAAGAAATCACTGATTAAAATATTCTTCCCCAAGCTCAATTTTGCAAATCTATCTTTCTGCAATAGTCTTTCCACAACTATGCGGCCGCAACGCTCTTTCCGCAATTGCGTATTGAGAATTGCGGGTCGAATTTTGGACTTTTTCTTGAACTCCTTCCATAATTCGTCTCTTGCAACTTTTCTTCCGCAATTAACTTTCAGCAACTTTAACAATCCTGCACCTTTGCATTGCGGAAACCATTTTCGATCGTTGATATTTTGCGGCTTCTTCCATGTCCCTTGATCTGAGATCATGTGTCATGAAATTCACTTTAACTTTGTGGATCTCTTATCTTCTGTACACTTTTCTCCTGCGGAATTCATTCACAACTGTAGATCTATCTAAGTTGTATGTTTTTAACTCAGACTATTACAATCGAAATGACCAGTGAAACAATTAGTTCGTTTCTGTTGCATTCATATGAACACATATCCATCTTAGTGACTTCTGTGGATTCTTGACAAAATCACGACATTCATTCATATATGAGATGGAATTTAACACATTCCTGGTTATTGAAAGAAGACAATAATTTACAATATTCACACAAAGGCTACATCTCTATTCTTCATTTCATCAACCATTCCTGCATACATTCATTCACACACTTTCATACACACCCACTCATATCTCTGATTATTACATTCGATACTTTAATATAGAACTCTATCAAATTGTCAGATCCGAATAGGCAAGATCTGAACTCCTAAGAAAGTAAATTTACAACTAACCTATCCTCGATCAACCCCTTGCAAGATTCGATGACATCAATGGAAAATTGCCATTATTACAATCAAATAAATCCTATCTATAAAACAATTTTCAAGTAATCAACAACTAACCCTATCCTTCTAGAAATGATTGCATGGAAGCAGAAAAATAACATTTCCTGCTCAATCAGAAAACAAAGGACTTTGACTTGATGCTCCTGCATCAGTATCATGTAATCGTAGTGTGGATTTATCAATTTCTTTAGTTGAATAAATTGATTGAAAATGTAATATTTTATTTAGCATTTTTTTTATGAAGTGTGGAGTTAATTTATTATTGTCAATTGAAGTGTAATTTTTTCAAAACTTTTCATTGTATAAAGGAGACATGAATATATACCCTTATACCTGAAATTAGGATCAGCCCTTCAAATTTGATCCTTGCTGTAGAGTGACCAAAAGGGCTTTCCCCATAGTTTATGGATATGCAATCAAGAAAAGGTCAACTGATTATTCAACTAGATCAAATGAATCTCCACCCCCGGTGCTAGACCCGAGATGATGGTTTGATTAATTGATGTGGAATGAATACTTGTTGGTCAACATTAAACTATGGGCCTTCACTTTGCGGGCTTATACTTCCTCTCTTGATGTGGTTGGATTCACCCGTTCTTGTTGCTAGAACTAGGAATTTATTCAATTCCACTGTTGTTGTTTGACATTTTATCTACCCAATGTTGAGCTATTGTCCTCTAATGTGGTTGTATTATAGCCTCTAGGTCATGGGCCCCTCTCTAGATGTATCATGTTTATTGTGTCTTGAATATGCAATGTCACTACATTATACTCCATTCACTTACTGATTGAGTTTAAGCTACATGTTTTATTACCACTTTTGCATCATTTGTATGATTCTAGGGTTACCCTTGTTTTGCAGGTTGGCAATTTGGCAACACCAGCAAGAGATTGGATAGTTAGTGGAAATTCTCTTACATAACTCATGGATGTGTACACCTCATTAATGATATGTAGTTCAGAGATAATTTTTTTTATAAATTCAAATAAGTCATATGCAGAGTTCTCTGAAAAGATTATGATACTTACCATGCATAGTTCATTGAGAATGAACAAGAGTTGGCAATTTGGCAACACCAACAAGAGATTGGATAGTTAGTGGAACTTCTCTTACATAACTCATGGATGTGTACACCTCATTAATGATATGTAGTTCAGAGATAATTTTTTTTATAAATTCAAATAAGTCATATGCAGAGTTCTCTGAAAAGATTATGATACTTACCATGCATAGTTCATTGAGAATGAACAATTATGTATAGGATCCTCAAGTTCAATATCAAAACATTCATCCTACTTTTCGTAGTAAAATATTCTCTAGAAATATATAATTCTTTCTATGCATAGGTATTTTGGAACTAAAGATTATTTGTAGGTTCCTCACATGGATTCTTGTATTCACCTGTGTTATTCACGATATATTTTTTGAGTGTTTGTAAGAGGAAACCGACTAAAGGAACATTTGGTGTTTTTCTTGGAATTACACAAAAACATAAGGGTATTGTATTGTTTTAATTGATCTCCACTCTTTACATGGATCAACGAAGATTTTCGACTACTGAAGTGCAACATATAGAATCATCGCTACAACATAAAGTATACAAAATCATCCATTAAATATGATTTTATAAATATATTTAGAGTGTGTGAGAACCATAACACCCCTTATGCTTTAACATATATGTATTCAATCTATCATACCTACTACTTAATTAAGTGGTTAAATTATTTCAAAAAAATTGAACTCTACTAGTTAAGTGGCTAAACTACTTCAAAAAAATTGAACTCTACAAAATAAAGAACATACACAATTGGTATAAACTTAAAATGAGAGTACCCTAAAAAATACACTGCTTATAACAATGAAATCACAACATAATGCTTGGAAAGACATAAATACAACAAATGATAGAGGTGAAAATTAGCCTTACAACATCTATATCGAAAGGAAAATCATCTACCAACCCCGTTATTGCATGTCTCGAGTGTTGAGACTACATAGACAATGAATATATTACATCTCTCATTGGTGTGAATAATGTCCATGGCATCCTATCTTGTCATAATTATTTACAAATTCTCTTATTTGACCTCTTTGTGTCAATGCACAATCAGTCATCTTTGTTAGAAAACTTTTTCTTCATGTTATGAATCATGCCAAAAATAGATGAAATTGTAACAAAGTGTAATTTGGAAGAGACATGTTGGTCAATGGTAAATGAGATGATGACACATGTAAAATGGAATCAAATGGTAATGAATATACTCCCCCCCAATTGAAGATGTTTTATACTTATAAAAATGAGTAAGGGAACGTAACATGGTGAAGGAATTTTCCAAATCCATTCATCTCTAGTATTTAAGGAATTATATGATTAAACATTAGAAAATAACATACCTCCACTTACCCAAAAAGTTGATGAACTATGCAAGAGGAATGTAGCTCATGCTGCAGCTGGATCACAGATTGCGAAGTGAAGGAATCAGAGCTATTGCTTGGTTGAATGAAGTAAAATATGAAAGTTGAAAGTGGAACTATGGTATTCTTAGACGGCTAGAAGCATGTTGCTGCAAAACTGTTGATGGTGTCATGAAAAGTATATAGTCTTCACCTACTACAAAACCCGATGGTACAATTCTTACCATGCGAATAAATGTGTCAATGTTGAGCATGGAAATAAGTCATTGGATTACCGACCATTGATGAATGTCGTTAACCAATGCAAGGCAAACTCACCATTGATGTCAATGAGTGCCACGGTACCTAAGTACATCTTGCAAAGTGCGAATAAATGAGTTGATGTCGAGCCACTTGCAAGATCTAACTATCAAGGGACATTGATGTATTCCCATGATTATTAGTGAGAGAACTTGCCATTAAGACATGCAATCCTCAAGGTACTAAAAAGAACTATAGTCTCTATCCCAGATAGTGTGCTGAGGTTGATGGGTAGACTTGTTGAAAGGTGGGCCTTAAGGAATCTCACATCAGTCAATAAGAGTTGTACAAAATGAGTGATAGGACTATAGATAAAATATCTCACAGTCAAACATTTTTTATGACAAAGATATCAAGGTAATTCTAGCCATGAAAAGGAAGCTGGATGGTTTTATACATAAGGAAAAATATGAACTGAAAATGAATCAAAATGTATGTGACTCAGAAAATTAGACATGCAGGAAGTCATGATGTATAAGGCAATGAAACAGTAGACTCCAACATGGATGACTAATAGGCTTAAAAGGAGAAGGGTAAATCATGACTCGATTGGTTTCCTGGAAGTTTCTTTTTGGTAACAGATGTCATGACAGATGTAATACAAATATTAACTCCTTCAATATTTTGATGAAACATGTTTTTTTTCTGAAAAGTTTTGTGATTGATGAAAAATCACTTCTGCATGAAATTTGATCATCTTCGAACCTGTAAAAGGTTAGCACTAATCCTGCAACAAAATTGTGATGCATTGAAAAACATAGAATGTGGGAATTAAAATAAGTGCTTAGGGCTGGTGCAAGCTAATGCTGGTCACTTATGACGCATTCGTTGCAATGGACTTCTGGAAAAACATAAATCTGAACGTCAAAAATCAATATTAGAGGTACCTACACAACTTTTTGGAATATGGCGTAAGAATATGAAACGTGGACATTCGAATTACCTTCCGGAATATATAGCTTTTATTTATGGAAACTAAGTATAAATCCCCCAAAACAACGTTCTTCTAAGGTTGGTATGTTATTTTTTTCTCAAAAAATAATGAATATGTTTGCGTTGGTCCATTCGTTTGGTATGAAAATGGTGGAATTTTGTGAAAACAATTATATATAGTTGTAGATAACAGGTGTGTCTAGTGCAACATTATTTTTCCATATATATATATATATATTTTAATTAAGGAAGTTAGTGACGCCCTAAAATGACAAGGTCGAGCGTTGGTCCACGACATCTTGGTCTTAACATAGTCAATGAATGATTTTTTTTTTTGGATGTAGGTCTTTGTGTCTTCTTGTGCGGGTTCTTTTCCGTTTTCTAAATAGACGAGCCAATCAAAAGTTATAGCCGAAGCAAAAAACCTACCTTTTGTGTTAGATTGACGTTAGTCCATTTAAAATTAAATAAAAAATAGAAAAAAATAATAGATTTAACTAAAAATTACATATTCAGAATCTACAGACAAAGTTACACAAGTGTGTGAATTTTCATTAGCAGTGGACAAGCGTGGCATATGCAAAATCATGCATGAAATATGAGAAGTGGTACAAAACAATTTTTATGTCATAAGATAGTCCAAACCATTTGGTCTGGAAACCCAAACCTAAAACCAAAGCAGCCAAGTCATCCACCACATAGGTTGGAAAAAAGGTGCTTGCCAAAATTCTAAATTTAAATCATGCGTGCACGTAGTTTAAAACGTAACGCACACGCACAAGAGTGCACTTGTGCTTCTAAGTGTGTGCACGTTAAACACGCGTGCGCACATCTGTTAAGTTAAAACTTTGTTTTGAACACGCGTGCGCACATCTGTTAAGTTAAAAATTTGTTTTGAACATGCGTGTGCGCATCTGTTAAGTTAAAATTTGTTTTGATTTTATTTTCAAGCATTTGCAATGGAATGATGATGATGAGGAGCAGGATGATGACAATGATGATGAGGATGATGATGATGATGATGGCGATGATGAACAATGATGGTGATGATGATGATGATGTCATCGTCATCACGATGACTATGACTATGATGACTATGACTATGATGACGATGATTATGATGATGATGATGATGATTACAATGATGAGGATGATGATGTTGATGATGACCATGATGATGATGATGAACAATGATGATGACGATGATGATGACTATGGTGTTGATGATGATGACGATGACGACGACGACGACGATGATGATGATCACAAATAGTATGACTATGATGACAATGATTATGATGATGATTACGATGATGAGGATGATGATGACTATAATGGTGATGATGATGATGATGATGATGATGATGACAATGATGATGATGAGGATGATGAGGAAGATGAGGATGATGATGATGAGGAGGAGGAGGAGGATGAAGACTATGATGAGGATGATGAGGATGATGATGATGAGGATGATGATGATGACGATGACGACGATGACGATGACGATGAACAATGATGGTGATGATGAGGATGAAGATGATGACAATGATGATGATGAGGATGACGATGATGAGGATGACGATGATGACGACGATGGTGACGATGACGACGACGACGATGATGAGGAACAATAATGATGATGATGATGTTAGGTTTAGTTGAAACTTTGCTTTGATTTTATTTTCAAGCATTTTCAATGGAATGATGATGATGACCATGACGATGATGATGAACAATGATGATGAGGAGGAGGAGGATGATGACAATGATGATGACAAGGATGATGATGATGATGATGATGATGATGATGCTGATGATGACGACGATGACGATGATGATGAACAATGATGGTGATGATGATGATAAGGATGATGACAATGATGATGATGAGGATGATGACTATGATGATGATGACGAGGATGAAGATGATGATGATGACGATGACAATGATGATGAACAATGATGGCGATGATGATGATGATGATGTTGATGATGATGATGTTGACAATGGTGACGATGATGATGAGGAACAATGATGATGATATGTTTAGTTAAAACTTTGCTTTGATTTTATTTTCAAGCATTTGCAATGGAATGATGATGATGAACAATGATGATAATGAGGAGGATGATGACAATGATGATGATGAGGATGATGACTATGATGATGATGATGAGAATGATGGCGATGATGATGATGATGTACAATGATGGTGATGATGATGATGATCACAATGACTATGACTATGGTGACGATGATTATGATGATTACAATGATGAGGATGATGATGTTGATGATGACGACGACGATGATGATGAAAAATGATGGTGATGATGAGGATGAGGATGATGATGATGACACCAATGATGGGGAACAATGATGATCATGATGATCATGATGAATATGGCTATGATGACGACGATTATGATGATTACGATGATGAGGATGATGATGTTGATGACGACAATGATGATGATGATGACTATGATGACTAACAATGATGGTGATGATGATGATGATGATGATGATGATGATGAGGATGATGATGATGACGACGATGATGAGGAACAATGATGATGATGATGATGATGATGATGATGATGATGATAAGGATGATGACAATGATGATGACGAGGATGATGACTATGATGATGACGATGACGATGAGGATGATGATGATGATGACGATGACAATGATGATGAACAATGATGATGATAATGATGATGTTGATGATGATGATGACGACGATGATGATGATGATGAGGATGAGGATGATGATGATGACGACGATGATGAGGAGCAATGATGATGATGATAGGTTTAGTTGAAACTTTGCTTTGATTTTATTTTCAAGCATTTGCAATGGAATGATGATGATGAACAATGATGATGATGATGAGGAGGATGATGACAATGATGATGATGAGGATGATGACTATGATGATGATGATGATAATGATGGTGATGACGATGATGGTGATGACGATGATGATGAACAATGATGGTAATGATGATGAGGATGAGGATGATGATGATGATGATGATGATGATCACGATGACTATGACTATGATGACGTTGATTATGATGATTACGATGATGATTATGATGATGATGATGGCGATGACGATGGGGATGATGATGACTATGATGATGAACAATGATGGTGGTGATGATGATGATGATGATGATGACGACGACGATGAGGAACATTGATGATGATGATGATCACGATGACTATGACTATGATGACGATGATTATGATGATTACGATGATTACGATGATGAGGATGATGATGTTGATGACGACAATGATGATGATGATGAGGATGATGATGACTATGATGATGAACAATGATAATGATGATGATGATGATGATGATGAGGATGATGACGACGACGATGATGATAAGGAACAATGATGATGATGATGATGGTGATGATGACAATGATGATGATGATGATGACGACTATGATGATGATGATGATGATGATGATGATGATGACGACGACGACGACGATGATGATGAGGAACAATGATGATGATGACGATGACGTTAGGTTTAGTTGAAACTTTGCTTTGATTTTATTTTCAAGCATTTGCAATGGAATGATGATGATGAGGAGGAGGAGGATGAGAATGATGATGATGAGGATCATGACTATGATGATGATGATGATGATGATGATGGTTATGACGATGACGATGAACAATGATGGTAATGATGATGATGAGGATGAGGATGAGGATGAGGATGATGATGATGATGATCACGATGACTATGAATATGATGACCATGATTATGATGATTACGGTGATGATGATGATGATGATGTTGATGGTGGCGATGATGATGATGATAAGGATGATGATGACTATGATGATGAACAATGATGATGATGATGAGGATAATGATGATGACGACGATGATGAGAAACAATGATGATGATCACGATGACTATGGCTACGATGACGATGATTACGATGATGAGGATGATGATGTTGATGACAACAATGATGATGATGAGGATGATGATGACTATGATGATGAACAGTGATGATGATGATGATGAGGATGATGATGATGACGATGACGATGAGGAACAATGATGATGATGATGATGTTGACGATGACAATGATGATGAACAATGATGGTGACGACGATGATGATGATGAGGATGAGGATGATGATGATGATGATAGGTTTAGTTGAAACTTTGCTTTGATTTTATTTTCAAGCATTTGCAATGGAATGATGATGATGAACAATGATGATGATGAGGAGGAGGATGATGACAATTATGATGATGAGGATGATAACTATGAGGATGATGATGAGGATGATGACGATGATGATGATGATGGCGATGACAATGATGATGAACAATGATGGTGATGATGATGAGCATGAGGATTAGGATGATGATGATGATGATGATCACGATGACTATGACTATGATGACGATGATTATGATGATTACGATGATGATGATGATGTTGTTGATGGCGACGATGATTATGATGATGAGGATGATGATGAACAATGATGGTGATGATGATGATGAGGATGATGATGATGACGACGACGATGAGGAACAATGATGATGATGTTGATGGTGATGACGATGATGATGATGAGGATGATGATGACTATGATGATGAACAATGATGACGATGATGACGATGATTATGATGATTACTATGATGAGGATGATGATGTTGATGACGACAATGATGATGATGATGACTATGACATTGAACAATGATGGCGACGATGATGACGATGATGATGAGGAACAATGATGATGATGATGATGATGATATATTTAGTTGAAACTTTGCTTTGATTTTATTTTCAAGCATTTGCAATGTAATGATGATGATGAACAATGATGATGATGATGAGGAGGATGATGAGAATGATGATGATGAGGATGATGACTATGATGATGAGGATGATGATGATGATGAAGATGATAATGAACAATGATGGTAATGATGATGATGATGAGGATGATGATGATCACGATGACTATGAATATGATGATAATGATTTTAATGATTACGACGATGATGTTGATGGCGACGACGACGATGATGATAAGGATGATGATGACTATGATGATGAACAATGATGGTGATGATGATGATGAGGATGATGACAACGATGATGAGGAACAATGATGATGATGACGATGACTATGACTATGATGACGATGATTATAATGATGTTGATGACGACAATGATGATGATGACAAGGATGATGATGATGATGACAATGATGAGGAACAATGATGATGATGATGATGATGATGATGATGAAAATGATGATGATGAGGGTGATGACTATGATGATGATGATGATGATGTTGACGATGACAATGATGGTGATGATGATGATGATGAGGATGAGGATGAGGATGAGGATGAGGATGATGACGACGATGATGAGGAACAATGATGATGATGATGATAGGTTTAGTTGAAACTTTGTTTTGATTTTATTTTCAAGCATTTGCAATGGAATGATGATGATGAACAATGATGATGATGAGGAGGAGGATGATGACAATGATGATGATGAGGATGATGACTATGATGATGATGATGATGAGGATGATGATGATGATGGTGATGATGATGATGGCGATGACGATGATGATGAACAATGATGGTGATGATGATGATGATGATGATGATGACGACGATGACTATGACTATGATGACGATGATTATGATGATTACGATGATGATGATGATGATGATGATGTTGATGGCGACGACGATGATGATGATGAGGATGATGATGTCTATGATGATGAACAATGATGGTGATGATGATGATGAGGAGGATGATGATGACTACGACGATGATGAGGAACAATGATGATGATGATGATGATGATCACGATGACTGTGACTATGATGATGATGATTATGATGATTACGATGATGAGGATGATGATGTTGATGGAGACAATGATAATGATGATGATGACTATGATGATGAACAATGATGGTGATGATGATGATGATGATGATGAGGATGATGACTATGATGATGATGAGTAGGATGATGATGGTGACAATGAAGATGAACAATGATGGTGATGTTGATGATGATGATGATGATGAGGACGAGGATGATGATGATAAGGACGATGATGAGGAACAATGATGATGATGATGATAGGTTTAGTTGAAACTTTTGCTTTGATTTTATTTTCAAGCATTTGCAATGGAATGATGATGAGGAGGAGGAGGAGGAGGAGGATGAAAATGATGATGATGAGGATGATGATGATGGAAATGACGATGATGATGAACAATGATGGTGATGATGTTGATAATGATGATGTTTACGATGATGATGATGATCACGATGACTATGACTATGATGAGGATGATTATGATGATGAGGAGGATGATGTTGATGATGACGACGATGAGGAGGATGATGTTGATGATGACGACGACGACGATGATGACCATGACGATGATGATGAAAAATGATGACGACGACGATGATGACTATGATGATTATGACGATGACGATGGCGATGGCGATGACGATGATGATTATCACGGATAGTATGACTATGATGACGATGATTATGATGATGATTACGATGATGAGGATGATGATGACTATTATGGTGATGATAATGATGACGATGACGATGATGACAATGATGATGATGAGGATGATGACTATGATGATGATGATGGGGATGAGGATGAGGATGATGATGAAGATGAGGAGGATGATGACTATGATGATGATGATGATGATGAGGATGAGGATGAGGATGATGAAGAGGAGGAGGAGGAGGAGGAGGACGATGATGATGATGATGATGACGATGATGACGATGACGATGAATAATGATGGTGATGATGATGATGAGGATGATGACTATGATGATGATGATGAGGATGAGGATGAGGATGATGATGATGATGACAACGACGATGGTGATGATGAGGATGATGATGATGAAGAACAATGATGATGATGATGACAACGATGATGAGGAACAATGATGATGATGATGAAGATGATGATAGGTTTAGTTGAAACTTTTCTTTGATTTTATTTTCAAGCATTTTCAATGGAATGATGATGATGAACAAAACAAAACTATTCACGTTTTTTTAAACACTGGGACGCGCACATGTCCCTGTATGCGATCGCACAAAATAGCACACATGTCCACATACGTGTGCGCACATGTCACTAGGAGCATGCATGCTCCTATTATCCACATTGACAATCCGGCGCACGGGTATCATTAGGAGTGTGCGTGTGCTCCTATTGTCCACATTGGCAATTTGGCGCGCACGTGTCATTAGGAGCGTGTGTGTGGTCCTATTGTCCACATTGGCAATCTGGCATGGATGTTCACCACTGTCGAAGCAGGAGCGCATGCGTGCCTCCCGGTGATCCAGATGGAGATCGGTGGCCACCCACCTATTCCACTGGCTCAAAACAATTGTCCATTGTGGCAGTTTCCTAGTTATTTTTCTGCAGTCTTTCGAGTCCTAAACTTTCGGGGCCGTTTTGAGGCCTTAAACGACGTTTTTTGGAGATTCGGGGCCAAATGGTTGCCATCGAAATGCATTTGGTTGAACAAAAGTTGTAAATCTTAGACAAACCTTTCTAACGAGCTATCGAACGCCCAAATCGGAGATCGTATGCAAAAGTTATGACCCCGGGAAGTTGACTGTTCAACTTACCACCGTGGGGCCGCAAACTTTATGACGGTTCATCTTCTAGGGTTACGTTTTGGGACTTTTGGGTTCTCATCTTATTATTATTATAAATAGGCTCCTTTGGCCTCATTTTTTATTCAGCTTGGCACGAATGAGCGTAGCAGCCACATCTCTTCTCAGAGATAGCTACCACCATTCTAGCAATTGTATTACAGTCTGTTCTATTTCCGCCATTTAATAGAATATGTGTTTACTGTATATTTGTTATCTTTGCAAAATGTCTATTATTATGACTCTGTATATGTTCTTTCATTTCGTTCACGCATAAATCCGGATCACCCAGGGTGCGGGCATGTTCTTGTTTTTTTTCTGCTCGCGCACTCCCGTTGCGTCATATTTGGATAGTAGCTTCTTACAGGCGCCCTTTAACAAATCAAATTCAAAATGAAATGAAATGTGTTTTTAAGTGTCGACCGTCGCACATCTTTAGACAATCATTTCATTAAGATATGTGACTTTAAAGACCATTTGAACATAAAAACTTGATTCTAATGTGGAGTGCAAATCCTTTTTTATTTTTTTACAATTTGTTTATTTTTATGATTTTTTTTAACTAACAATCTATTCAAATACAATACATGTCAAAATAAATGAAATACACAGTAATTTTAGTCTAAATGACAATATTTAAATTCCTATAATTTTGATGAAAATGAAGTCTGGGTCCTTCGTTTTTTGTTTTTTTATTGATATCAATCCTTGAACTGTGATTTATGGGCCCAATTTATGGGCCCATGATGTTGTCGATATTCTTTATTAAATTAAAATAAATAAATTAGTTCCACTCAAGTAGAAATCGATCATAGTTTCAAAAATCATCCAATACGCATTTCCCCAACGTCTCAACTCACAACAAATTCACCCTTTGTCGTTGGATCTAAAATCAATTCCAATATGGACACATTACTCGTCTCCGTATCTCCATTATGATTACAGAGAATTGGGTTGAGCGTTAACGCCACTCAGGAATCTCTTACGTTCTTCCGCATCCAATCATGTTGTAAAAAGCCCCGTAGATTCATCAAACGAAGATCTACTAAAGCCACAGAAAAGGGTTGTTTTCTGTGTGGTCAACCAGGGCATTGGGCTAAGAATTGTCCTAAGAAAAAGAAGCTCCCTAAAGTTGCTGCTTTCTGTGAAACTCTGGATTCCAGATGGTGGGATCATCCAGAGTCTGCCTCAAATCCATCAGCAGAAATCCTTTATTTTCCTTCTGAAGATTCTGCCTCCTTAGACTCTGAATCTGATTTTCAACCTCAGCCTACTTTGAACAAATTTGATCCTTCTTCTTCCTCTTCAGAGTCAGAATCGGAACCAAATTTAGGGGGGTATGAGGTCCCTGAATTTGATTTTAGTCTTCAAATGTTTCGAATGTCTCCTCAGCAAGACATAGAGAAAAAGATTGCAGCTATTGATCTGCATCTATCTAAGCTCCAGGCTTACCAGTAGCAAGAAAGAGGATACCTCGAAGAAGAAAAGAAGATTCTACTTCAAGAACTTGAATCAAACAAAGGAAAACAGAAAGTAGAATATTCTAAATCTATTTCTTATAACCCTGCTGATCTATATAAGGATTATCAAGGAGACCATGAATCTAGACAGCAGTTTAGAAGAAGTAGAATGGCCAAGCTGAGATTAGAAATAAAAGAAAAGCAGAAACAACTGAGACAGCTGTGCTTAGAAATAGAAGAACTCAAGAGTGTAGTTAAAGTTATACAGATAGAAAGGGATCAATCCTCTGATGAAGATTTGGGCAAGCACTATGACAGTGCTATGAACATTGAAAGCATAAAAGAAGAACAAGAGGATGAGGATACACCTCCTTCTTCTCCCCCTGCAAGAAACATACAGTTATCTATGCTTTCAGGTCCTAAGATGTATATTTCTGTACAGTTTATGCCTTGTGAGTATAAGCCATATACTTTAAGTTGTTTTATTGATTCTGGATGTTAAGTGAATTTAGCTAAAGGTTCAGCTATACCTCATTTCTATTGGGAACAGACTAGAGATGGGGGTGCAGCCATCAATGGTAAACCTATTCCCTTGCAAGCTAAATGTAAAAAGTTTCCAATCCAGATTGGTAATGTGTGTGATCAAATTAGTTTGTACAGAATGGATGATGTTAGTGAAGATTGTGTTTTAGGTTCTTTATGGCTTCAGAAAGTCAGTCCATATTTGGTTGATCATGATAAGATGACTTTCACTTGTAAATTGAATGGTCAGTTTGTTACTCTTCCAATGTCTTTCCAGCCTATCCGAAAATGCAAAACAATTGAGCCTCCTGTTATAGTTAAGCCTCCTATTGCTCAGTTAATGAAGATGGAAAGATGCAAAAGATTCTCAGAACTAAATGGAGTTAAAGTTCTGGAAAGCATCTCTGCAAAACTTAAGAAAGACTGTTGTTCAGAAAGTCCTAATGCCTTCTGGACAAGAGAACAATACTTTGTCTCACTGCCCTTAGATCCGCAGCTAAAAGTCAAGCCTATGAAAGCATCTGCAACATTAATGTCTCCAAGTGAAGTGCAGTTTTGTGATGCTGAGATTCAAGAATTATTAAAGAAAGGTTTGATTGAGCCTTCCAAAAGCCCTTGGGCATGTAGAGCGTTTGTTGTAAATAAACATGCAGAGCAGAAAAGAGGGAAACCAAGATTAGTGGTAAACTACAAGCCACTAAATGCAGTATTACAAAAGGTAAGGTACCCTCTACCCAATAAAGCTAGCCTACTCCAAAGAATAAATGGGTGTACTATCTTTAGTAAGTTTGACATGAAATTTGGTTTTTACTAGATAGGGATTATTCCTAAAGATAGATACAAAACAGCCTTTGTCGTGCCTCGGGGTCAGTACCAATGGCGTGTGCTACCCTTTGGTATTAATAATGCCCCTTCAGAATTCCAGAAGAGGATGGAGGATATATTTAGAGAATTTCATTGGGCATTGGTTTATATAGACGATGTGCTTATTTGTTCTAAGAGTTTGCAAGAACATCAGAAACACCTGTAAAAGTTTTATGAACTCGTCTATAAACATGGATTAGTTTTATTTGAGTCCAAAATAGAGATAGGAAAAACCAATATTGAGTTTCTTGGTTTTAAGATTGATACAGGTCAAATTCTTCTGCAAGATCATATCCTAACCTGTTTCAATAAGTTTCCTGATGATATAACAGATAAAACACAGCTGCAGCGTTTTCTTGGGTCATTGAACTACATCAGACCTTTTTACAAGGGTCAAGTAGTTGATATCCTTGTACTGCAAAAGAGGCTGAAGAAAATTCCACCTCCTTGGACAAAAGAGATGACCGCAGCAGTTCAAAATATAAAAGAGAAGGTTATGAAGCTGCCGTCATTATCCATTCCTACCGGTAATGGTCAATTAATTATTGAAACCGATGCTTCATCCAGCACATGGGGTGGAGTCCTGTTAGAAGCCGTTAATGGTAGAGAAAACATTTGTGGTTACGGGTCCGGATCTTTTAAAGGCGCTGAGTTAAATTATCCCTCTAGCCACAAAGAGATATTGGCGGTCAAGAAGACCGTTCACCATTTCATTTTGTTCTTGAAACCTGTCAAATTTGTTATCAAAACTGATCTTAAGATTATGCCAGGCATGTTCAAGAATGAAAGTTTAATGGCGGAAAATAGTAGCAGAATACTGAAATGGTTTGCTTGGTTATCAAGTTTTGATTTTGAAATTATTCACAAACCAGGCTATCTAAATTGTTTGGCTGACATGCTAACCAGGGAAGCTGCAGTCCCGAAACAACCAAAAGCTTTGAACATGTTTTCTGCTAGTGATTCTAGTTCTGGAGCTGGTGACAATTACAGAGATCCTGATAAAGGAAAAGCTCCAATGACTGAAGAAGAGATTGCTGCCGAAGAAGAAGAAATTGTAGCAGCAATGAAGAAAATGGCTCGTGAAGAGCTGTTAGAGAAAGAAGGATTGTTTATCCTTCCGTGGGACAACACTTTCCCAAAGGAAGTGCGTATCCAGTCCCTAGAATATGCTTCAACTGATGAAGCAAAAAGATTTCTGCAGCTGACACTGATAAAGCAAATCCAGTCATCTCCTCTGAAACTGGAAATTTTACAACGCTGGGAAAAAGATGCATTTCTTAGTTTTGAGCAGGCAGAAAAGAAATTAGCAGAATGTAAAGAAATTTGTTTGGATCATGATGATGATAGCAACATTTATATTGACCTTGGCGCAGGAAATCTCAGATGGACATCGTTCAATCTCATTCTGCAATGTTGCAGAGAGAATAGGGAAATATTTATATGTGCTGATCCAGATAGTCTCAGGCATGATTCTAAATGGTCAGGTTGGATTGACATTTTCCTTGACATGTTCTGTCCTCGCAACGACTGGGAGAATAGAAAGGACAATTTTATTCTTCATCTTAAAGCAGACATGGAAGTAGCTGCCCGAGAAAATATGTGGTTCAAATTTAAATTGATCCACGAAGGAGGTTCCTACAAGCCACTGGAGCATCGCATCTATGCTCAACAAAAATATATCAGAAGATCTGTGTCTGGGAACCATATTGAATCCAGGGTGACTACAAGGGAAATACCCCTGGATTACAGAGTTGAATCTCTTTCATCCATTTCATCTTCTCCATGAAATTTCTTACCAAGAGCCTTGAGTATTTGCTGATCACCATCATCAGCAAACAACATTCCATTTCTAGCATTTGTTGGAAGGTTTTCCCACCAATCTGAGACTAAACCAGCAAATCCGGCTACTATCATACCACCTAGGTGTTGACCAGTTAAAGAGGCATTTTTCAATCTCTGGGAGATGGTCCAATGATAAAGCAACTGAATGGCTGATTTGATTTCATCCCTGGATTGACAATCAATATTGATTACAGGGTGGTCGGGCATCTAAGAAATAATGTTACTTATGGATCCAATGCCAAAGTTTGTGCTGAAGTGAGGAGCAGTAGAGGCAGTAGGCATTGCTTGATCAGTATTTGGAGGAGGTAACACTAAATGAGAAGAACCTGAAGACTCAGCGGGATGTCCAGACATCATTTGCAGGTAATGTGGCTCAAGAGTTGGAGGCAGGGTTTTCAATGCTTTAACCCATTCATGTACTTCTTCTAAGTCCTGATCAGTCTGTCCGAAATCAAAATCAGGTCTAGTATCTATGTCAGCAGACTCTTTTGGGACCCCACTAAACATTCCAAATGAATAGCTTCTTTCTAAGAGAGGAATAGTGGGTTTCTTTGGCTCATATCCTTTTGCAGCTAGAGAAAGAGCCATAGGAGTTACCTCAGGAACTTTAGGTTTCAAATCAGTGATTTTATTAAGCAGTTCCTCAATTTTCTCTAGTCTTTTTTCAATCTTTTCTGCTGCTTTGATTACAGCAGACTTTATTTTAGTTGAATCTAACAAAGAATGATCAATTTTTGTTTCAACTACAGACACTTGTTGTTTTTCATCTAAGACAGTCTTTTTGATTTGCAGGAGATCCATTGCCATATCATCCAGGTTTCTTGCAGTCTTTTGATGCTGCAAATTACCCCAGTTGGCCAACTTTGCTTCATCTGACACAGAGTCATCTGGACCAGAGGACTTATGTGGCAGATATTCTCTTTTTATCTGGCCGTCATGGGAATATTGCCTAAAAGGTGTATCAGGCAGATTTCTTCCTAGAACAAAAGATTTTCTATTTTGGATTGTGGCTTCTATTTCAGAGTTCTGTCTTGGCAGGGTAAACATTCCCAAAGTGGGTCTGTCTTTGTAATGTTGTAGTGCTTGCAGATTCTTTTTATAGGCTTGACAGTCTTTATGTTGTCCGGTATGGTTTGAAGGGCCTGTATATCTAGTATGGAGTCTGGGCTGGTTAGGCTGACTCGAAACAGAGGAAGAGGAAGAGACAGAAGTAGATCTTGGAAGAGAAGAGAATGAAGGAGCAGGAGAGCTATCTGGATATCTGAATGAACTTGTAGATCTATCAAACTTTAAAGGTCTGGTGGCTAAAGCTTGTCTGGTTTTCTCTATGTCTCTTAGCTCAGAATATTTAACTTCCCATTGTTGTGGGTAGTTAATACCTGTCCAGTCAAAAGTAACTGGTTGAGCATTCTTGGATTTATCCTGTTCCACCACGCTTACGAGGTGCGAACTCTGATAGACATGTTTTTGCAGAGGCAGTAGAGTGTCGTTACCAAAGTGAACGCAGACAAAACTTTTAAGCTGAATGATTCGAGATCCAGATTGCATTGAAAAGCCTTGAGGGAGGACATAGGCTTTAAGAAGGTCATAGATGTATGGATCATCTAGACTGACACTATAGTTAGGGAAGATAGTGCCATAAGCAGGGCCTTGATGCAGAGGAGCAGTAAATCCGCCAATAACAGCATGAGCAAAATCATTATGTCGGGTGTCCACGGCTACACACAGAGATGAGACTGGTAAGTAGGGACACACAAGGGGACCTAAACCAAGGCGAATGGCTCCAAGATGAGCATATTTGCAGCCTTTCTTTTTCGCCCAATCAATTTGTGATTTTTCTAGGAGATTTATATGTACAGGCTCCTGTTTATCAGTAAAGGAGATATCAACAGAGGACAAACGGATTTGTTGACAAGCAATATATTTCCAGAGAGAGAGTTTATAAACATCTGTTGGTAGAATGGTAGGTAGTTGCCAGTCTGCAGAGGGATTAGAGTTATCAATATGAATAACCGACGAAGATGAATCAAAAGTAGAACAGTCTGCGAAGGAAGATCTTCTTTCAGCAAGGGAGACTTCACCATTCCCTTCCTGCTGACAGTCTAGAACAGGGTGAGTAGCGATATCCATTGAATGATCCATCTGAATAAGGGTTTCACTCACACTCGGTCTACTTACACAGGGATTTATGGCGCCTATCCACGGCTATTACCCAAACTTAAGACCTTTCTTAACCCTTAGGATACACTTCAATAAACCTTAGCGACCCATTTCCGATCGCCTGCAAGATACCACTATGTCTAGCATACTATCAACATTCATGAAATAGTAAGTTTAGTTGCAGAAAGCTTACAGGAATAATTATGCAGAATTTCACAACCAACGTTGACATAGATTAAATAACATGTTGGAATCGTGATAAAACACATGTATTTCATAAATCTATCCAGACTCTAAAATAGTGATTTTCTAGAATACAAACAACATAGGGAATAAACTGAAAAACAATATTTACACAACGAGAGTGTCCATTCACACTAGAACACATCACTCACTCAATCATACACAGGAACTCCACACGTTGAAATCCATATGCTATTTGATTCTATTAATTTGCTAAATTACAAAGTCACATATGGCGCCACTCCCCCCAAAAAATTATCAGATGATTATAGGTGGTCTCAAATATGCACTATTAATAGCCCAGAAGAAGCTATGGACAACCTTTCATCTATATATAGGCATGTATGGATAAAAAAACATGTGATTATATTGCCTGCTACATATGAGTTGAGTTGGGTTTAAGTAAGGACCTTCATGAAACTAAAGGTACAACCCCGAACGATTTGACCAAACACTATTCTTAAATCCATTTTCATATGAAATCTCGTATCCGCGGTCGACATAGGGTTGGGAGAGTATAAGAATTTCGTATATCAATTAGCACATTTTCGTTTTGATAGCGATGGCATGAATAGCCAACTCAAACAATGGTAAACAAATTAGCTCAATCTGCAGAACCGTAAGAGCACAGGCAGAGAGATTGAGCACTGTGATTGTCGTCCAATGGTAAGTGTAGCTGGAGAGTTCCTAGGCCATGGTAGAGGGGTGATGATCAATTGAAATTGTAGCTCGAGTGCTACCTACTCCACATCATCTGCAATATCTCTCCTTGCAGCTCCAAAGTTAATAATTCTTCGGTGACCTTGGCATCTCTCGTTCTCAATGGGCGACCATAAATACCAAAATTTATCCAATCTTTCAGAGCGATATGCTCCTACAGCTGGAATTTCTTTCTTATCTATAGGATTTCCGGTGACGGATAAGTTATGATCAATAATGCTACGATCACCAGTGTGGTGACTGACTTCATTCATGGGAACAGTGATTTTTTTGGAGAGATGCAAAGAAGTATACACTCACCAACAGATAGATAAATATTCACGGTACAATCTTATGCTTTAACTCCTTCAAAATGGATATCGAATTCATTTGACGGTCACGAGCTGCCTCTGATGCCTCAGCCTTGACACTAAAATACTATTTTGTATTGTCTACGGGCCATATCACTTTCCTTTCCAACGTTGTCTCAAATCAACATAATTGCAGGCTGTGCTTTTCATCTATCCAGACAACATTCAAAGGTTCTGTAGCTCCCCTTCGCTATTATGGGAACAATTGCGCACACCAGCCATACGCTCTCAATGGAGAATGGAGAGCCATTGAGAAGACCATTGGTATTGTCCACTGAATATGATGACTATTGGAATTCTTGTGCACACACACGCACGGCATTCTTGTGCATACGTGCATGCACACATATATATTTCAACTGGTTAACTAATAGCTTATACCAACAAAGAGCAGAGTTCGTCTTCTTCTTCATTTCCTTCACATAGCATTGCATGTCTTACTTTCATGGAAATATGGAAATGAAAAAGTCATGCCGATTAATGCTATTCGACCCTCCTCCTCCAATGGACAAAGTATCAACAATGGTCCATCTCGCCGCCAATCAATTGGTGGTGTAGATTACGGTTTTCTGCAATACACCATGTCTTCAACGAATAAATATTTATTTCTTAGCAATATACCAGAAATCACCCTAACACAGTAATTGGTGAACAGAACAAATAAGAGAGACACATAGACATTTCAATCACCTTGTTGGAGAGATGGTACCCTGATGTTTGCAATCAGTGAGAACAAAGAAAACATCCTCATCATCGTCTCCCTCGACCAGGGCCTGGTCGAAAGACATGGCGGCGGGGTGTGGTAAGACTGAACTTACCTCCTCGATTGTTGATTTCCTCCATCCAACGGACAAGGAGTTGCTGCATGATTAGGACAACAAGTAACACAAATTGTAGTATTGAACGTCAGGGGAAGATCCCGGACAGAACCCAAACTATTTAGGAAAAGAGAGGATTAGGAT
This sequence comes from Pseudotsuga menziesii, assembly GCA_001517045.1. NCBI lineage: Eukaryota > Viridiplantae > Streptophyta > Pinopsida > Pinales > Pinaceae > Pseudotsuga > Pseudotsuga menziesii. The sequence continues at coordinate 271,801 of LPNX010063290.1, read as the reverse complement.
TGCACATCAGTTGGATTGGGATCCCAAATATCTCACAGGATCAACAGTTGAAACTACCACAAGGGATCCGTCTGGTAGGCATCGTGCCTTCTAAGTGCATCAAGAATGGAACACTCACTGTTTAAGTTGTGAAAAAAAATTATCTTTCAATCAACGGAATCTATTTGTACATGCCAACAAGTCTAGTCTATTGGATATAGATATGGTTAGGTGATCTGCAAACAATCAAGACGTGGCTGAATTTTGCAGAGTAGAAAGCGTCAGAGATGAATCATAACAGACGGGGTGTGATCCCTTAACCTCCGGCACACAATCCGAGACTTAGATGGACTCGTGAACAAATCACGGCTCCATAGAATCTCACTGAGGCGACTGCTTAACATAGTAGTCCGGATAATTTGTGATATAAATCACGTTTGGTCTCTTAGTCACGGGCGGTAAGTGGCACTCAATGGAAAGAGGACAGTGGAATGAGCAGACAAATGTCTCTACAGAGTAGCACATAAAATTTCGGAGATTTTAAGGGTATTTCATAAAATTTCGGAGATTTTAAGGGTATTTTTTAAGATTGTATTCAATGCAAATTGACTGGGCTTAGTAGGTCTTCTAGCCAATGTCTTAGGAATGTTAAGAAATCATGGGCACCAAGATTATAAAGAAATAGGAAAAACTAAACAAGTAATTTTATTAATTGGAGGGTGCAGTTTTTATATTGAAGGGGGCACTTATTTATCTCATTACAATATATTCAATAATGATTGCATAACTATAATTTATCACAACCGACTGTTTACTTACAAACAAATTGTAAGTGTTAAGCTTCAACACACCCTCTTAACACTACAATTTAAAAAAAACTTGATTGACATAATAACATAAAATAAAGAACTTCTGAAATGGATTTATATTTTTATTCTCTACATATTCAGATTTTTGCACGTACTCCATCATGCTGTCTCATCACCCTCGTAAATGTAGAATTCTCGAGTTGGATTCCCAAGTTCTCGGATTCCACCTCTCCAAACTCTCGAATCACAGATCTCCCGAAGTCAAATTACTGGACATTCCACATGTGGCCAACTAGTGAGGGATCCTTCCCTAGACCACAACTCCGGAATTACTTGGACAACAATCCACATTAAGTTACACTGTATTAACTTCTTCATATAGTAAAGAAGAAATCTGACTGTTCAGAACAGTAAGTTGTCTTGACTTTGTTGTTATCATCAATTAAAACAACAATCTTTCTTTACATATATATTGCATATTGAGCAAAATTATATGCACACTATATTTTGTAAATAGAACTCAAATGTCACAAATTAATTTGACAAACGTATCAAAAGAATTTTTCACAGCAACAACTCCAGCATGCATAATGATATATCGATGAAATTTCCAGCTTTCATTTTGACAGTTCTAGCTTTTAATTTGACAGATACTACATAATGATAGATAGCAATTTCCCTTTGTGATGTAAAAACAAAGTTTCTCCCATCTCAGCAACGACAAAGAAGTAATGTCTGAAATTTCTGATAAGATTTCCGGCCAAGTCAGGCAAGAGATTTCTAGCTCTAGATACACCACGTTTTGAATGAAGTTCTGCTTCTTTTCTCCTGTAAGGGTTGCCATCTATAGATTGCTGCGTTGATATATAGATTTCAAACTGCTTGATATACAGATTTAAATAATAAATATTATGGGTAACAACTTCAATCCTTGCAGACAGATATTTTCACAAATATTATTGATAAAAATATATACATTGATGCTATTCCAATATAGCGACCATGATTATAAAAAAAAAAAACTCATCTTCCAGCCACTCTCCTGAGAGATTAAGGGTTGTCCAAGCTCTGATACCATGTTAAGAAATCATGGGCACCAAGATTATAAAGAAATAAGAAAAACTAAACAAGTAATTTTATTAATTGTAGGGTGCAGCTTTCATATTGAAGCGGGCACTTATTTATCTCATTACAATATATTCAATAACGGTTGCATAACTATAATTTATTACAACCTTAACATAACTGTTTACTTACAAACTAATTGTAAGTGCTAATCTTCAACAAGGAAAGAGGTGCATATTGAAGCATACCTACAATAGATTGAACTTTCTAATCAATGTATGTGGTTAAACCCATAATTGATCAGTATGAAGATCTGAGCTTTTACAGAAAAATGTATCAATGCAACATAAATTCATGCATAAAAAGTCATGAAATGAGCAGTGTTGGAAATATTAATTACTCGCAGATCCCAAAGTCCATATCAGTCAAGATATGGTCAGTTACCTTTGTTTTTTGGGGACAAGTTATTTATACGAAATATTTTATGGTTGAATGCATGTTTATTTAGCCGCACATTTCCTCTAGATTCAGATTCACTTCTTTAAATGTTGTTTACAATTATTGTTGAGTGAAAGAACAAGAATCCATAAATTTCTCACCACTGAAAGTTCTGGGAGAGTGGTCGACTCAAGTCTTCCTAAATATTTGGTTATATGTTTTTTTATAGTTATGTGGAATTGTTGATTGTGTGGGTTTTTACTTCATCTGTAATTTCTTAAGTCTTTTAGACTAAGAAACATACTTTGTAAATTGTGACTAAAATCAAACCAAAGCAAGTGAGTCCAAGTAAAACTGTCGAGTAAAACCGACAAGTTGTCGAACAGGTCAAACCAACAAGTAGTTGGTTCAGTTCTGTCTAAGTGTAAAACCAATAAGTTGTGGTTACCGACAAGTGGTTGAAGTAAAACTTGTCGGTAGAACCGACAAGTAAGAAACCGACAAGTAAGAACTTGTCCAGGTAAAAGAGTTGGGTCTAAAAGGCTGACCAAATTTGGTATACTTGTCTAGTCGGTTTCACGGGACAAGTAAAAAGAAAAAGAGGTCAGCCTGAAATTTTTTAATAACTGAACTCAAGTTTAGTGAGATTGGTTTTGGCTAACTGGTATCAGAGCAAGGTTTAGGAAAGAAATCTTGCCTTAAAAGTGGAAAAGTAATTTTCCAATGAAAGTTAAAAAAATTAAAAATGGCTTCCATTTTTTGTTCATTGCAAACTCCAACTTTTACAGGAAATAATTATGAATATTGGTCTTTAACAATGAATGCTTTGTTCAGAGGTCAAGATGTCTGCGAGATAGTCCAGCATGGTTATGCAGAACCAACAGATATGACAACATATAACAATATCACACAAACTGAGAAAGATGCCTTGAGGGAACATAGGAAGAAAGATGGAAAGGCTCTGTTCCACATTTATCAAGCCATGCATGAAAGCATACTCCCAAGAGTAGCAACAACAGTTAACGCTAAGCAAGCATGGGATACATTGGAGATGGCCTATCAAGTTTCGAAGGTAAAGACTTCCAAGTTGCAGATTCTGAGAAGAGATTTTGAATCTCTGTCCATGAAAGATTCAGATACTGTAGACTCATTCTACACCAGAGTTGTTGGTTTGATAAATCAACTAAAATCCCATGGAGAAGACATAGAATATCAAAGGGTGGTTGAAAAAATTCTCAGAAGTCTTCCCCCAAGATTTGAAAACTTGGTTGTGACCTTGGAAGAACACACAGACATGTCGACGTTTACTATTGATGAGCTGCAAGCTTCACTCATCAATCATGAACACAGACTCAGTAGAACACATACATCATTGGAAGTTGCATTCGCAACACAGTCATCCATAAGCCGTGGTAGAGGCAGGGGGAGAAACAACTTCAGAGGCAGAGGAAGAAGTTCTTCCAAAGGAGGACGAGGAAAAAGTCCTGCAAATGTTGTTGGTAGAGGAGACTATCATAATCCAAGTCAGCCAAGTGGCCATAGGTTTGATAAATAAAAAATTCAATGTCATTATTGTAATAAATTTGGTCATTATGCATATGAATGCAGGAAGAAACAATATGACCAAGGAAGGCAAATCCCAAATCAGTCGACCAACACCAACACTAGGACAAGTGCAATGTTAATGGAATCTACATCTCCAATTGAATGCAATGTTGTTCAAGAAAGTCCACATGACATATGGCACTTAGATTCAGGATGCAGCAATCACATGACTGGTTATTTAAATTTGTGTTCCAGTCTAGACAATTCAGTTCAAACTGATGTTACGCTTAGAAACAATGTCCAAGTTATTGTTTTGGGAAAGGGTACTGTCAGTATTGTAACCAAACAGGGGGAGAGTAAGTATATCCCTAATGTCTATCACATCGAAGGTATGAAACACAATTTGTTGAACATTGGACAACTGATACAGAAAGGCTATAGAGTCTACATAGAAGATGATCACTGTGTGATTAAAGACAAGCGTCCAAGCAACCAACTAATAGCAAAAGTGCCAATGACAAGCAATCGCTTGTTTCCATTAAGGATAGTTCCTGAAATGAAAGGGAAAACAAATACAAGAGATGCATTCAAGGCAGAAAGTAAAGAAATAGTCGAGCCTCTCGACAAGAAAGAAAATGGGAGCGCTGATTTGCAAGCTGCATTTCAAACAAAAGTTCAGGATGAATCCTAGCTGTGGCATTTTAGATTTGAACATCTGAATTTTGGTGGGTTGAAGCTACTGCATACAAAGAATATGGTAAAGAGATTTCCATTGATCGACAGACTAGAAAGGGTTTGTGAAGGATGCATTTTTGGCAAGCAGCATAGAGATACTTTTCCAATCGGAAAGTCTTATAGAGCACGCACACCACTTGAATTGTGCACTCTGATATTTGTGGTCCAATGTAGACAACATCCATTGGTGACTGCAATTATTTTCTAACTTTTATTAATGACTACTCAAGAAAAACATGGGTATATTTTCTGAAACATAAATATGATGTATTTAGTTATTTTCAGCAATTCAAGGCACTCGTGGAGAACCAGAGTAGACACCGCATCAAGATATTAAGGACCGATAGAGGAGGTGAATATGTTTCAAATGAATTTCTAAATTTTTGCAAGACCCATCGCATACAAAATAAATTCATTGCATGGTATACACCTCAGCAGAACGGTATTGCTGAAAGAAAGAACAGAACCATCATGGAGATGGCACGCAACATGTTGGCAGCCAAGCATTTGCCAAATGAATATTGGGATGAAGCAGTCACAACTGCTGTATACATTATGAACCGGTGTCTGACAAAGAGTGTGAAGAACAAATTTCCTCAAGAAGCATGGACATGTATGAATCATAGTGTTTCTCATTTGAAAGTTTTTGGTTGTGCTGCATATGCTCATGCTCTAGATGAGCTGAAAAAGAAGCTAGAAAAGAAGGGACATAAATGTATTTTTGTCGGCTACTCTGAAGACACAAAAGTATACAAGTTGTATGATCTTGTCACAAGGAAAGTGATAACCAGTCAAGATTTTCAATTTGTCGAGAATGAATCATGGGATGGAACTGTCGACACAAATGTCAAGATTGTGTCGAATGTCGACAATGATGATATGGCAGAGGAAGTGGTTCAAACACCACATGCAATTCAACCAGTTGCAGCACCGTCGACTCCCATGACACCATGACATGGTTCAACACAAGGACCATTGACACAAGTGGCATCCCAAGCTACACCGACAAGCACACCAAGAGGACAACAGACTCCATCAAGCATTTCGTCAAGGTCGACATCAACAGAACTGGTGAAGACAAGAAGTCTGCGCGAAATATATGAAGCCGGTACACCAAATTCATTCTCTCTCTTTGCATTATTTTCTCCTATATGTGATCCACTAACATTTAAAGAAGTTGTCAAAGAAGAAGTATGGGCACAAGCCATGGATGAAGAAATAGAATGCATTGAAAAGAACCAGACATGGGAACTGGTTAATGTACCAAAAGACAAAGATGTAATCAACATCAAATGGATTTACAAGACCAAGCAAGATGCTGATGGGAATGTGTAGAAGTGCAAAGAAAGAATGGTAGCAAGAGGGTTCACTCAGCAACCCGACATAGACTTAAATGAAACATTTGCACCTGTTGCATGCTTGGATACAGTCATAACGGTCTTGGCCATTGCTGCACAAAACAAATGGCATGTTTATCAAATGGATGTCAAGTCGACATTTTTGAATGGCTATCTAGAAGAGGAAGTATATGTGGAACAACCAAAAGGATATGAAGTTCCAGGTCAAGAGCATAAAGTGTATGGGCTGAAAAAGGAACTCTATGGTTTGAAGCAAGCTCCTAGAGCTTGGTACAGTCAAATTGATTCCTATCTCACTGAAAATGGATTTCACAGAAGTGAAAGTGAACCGACATTGTACACCAAAGTGACTGAGCAAGGTAAGATGTTAATTGTATGCCTGTATGTAGATGATTTAATATTTACTGGTGATTTTGGCATAGCAGATTTTAAAGCAGTCATGGAAAGTGAATTTGAAATGACTGATCTGGGGCTTATGAAGTTTTTTCTGGGAATTGAAGTTCAACAGTATGAAAGTGGTATTTTTATATCACAGTCAAAGTATGAAAGTGAATTTTTAAAAATATTTAACATGTCTAATTGCAAGACAGCCCCAACACCAGTAATAACAGGTTTAAAATTGAGGAAGGATGATGAAGGATTAACTGTAGATCCTATGCAGTTTAAAAGGCTTGTTTGCATCCTTATGTATTTGACAGCGACAAGACCAGAAATCATGTATGGAGGAAGTATGATTCAAGATTCATGGAGTCACCAAAACACTCACATTGGCAAGCAGGTAAAAGAAATCTGAGGTATGTAAGTGGCACAAAAGACCTAGGTATTATGTATTCAACCTCAGAAAATTTTAAACTCATTGGATACACTGGAAGTGACAATTGAGGCAGCATAGATGACAGGAAAAACACATCTAGCTACACATTTTATTTTGGTACAAGTGTTGTTTCATGGGCTTCAAAGAAACAGCCCATAGTAACTCTGTCTTCAGCAGAAGAAGAGTATGTTGCAGCTACAAGTGCTGCATGTCAAGCTATCTGGATGAGGAGAGTGTTAAAATACTTGTCACTGAACCATCAAGAACCAACAACCATATTTTGTGACAACAATTCAACCATAGCATTATCAAATAATCATGTGTTTCACAAGGGAACCAAGCACATCGACATAAGGTTTCATTTCATAAGAGAATTGGTGAACAACAAAGAAATTTGTTTGGAATTTTGCAGGTTTGAAGATCAAATTGCAGACATATTTACAAAACCATTGGCAAAGGACACATTCTAGTATTCGTGTAGTTATCTTGGAATGACAAGTTCTGCACAGTGAAATTTGTCATGCACAGAGCAAGTCTAGGCTTTGAAACATTTTGTAAATTTTGTTTTAAAATAAATCCCCATCTGCTCATAATTAAGGGGGAGTGTTGGAAATATTAATTACTCGCAGATCCATGTCTGATCTCAGTCGACTTTGTCAGAGTCCGTATCAGTCAATATCTTGTCAGTTAGTCTGACAAGAGGGAAGAGTCCACGATTCGGCAATCTAAACAAGTCAAATTAATTTCCGAAGCTAAGTTTGTAGGTAGATAGTTATTACAACCATTAATGGCAAGTCTGTAGATTCACGTAGAAGCAATTTCCAGGTTTCCTATAAATAGTAGAAGAAAATTGTAAATCAAGTTAGACACAAGAGACGAGAAATCTGGGGAGAAAAAGAGAGAAAGTGAAGTTGAATCTCAAGCTTCTGTGTGTGATTGATTCTGTCAAGAAGCTCTGTAAAAGGATCAGTCGGTGAGCCAACAAGTTTGGATCGACAAGTTTGTATTACCTTTGTTATTTTTAGACAAGTTATTTATATGAAATATTTTATGGTTGAATGCATGTTTATTTAGCCGCACATTTCCTCTGGATTTACTTGTTTAAATGTTGTTTACAATTACAATTGAGTGAAAGAACAAGAATCCATAAATTTCTCACTAGTGAAAGTTCCTGGTTTTATGGCAGAGTGGTCGAATCAAGTCTTCCTAAATATTTGGTTATATGTTTTTTTTTATAGTTATGTGGAATTGTTGATTGTGTCAGTTTTTACTTCATATTACTCAAAGGTGAAAAACATTTATAATTTCTTAAGTCTTTTAGACTAAGAAACATACTTTGTAAATTCTGACTAAAATCAAACCAAATCAAGTGAGTCCAAGTAAAACCGACAAGTTGTCGAGTGAAACCGACAAGTTGTTGAAGAGGTCAAATCGACAAGTAGTCAGCTCAGTTCTGTCTAAGTGTAAAACCGACAAGTTGTCGATTACCGACAAGTGTTTGAAGTAAAACTTTTCGGTAGAACCGATAAGTAAGAAATTGTCGAGGTAAAAGAGTTGGGTCTAAAAGACCGACCAAATTTGGTATACTTGTCTAGTCGGTTTCACTCGAAAAGTAAAAATAAAAAGAGGTCGGCATGAAGATTTTTAATAACTAAGCAGTAAACTCAAGTTTAGTCGGCTTGGTTGTGGCTAACACCTAGAAGGTGGGAGTTGAGGGACTTCGTCCAATGGTATTGTTATTAATGGCATCGTCCCTGACCATTGGAATACCTGAAGTAGTAGCAGACTATTTACCTAACGGCTTGGATGAGGAGCAGGGCTTGTGGCAGTAGTGCATCGAATAATACTCTCTCAAACCTTAATTTCCATTCCCCCTCCCCTCTAATTTTGCAGCAAACACCTACTTAATATTTGTGTGTCGAGTTATTAGGTCAGTGTAAGAGATGAAGCCACCGTATTGTGGAACAAAGAGTATGAGGCTCGGTAATAAGAGGTTGAGTGTTTATTTAACAGATATGGAAACATGGAGAGGGTTGATATGAAATAAGGAACGCGATGCTGAGGATGCAATCCGAGGGCTTGATAACACAGAATTTGGAAGGCAGAGACATCGATTGTGCATGGAGTGGAAAAATCATCCAAAAAAGGTATCCATCGACTTGAAGGTGGTAGACAGTCTACCGCGTATGTAAAACCAGCAAAGGCATTGTTTGTGATAAATTTTGACCCAACCAATACTAGGGTTAAGGACCTTGAAAGACATTTTGATCCAATATGGTGAAGTGTTGAATGTAAGGATTAGAAGGAAATTTTCATTTGTTCAATATGAATCCAGGAAGAAGCAACAAAGGCATTGCACTCTAGTGACGATCCAATAGTTATGTGATAGGGTTGTTTTGATTGCAGTTTTATCATGGAAGGATGAATGCGCATAGAAGAATTTGATTATTTTTATTTTAAGTTATTTAGTTTTTTTTAATGTTTTGTTTTATTAATTTTTTTTTCATTATTCCTACAAATATTAGAATAGAACAGTCATGATTCATGCTAAAGTTTTTATTTTAGCAATTTTTTTATTCCTTCCTAAAAAAAAAAAAAATCCTAGGAAAATTACTGAAAGCTAGATTAAAATCAATGGAAGCATTTTTCATTGTCATCCTTCTTGAATTCTTTTTTAAACATTCTTCTTTATGATTTTATATCATGCATACTTATTCGAAAATGAAAACTAAAACTTGAAAGATAAACATGTTTTATTCCTTTAACCTACCTACTCTAGTTGAAAATTAAATTTTATTTACGTGTAATGAAATTTCCAGTGTAACCATACATGCGACAAAAGTAAAAATATGTTCACATTCAATTTTTCAAGATGAAATCTAAAATATACAAGAATGTGCGAATTTAGCTGTTGAAAATGTGATTTAATGAAATAAGAACAAAAACATTGATCTAACCTGGTACTCGCTTGGAACCATCGTTCGATAAGGCTTTCACAAGATTGATTTCCATTTTGATTCAAATCATTTGAAATCTCTTCTTTGTCCTCCTTGATTTCCTATTCGAATATTTTTTCCCCATCAGATGTATAATATTCTTCAAATGCTAGTTCTTCGTTTTCTTATGGAGGAGTGGTTAAGTCCTTGATTGTTGTTAAGATCTCCTCTTTCCGAGAAGATAAGATCCTGAATTTTGCTAGGATTTGAGTGATTTGTTCCAAAATTATATTCATCGTAAAATAATTTTACTGGTAATCAAATTAAATGATACAAAAAAGGTACAAAACAATATGAAATCAGAGATAAACAGGTACGAAATCAAAGGAAAACTAGTACAAAATCAAAGCTAGTGCATAATGAAAGAAATCCAAACTTACACTACAAAAGTGTAAATGAAAAATAATAAACTAGATAAAGGCACACTTACATAAAAAAACTCGCATAAAATAAATACTCTTGCAGAAGATGAATGAACTCTTAGCGGAAATTAAACACTCTTCCAAGAAAAGTAAATCATACTTTGCGAAAAAATAAACACGCTTGCGAATAAGAAACTTGTTTGCATGAAAAAGGAACAACAAGGCTTTGGGGTGACCCATCAAAGTGGATGCAACGGAAATTTTGTAGTGAAGTCGTCCTTGTGTCTTACCATTTCCCCTCCCCCTAGTTGTGTAATATAAAAGAAACCTATCTACATACCTAAACTCAAATCCCCTTCTAGAACCTCCCGGAAACGGCACCAAAAAGTTGGTGAAAAATATTAAACAACTAATAAACTATCCAACAATTTAAATTGTCAACCCGATGATAGTGTAAACTTGTGAGGTACATGCAAAATTGTAATACCCCCAATTCCATTGCTTTTATTTTCATGTTTTGAAAATTATTTTTATTAGGTAATGAGTTATGAAACTCAAAAACTCAAATGACATTTGCACAAAAAACCTTTTATTTATTTATTAATAAAGAAAATAACACTTGGATAACTCAACTGCATGAGGGGACATCAACCATGGCACCAAAGAACATGTGTAAGCAAGCTAGTGTGATTGATACCAATAAAATCCAATCCAAAACTCAACAACTAGACAAGATCCTAAATCATAGGGATTTAAGGATATGATTGGAGATTTGATTGGGATGGCATAAGACCTGGGCAAAGCTATTTATAGGAGTGCACTGGAATAGCATGGGACGTCGTGTTGTGCATGAGGAAAACAATGCTGAGTGCATATGTTGTAGGTTTTTCTATTGTATAAGTCCATCATGAAAAATTGTTACAAACTCGAGGATTGAGTGCCGCGAGGAAGTTACTTGATTTTCTGGTGCATGGTTGGTGATCTAGCTCGGGGGTGGAGCGGACCAAACCGTTGAGTTGCTACCTCCTATGGTTGGGAGGAGTTGATTCTCCAAGTGTGTTTTTCCCTTGATTCAAGTAAGTAGATATGATTTATTTTATCGTATACTTTAGCTTGGCTTATGGTTGTTTGCTTACCAATGAAATGAACTATAAATGGGCTATTGCTAGTACTTTAAATCAAGTATCTAGCAGCTACACGTTTTCTTTAAATCTAACGAAACTTTTTGGAATGAATCATAGAAATATTGGTTTAAATTGTTACATAGAGTTTATGTGAATGAATTTGGTTCTTAATTTCGAGTTACTGAGTCTTTCGTTTAAATTGTCTTATGGATTTGTATTATATATATTTTTCTTTTAATATAAAGGCCCGGATCCGTCTCTATCGACATATTTAAACCAAGATCTGCTTGTACTACATGTTATCGGGGTTTCAACATCCTTCACTTGCTTACGTTTTCAATCCACTGCATGGTTTATACCTGACATTAGTCCTTACTCTTTCTAAAATTTCTTTTACATGATCAAAAAAATATCTTGACAGCGAAAACAAACCCCTTGTTTGTGTTTCTTTGATTAATTAGAAATCCTTTCTGATGTATTGTTTATGGGGCTGTTACAATATGGTATCAGATCCCAGGTTTGATTACTTGACCTTAAGGGCTCTTCACATGTGCGATTTACATATGAAGGTATCTCTTCCTTTGATTGGTGGTGTTCCAACTTGATCTGCATTGGATATTAATTATAGATATGTACCAATCCTTTCTGTGTATACGTTTTTCCTTTTGGTTTGCATTGTTGGTTTTAGATCCTCGGTATGCATTTTAATTATGGAGAGGACCCCTGTCATTTTTATTTTCTACCTACGATCTACATCTGGAGAATATCTCCGTTAATCCCTTGACAATCCATTGTTTTGCTTTGATTTATGTTACAAAACATGCTTACATTATACCATCTCTTCCCTCGATTGGTGGGAGTATGCTTGATAATGCTTGCATGCTCTACGGTGGATCTGTAGAATATATGATGGTAATAGTTTAAACTCAGATCCAATCCAAGTTTAATGTTGATGTTTTAAACTAGATTTATGTTTCTTTGTGTTAATCAGCCTTTTAAATCCAAGGCAAAAGGATACTCCAATTTCATTGTTGACAACGTGTTTTCCCAAGTTAAGCAGCCTTTTAAATGCAAAGATTGAGTTATTATTTAAAGGTTTGGAATAAGGTCGTTGTGCAAGGGTGTGGAATCATATATTCAAGTGAAAGTTCCACAGTCATGGAAATGATGGGAATTGTCTAAATCAGAGAAGCAAAATCATTCTAGGGTAAAACATCATTTTAGCAAGGTCAAGTGAATCATGATATCTTTCTGGAGTATCGTGGAACTATGATGAGATGGTGGACTTAGTTGGAATAAAGGAAATGCGTTCGGAATGGTGGAGATTCATTCAGTCTTGAGTGAGCAAGGTAAAACGTTTTGTAATTGGAAATAGAGCATTCGTAAATGAGAAGTCGGTTTGCAAATCCAACTTGCATATTAGGAATGAGATCGTTTTGTGCATGTCAACAAACTCCTGAAGAAGCATTGTATCAAATATTGGATTGTTAACAAAGATTTGACAACACTACAGGAAGCTTTGGTAATCTTGAAATTCCGATAACCAGTTATTTAGTTCATGTATAAGCCTATTCATTTGAGGAATTCTTGGTGGTGGACTTTGTATCAGTATTGAGGAATAAGCCTATGAACACAGGTTTTGTGTGGATTAGAAATGAAAATTAATGGAATGGGAACTTCCTGCAAATAGGGTGTGAGAGTACAAGTTTGTGAACTAAGGAGAATAACTAGTAGCTTAAAAGGCTATTGGCTATTTGATGCGCATCAAGTGGTAATTAAAATTAAACTTGGATCGAATCTACAGTTGTGTTTGATTACCCAAAACATTTGATTTTTTTTCTTTAACATTTAACTATGTATGTGTTTTGCCTTTAATTGTGTTTTTATTTATTTATTTATAAATTATAGATATAGCCTCTGTATAAGCTTGAATTGTTTGCACCTCGCTTGTATTTGTCAGCATAACGATCTCTATGCATTAAATACCTCAGGGATCTTGAATTACTGCATTTTATTTTATAATCATAGATATGGGTTCAAATCTCCTGTGTTTGCATTGATCTTTCAGATCGTTGGATTTATGTAACCATTTTTAGTACAGACCCAATTTTTTTTCTTTCCTTAAAACCTAGATTTGAAAACATAGGCTTCCTGCTTACGATTTCCTTGCTTAGTGGACATATATACAGGTCACATTTAAAAGTTTGCAAATGTTTTCAGTGCTGTAATGGATACGTTTCACTTCCATCTGAAATCGATCTATAGCGATACTCTGTTTCAAGTGCTCTGTGATTGATTTCAAGTTGTTGTTAGAAGCTCTTATCGTCATTCTACATTTCTCTGTTATAGAAAACGTTTTGGGATTTCAACTGCAAATAGCATACCCTACTATTGTAGAAATCTTTCTGAGATTTTTGCGTTTTGTTTTTTGTAGCCAATACTGGTTTTATTTTTGCTATAAAAAAATGGTCGATAATTATGCTGATAATTGCGTCATTGTGATTGTTGTTTCTAAACCAAATGTCTTTTTTTTTCCTGTCGATTCTCACATTGTGGAGATCCCTGTGGATGTTTAGGAAGAGAGCCCCTCTGTTATTTCCCACCTCCTTCTCCTGTGAAGCCTCCTCATCATCCTTTTCGAAGAAATCATAGATTACAGAGGTCATCGGCTGCTTTTGGAAGCTATGGTAGAGGGGCGAGGAATTTAGTTAGCCAAACCGCCAATACCCACGCAATCATAAAGTTGGGTTGCTTTCTCCACGGTCATTGATCAATGGCAGCTGAATCGAAACGTATGGGATTTTATTGCTTGAGTTTTTAATGCCAGAAACAAGATAGGATCGTGGAGTTTGACTGATAGTTTACCACACTCTAACCATAAGTTTAACGCTAGAATCTTGGTAGGATCGCAGAGTTGAATGACAGTTTAACTGGTTTGAAAATTTTTATGGGGGTTATAGTTGAAATAGGATTATGTTCTAATTTTATTAACATGCCATTTAGCTGGAAACCGTCTGTCTTTCCTTACTAAATATTATTTAATTAACAAGCATAATTGCTAAATCATACAATTATAATGGGGAGACAGTTAACAATTAAATGGATTTAGCTTTGTAATTGTAACAGTTAGCCATTAACTAGAGTATCTATTTGTTCATTAAATAGAATCTCAACTGTGATATCAATTCTCGTGATGACTTCAATATTCAAGTAATAAGTCCGGAATATAACCCATACTATGTATATTCACTTGTAGCAACTTTTCTAGCTCAATTCTCATGCATCCTTCTGCTGTTGATTCTCAAATGTTGGAGAGATTCAAAAGTTCCCTGTTTGTATTTATCAACTGCTCATTTTAACTTACAAAAATTTTAATATAGCTACTCGAAAGCAGGACCAAGAAAGCACACCACATGTGCTTGCAGTGCTTCCCTATTTGTAAAATAATGAAACAAAAGCGATAAACTTGTTTATTTTCCTACCATCGAATTGTTTCTTTGATACAAAATCCATTGTTTTCCAGTAGATTAAGTTGAGTTGGGGAACTAAGAAGGCCAAGTAAAGATACTTTTTAAAGAACCACTGAATATTATTTTCACAACAGAACTACATTTTCCTTCTTTTGAATAGGCATTGGACTATAAAAACAACATTGTTGTATGTTCATGATCAAAGCATGTAAATAAAGGTCATTGGATATTGTAAATATGTTAAATAACCAAAGCAGCTGTGATAATCATTATTTCCCTCGCTCATTGATTTTCTTTCTCCAAGCCAAAAAAAAAAATGAACCTGGTTTGATAAAAGAAATTGTTTGTTTCATTTGTAAATAGCCACTATGAAGGGTAAGGTTTAGGCCAAAAATAAACATGGTCTGATAAAAGAAATTGTTTGTTTCATTTGTAATTATCCAGTTTATCGTTGCATCTTCTTTTAGTAGTAAACATGTTGTTCTTTGTTTGGTGCCAGCGACCTTGTTGTTATGTCTCTCTACTCCAAGTAAACCTTGCGAGACTTATTGCCAAGAGTGTTTAAGCAACACTCTCTTATAGTTCTTTTGTCTCATTGAATTTGCACTTTTTACTATAATTATATTTGGTATGCTCTTGTCTGCATATCAGAGAAAGTGAAAACTCTCTCCAGCCACTCAATGGTAATGAGGCAAGAGGAGATATCTTAATCAATTCATATAATTATATTTTATGATGTCATTTGGTATTCATGTGAAAAAGAATAGAATTAGTCTTGCAGTCTTAGAGTATAAAATTTGATAATACAATAGGGATAGATATCGGATTGTATAGTTTGAAATTTGATGCGTAAATTCTTTTCTCTTGATCAAAATTTCATTCATGTTATCATAGGATCAGTGTGGACTAAGCATGTTAAAACTGACTAAAATATATTTTATAAAACCTTCAAAATTGTGTATGTAAAAGTTTAAAGAGGTGCACACTAGAGCAACTGGAATGCATAATTCTCCGTAGAACTCATGTTATCTCTAAAAATAATTCATTCCATTTATTTCCCTCATATGTACAGAGAAAATAGCAAATAAACAGATTGGTCACTACTGGAATCAAAGTATGCTCAATCTCACAATATGTCAAGTCTTTCGGTTGATTTTGTTTATAGGGGATGGGCTATCTAGTTACCTTAAAATATGATTTATTTCCATGATGTAAGTTCATACGTAGGTTTTTTTTTTGTTGGATAGGTTTTGGTGCTGCTTGAACAAGCTTGTAGATGAGTGTACAACCTTGCAGATGCTTTTTATTTTTTGGATTGTTTTATTTTTGGACAACTTTTATGGTGCTTGTGAGGTTTTTAAAAATGCCTTTAGTTGTACTTTGAAAACTTTTAATATTTTGGACAACTTTTATGATGCTTGTGAAGTTTTTGAAAATGTTTTTAAAAAAATGCCTTTAATTGTATTTTGAAGACTATTAAAGACAACTTTTATGATGCTTGTGAGGTTTTCGAAAAATATTTTTTAGCTGTATCATGAAGACCATATGGAATTTGGATGGTTAGAATTAGAAATGCCAAATTCCTTTGGCACGTACCAAAGTTTATTTTCACAATCGATCCTACTCTTCTTTATAAAATGCTTTTTTCAGTACTAGAAAACTTAAGGCAATTTAATATGTGTTGTTGGCTTCAGTGCATTTACTACGTAAATGCATTCGTACTACATACTCTGCAAAACATTTAAATTTTTTCCTACTACATACTCCACAAAACATTTAAAGACTTTGCAAAGCATTGACCCTTTCACTAGGCACGAATTTTCCAAGTGTGAAGAACATCGGCCCTAATCCAATAGAAAGAAACTCTGAGGTTATTATGTATGTGCTAATACAAAATAATATAATTTCAAATTTTATTGGATTTAACACATAGAGACTCATGTTTGTATAATGATTTACTTTACAAGTATTTATTACAGACTTCAAATTTGGAATGTAATGTCCCGATTTTGACCCCTATTGCATTAAAATTGTACATGATGTAAATATCGTTATTTAATCATGGTGAGGAGCTCAAGGCCAAGGCCCCACCATGGATTCAATGTTTTATGTATCGACAATTAAAATCAATGCCGATGGTTATCGTGCTAGCCAGGCATAGCAAAAATTGAGACATCATGTAAATATGCAATTAATAAAAATACCCACAACTAGCTATGTCGTTGCAACGTTCCTCCAACTAGGTATGAGGTTAATAGCAGTTCGACCTAATGAACTCGCATATGCACAGGTATGTTATATACTCTATGAAGCATTGACCTTTTGAATGCAAATTTTTTTGTTTATTTTGTGTGCACAAAAATAGGAATGCTTAAATAAATGCATGAAGAGTGGAGTTGTGCCTGAAAATAGACAATATGATATATTTTCTTTTTACCTCCCAATATATAAGGGTTAAATGTGGTAATAACTAGTGGAGTTTTATAACCTGTAATTGGAACGGACACTGTAATAATGCTTAACTAAGTTGTAGTTGGAACCTATAATGTTATGAAGAAGACATAAATAGCATGTTCCCGATATTAGTAAGATGTCGATATCTCCTTGGGGTGATATGTAAAATGTTTAGAATCTTAAGATAATGATTGACATGTTTATCTTCTTGTATGTGGAAGAGGAAAAAGTATGGTTACAAGAAAACATGTATGCATTGAAGCATTGCTTGATTGCACTACGCTATACAGATTGTCAAGGAAGTGCAACCAAATTTGAAGTTGCCCAGGATCAGCAGAAAAGTTACACGGATTTAAAATGAACTCCAAGAGAGTTCAACGTTGGTGATCACATATATCTAAAGGTAAAGTCGAAGAAGATTTCTTTGAGTTTGGGAGGGTGTTCCAAACTGGCGCCAATGTATTGTGGACCTTTTGAAGTGTTAGCTAAGATAGGGTCGGTAGCCTATTAGCTTGCACTTCCACCTAATATAAAAGTACACGATGTATTTCATGTTTCATTGTTAAAAATATATATACATGATGCTACTCATATAATTGACTGGAATGTGATTTAGGTAGAACCCGAGGGCGAGTTCCAGACTGAACCTTTCCGCCTTCTAGACAGGAAGGAACGTATGCTTCGGAATCGAGCCATCGTTCAAATAAAAGTGCAATGGAAGCACTTCAGCCCTAAAGAGGCAACTTGGGAAATGGAGGATAAAATGCAGGAAGCATATCCCTCCATGTTCCAGAATGAGCAATGGAGCTCAGAATAAAAAGAACACCGAGGACGGTGTTAAGAATAAGGGGGGAAGAAATGTAATACCCCCATGACATTGCTTTTATTATGTAATGAGTTATGAAACTCAAAAACTCAAATGGCATTTGCAAAACAAACCTTTTATTTATTTATTAATGAAGAAAACAACACTTTGAGAACTCAAGTACATGAGGGGACATCAACCATGGCACCAAAGAACATGTGTAAGCAAGCTAGTGTGATTGATACCAATAAAATCCAATCCAAAACTCAACAACCAGACAAGATCCTAAATCATAGGGATTTAAGGATCTGATTGGATATTTGATTAGGATGGCATAAGACATGGGCAAAGCTATCTATATGAGTGCATTGGAATTATAGCACGAGACATCGTGTTGTGCATTGGGGAAAACGATGTTGAACGCTTTTCTAATGTATAAGCCCATCGTGAAAACTTGTTACGTACTTGAGGATTGAGTGTCGCGAGGAAGTTACTTGTTGTTCTGGTGCATGGTTGGTGATCCAGATCGGGGGTGGAGCGGAGCAAACCGTTGAGTTGCTGCCTCCTATGGTTGGGAGGAGTTGATTCTCCAAGTGTGTTTTTCCTTGGATTCAAGTAAGTAGATCTAATTGATTTTCTCATATACTTTAGCTTGGCTTATGGTTGTTTGCTTACCAATGAAATGAACCGTAAATGGGCTATTGCTAGATATTTAAATTGTACTTTATGAAACTATTATCTATGTATATTTCTTCGAAATCAAGTATCTAGCAGCTACACGTTTTCTTTAAATCTAATGAAACTTTTTGGAATGAATCATAGAAATATTGGTTTAAATTGTTACATAGAGTTTATGTGAATGAGTTTGGTTCTTAATTTCGAGTTGCTCAGTCTTTTGTNAATTGTATTATGGATCTGTATTATATATATATATATATATATATATATATATATATATATATATTTCTTTTAATATAAAGGCCCAGATCCGTCTCTATCAGTAGATTTAAACCAAGATCCGCTTGTACTGCATGCTATCGGGGTTTCGACATCCTTCGTCTGCTTATGTTTTCAGTCCACTGCATGGTTTATACCTGACATTAGTCCTTACTCTTTCTAAATTTTCTTTAGCATGATCAAAAAATATATTGACATTGAAACAAACCCCTTGTTTGTGTTTCTTTGATTAATTAGAAATCATTTATGATATATTGTTTATGGGGTTGTTACAAAAATATATGCAGGGTCGGAGTAACACTAACTTAATCTAATATTCGAAAAGAAAACACATGCGATTGAAATGGAATTTAAGTCTAGGAAAGCGTTAAATTGCGTGAAGGGAAACTAATCTAATACTTATTAATGAAACACAAAATTGAAATTGAATCTAGTTTACGAAAGAAGGAAATTGCATGAAAAGAAATCTAATCTAGAGAAAAGCATGAAGTTGTGTAAAAGTAAAATTAGATAGGAAAGCATGAAATTGCATAAATTAAACTTGGTAAAGAAAGCCTTAAATTAAGCAAGGGAAAAATCATAAAAACCAAACACATGTGAGCTCACATTAAATCAATCTTACCAACTCGTAAAAAAGATTGAAACAATATGCTGAAAATAAAGAAATGTGTATTGCATCACATGTACATTACATAAGAATCAAATTCATTACAAACCAATTGAAATTATGGCTAACTCTCAAAATACTTTACATAACTCTTCTCTAAAAGAGAAACTACTTCCATGTCTTGCTTCCTATTCCTTACTCAAAAGACTAACATAAGACTACTCCCACTAGCTACTCACTTTCTATTAGCTTCCTCTTCTCCTCAAATGAAGAGAGAACACTTTTATTTATACACGAGTTTCTTTGAAAAGAGGATAAATGTAGATCCACTTTTCTCTCAACCTATTTTCCATAATTACAAAATATTTATCCCTTCAAATCCTCTGATATTCTATCCATATTTCCATGGTCTTCTTTTTGGAATAAACTTGAAAATTTATCTCCTTCAAATCTTCAAATGGTGGAGGAAATATTTGAAAAGCTTTTGAATAAGCCTTTTGTTGAGAATCTTCAAATATTCCTACATATTACAAAGCTCACACAACTTTGAGATATACATGAAAATATGTCAATTTTCTAATATTTAATCATAAATTCTCTTAAAATACTTTAAATGGATAAATTGGAAAATATTAATGTGAAACCATATATATTTATGAGGATGGTATAAGGAATGGTTAATAGAGTAATGAATAGGGATGAATGTGAGGAATAGTGAAAGGAAAGTAGGATGAAAATGGGACATTTGGGTGACCCAACAAGCCTCATTTTAATTGACACTTATTACCTTGCCACTTTACACAAACTTCAATATAAGTTGTCCACTATTGTCAAAATGTATGTATTGAGCATGCATCAAACATGTCATGGATTGATGTTTTTCATTTTAAATTGTTCCCTACTATACAATCAATGTTTTCTTCCCCTTTTCAACCTTTATTGACAATGGTTAAACCATATTTCTGTTGGTACGGTAAAGTCATAGATGAAATGTGTGGAAGTTGTTTAGTTAGAGATTTTATTTTTGTCCTTTTTTGTTATAGGATTATCTGATATGAATCGAGTCTCCTCCCAATACCAAGTTTGATCGTTAGCTCCATTATTTGGTTAGTGTTATTATTGTGAGAATGCACCAATCAACTCTTAACATTTATTGACTTCATAGATGCAATGCAGTTTTGATCACTTCTAATTCATCCTATAGGATAAAGGCTTAATTAAAAATGGCTAAAGGTATTTCACTAAACCAACAAATTTCTACCATCTGCAAAATCTTCAATTTCTTGTGGCATGACCTAAGATCTCATTTTGACGTGATAACCCATTTCGTATAGTCATCTCTACCACACCAAAAATATCTTCTTAAATTCATATGTAATCATCTTGTTGTGCTTGATGAACATCACAATATATTTATAATGCTTGAAGGTGTTGATAAAATGCAAAATATTTATGGATATTTTTATAGTTTTTTTTATGAGTTTTGAATATACAGTGCTTATGAAATAACACCTTGTAAATTTTATGAGAGCAAATGATATTTTTATCTAGAAAGGAAAGGGTCCTATATTTTTTGTACGATGGTAATCACTACTTTAAATACTGTGGGAGATGTTCTGCTACATTTTGTCGGAGATTGTTAGTGGATAGTTTTTATCTTTTATGTTTACGATATTTTGGGAAACACCATGCCATGTCTTGAAATTTGGGGGTTTTCTGCTATCCCTGAAACTTGTTCTTTCTTACCCTTACCCTAAACCCTAATAAAAAATCAGAATATAATTTTTTTCTAGTTAAAGCTTGAAGGTGTTGATCAATAATTGTAACGGCCCTCCACGGGGTCCAAAAATTTCTAACTCTAATATGCATGAATATAAAAATCTAGATCAAATTAAGTACATAATTTACTTTCAAATAAAGACAAGAAAATAAACAACATGATAGATCTGACCTGTAACATATGTCGAGAATTGCTAGTGTTGCCGAGGGTTGTTTTTGTTGTCGAAATCCTCACCGCAATCTCCTGCGAACTCACCAAGATATGTTGGTGCCCCTAGAATTCTTCACTCCTGAAATATTTGTTGCATGATCCGGATGGATTTCCAATCACCGTGAACCCATCGGTTTCCTCCCTACCATACCCTGATGGGTACTCTCCTTCCCCCAAGACCCCCGAGATCGACGGGATTGAAAATACCTTGCTAGCAATGAAAGTACAACACCATGATGTTGTTGGGAGGTTCTCAATCTCACTCATGTCGTACTGAACCACACTCTTATGTAGTTTCCTCAGAGCCACCCAAAGGGTTCAGGCCCCCCATTATGGCAGGATAGAAGAAGAAGAAGAAGATCCTCCATTCTTCCATTTTTTTAGATTTTACTAACCATTTCGTTAATTCCCATGCATCACTTTCAGATAACTCTCTAGTTACTTTAATTAATTAATTAATTAATTTTTATTTTGGTTTATGTTTATGTTTCCGCAAGTATTCATTATGAGTGGAGACAGTAGGAAACCCTGTGTATAATTTTTCAACCCTAAATTATACGCAGGGTTTCCTACTGTCTCCACTCATAATTTTTATTTACCAAACCACTCATTAATTATCTTTTAGTTCTCTGATTCTTTTCTGAATTAATTAGGGTTTCACTTTAGTTTAAGTTCCTTAATTTACTATGTTAACATATTTCTTAATTTAGCTTGATTTTAGTTTATTTATCTTTATTTATTTATTTCTGATTTATTATTGCTTTATTTATTATTTATTATTTCTTTATTTACCATTTTATGAATTTATTGTTATTGTTGCTATTATTATTATTATTATTATTAAGTTCTTTATGATCAATTTATTATTTCCCTTAATTAAAATATATGTTGTTTACCGTCACATTCTCGTCTCGACTGAAATGATCAAGGTGCTATGCTTCTAGCATGCCCTTCTGATAATTCCCACAAGTGGGGAGTTGGTTATGACGACTGAGCCAATGTTACCTCAGTTCGCCTACCCTAGGAATAACCAGGTGGATCATGGGGAATAAGGTCATATCCTTATTGTGCACCCCCAACAATAATCTTTATGAGTGACCAACTCACGACCTACCTTGATGGCACATGCATATGATGAACTAGAGTTTTCATCACTCTATTCAAAGTTAATCGTGTCATCCAATTTGTTATCCTTATAGGTATAATTTTTTAACCCTGTCACCTAATGTGGATCGACTGACAATCACAATCCCATCACTTGCACATAAAACAACCTATGCATCAAATCCCATAAATAAGATTTCAACTATAACAAAACCACCAATCGACATCAACTGTCAAGGTTTCCTGAATCATCCAAAGTCCATGCATGCCAGTGCATCAAACATCATAATTCAATCATGTTATATACAAGACTGATATCACCTTCCATAGTCGCTGACTCAACTAGAGTCTTTGCATAACAATGCTTTCTTGTGTTTCATGTACCTGCCTTTCCTGTCACACTCGATAGACAATCAGAGTACATGCTACATAACGTTTTTCAACACTTTATACAACTTTAATCCTTGTCGATAAATTTACATGATTTCACAATTTAAATCATAATATAACTGCATACATAATTGACCAAATGTCGACATTATTTTCGTAATCAAAATTTACTCAACAATATGTCAGATAATCCTTCTTAGGTCATATCTCATCAATAACTCCTTGCTTCACACAAGTCTAGGTCATCCTAAACCGGATGCCATCAAAATATATCCACACAAATTTATTTTAGATTTCAAAATATTAAGTAGTTGGGTCATTCGTCATAGAACACCCTCAAATGTTAGTCATACTAATCTTAAAATTCAAGGTAAAAACAAGGTGTTACATAAACCCCCACTTCTGGAAACTTTGTCCCAACGTTCTAGAATAAGTATGGACACTGTCTACGTATTTCCAATGTGTTTTCCCAGGTTGCAATTATTGGGACTATATCTATTCTTGATATTTTAGATCCCCATACATGAATCACACAATGCTAGTTTACCAAAAGACATCAACCATGTTAACTTAGTATCGAGTCGTCATTTTCATTTATATATAATGATTTCATTCAAATGAATTGTCTATCCCTACATGGGGATTAAATACTCCCCCTCTTTAGGGAACTTCACCCCGAAGTTTAAATATTTATTTGTTTTTATCGTAATTTCAATGTTAGTTTCACTTTCTTTTCAGGTTCAAGTCTTCATGTCATTCTATCTTATTTTTCTTAAATGATCATGGTCATCAGTTATATATGCACTACAATCACTTATTTATATTCCTCCCGACAAATTTTAATCACATTTTTTAGAATTCAACAAAAATGTCATGCCATATTAATGCTAGTAATACTTCTCCATAATTTCCAATACTGACTTAGATTTCCAACACTTCCCAGTTGTCCATAACGATTCAATATACCCAATTAACTACAAGCTATATCGCATTAGTAATCACAGAATAACAAACTAATAAAATTTTAACACCAACAAAAAAAACAATCCAAGGAAGAATTTAAACTTATTCATTTATCCTCTTCTCTAAGGCTAGAAGATAGACGACATATGATCTCCATTAAAATACAATTATGGATTTTTAAATCAAGAGTGATTATAACATAGTCCAAAATCAATGCAAGAGTCACCCAACATCTGCATAAGGCTACTTAAAAATGGTTATTCTCAATTTATATGATTCCAAAGTGTCAAGGATTCAATGAACATATTGATTTTATCCCCTAATCATTTCATTAGCATCGTTCAAACTTACCTCAAATTTATCTAGATTAATACGACATCGTAAGGTTAGAACTAAAGATACTTAGATGGCTTATTTCAAGTTCAAATCAAACCTATTATATACTTAACCATATACAATATTAACTTTGTTACAAGATTTAATAAATACATACATCTCGTTTCCATCTCCATATAATGGATTCTTATTCTTCATTTCATCCTAAGGTGAAATCCAAACCACATAATCCTTATTTTTATTTTTTTGGTCATAACCAATAGTTCTATCTTACATGATCAAATAAAATTCACTTGTAATAATCACAACATATTCCTTGCCTAAGTTTCGATTGCTTGTTCAACCATCCACACAATCCAAAATAGACTATCCTGACACTTATGTTACTATTCCAAATCTCCACCTGAGAGTTTATTAAGGTTGTAAAACTTTAAAATAACATATTATTCGAGAGTTTAATACACCTTTCCAAGATTTCAAGATTCTTATTTATATCGAGTCACCATCTTTGACTCAAAATATAGGCTAGGCCATTACACACCTATAAAGGTTTAATTCATTCAAAGAACAAAACTACTATGTAGACAAAAATACCATTAGGGTTCTCTTATTAATGATACTCAATAATAGGTTAAGTGTCTCATCCCATTCCTAAGTTTATAATACAATTTTCCACTATGGCATACATTATCATTCCCCATCATATTCTGATCCAGTTATAAATTCCTTATATATATCAAAGGTATAACACATTTATCATAAATCTTTTATTCTCATTACTTAATTCAACCCGAATTTCCGTCTTATGCATTGTGTCTAGAGACGAATTTCAAAAATAACATTACTACAAAAATATGATGACCTTTGTACATTCTTTCGATAATTAAGCAAGCAATAAAAAGACTTCTCAAAGATGCTCTATAGAACTCCTAAAAAAAACTATTAGAACCTTAATAGCTTTGACAATAGCAAGCATGTCAATAACTATTAAGTTGATCATCAAGCCAATATCATGTTAGAACAGAGGGTACTCGTTAAAAATGGGGGCCTCTGATAGTATGTGGCTCCCTTAGCATTATATGCTTATCAACAACATGGACAAGGTCATGATGTCATTTACTCAGCCTTCATTCTCATGCATCGAATTTGATGGATTATAATTGGATTTGTTCAACACTATACTCGGATGGGATTGCACTTAATGGTGAACGAATTGTAGGAGCAATGACGCATTTTGTAACAGCTCTGGACAAAAAGAATATTGGACTTCTCTTGTGTGATCAGTACGATCATGGTAATCATGGAGTTTGTGAATGGGAATTTAAGAAGAGGATAAGGATCTGTTGTGGTACTTGTTATCTGATTCCGGTGTTTGAATTCTAGATTTTCTTTCAAATTTTGGGGGGGTGGATTTCTATTTTTTGATGCCTCATCTCTTGCAACATGTGCACTCCAGGAATGTTGATGGTCATAGGCCTTGGATTTCTAGTGTTTCTAAATATACTTCCCTATCGAATCGTTCTACTACTAGTGTTGATTCGGCCTCTTTGGAGGATTCTCAGTATTCATTCAATTCTATGGCAAAGGTGGAAGATAAGGATCAATGGAATGGTTTGATGATCAAGGTGGTTTGATGGGTTTTGGACATGGTCCTCTTCTTCTCCCATCTTTTTGTCAAAAGCAAAATTGTGGTGTCAAGCTCGCCAACAACCTATCGACAATCAATCTTCAATATAGTATGTAGCGACCCTCCTTTCCAAGAATAATGGGTATTCCACCTTACAACTTCTATTACTCCTGTCTCCATATTAATTTACTTATTGAAACCAGTAGGGATGTTAAGAATTTGTCTTTCAAAATGGAGCAATTTGAAGCTAGAATTTCCTCTCTAGTTTCTTTTTTGGATTGTCCGTCTCTCTGCTAGCATATTGGCATCTCATCACCTCAAGACACTGTCGTGTTGGGTGTGCCTATTATGTTGGATTTCCATCCTTCAACTACTCCTTCGGAAAATACTCCTCCAGTTGGTTAGCTATTGTCATCAGCTTGATAGTTTTGTTTTTTTTGGTCATTTGTCTATGTTTAGGTTATGTTTAGTGTCAAAATGGTTATGGAATACTCTTTGTAATGGTTTTATCTTGTCTTGTCTTAAATCTTTGAAGCTTAGATTATGTAGACTCTGTATTTTTTGGCATCAGTTAATGGCATCATGGGGCCTTCAATTGTAATTTTCCCCACTTTGTTATCCTAATATAATGTAGCTTCTTACTTTAAAAAAATGCTTTAAAGCAGGTAAGCTTTGTAGGCATTAAGCTATATGAGGGACCTTTAGCATTCCCTCATGTTCCAATCTCCCTCATATATGATATCCCATCTCCTACACATACTTTCAATGTCATATATGTTCTTTCATCTCCTACACATACTTTCAATGTCAAATATAAATACATGTACATCGTAAATTCCTAAAAGTAAATAATAAATATAATAAATGTAACAAATATAAATAATAAATAAAATTTCAAATAAGTAAAAATAATAAAAACAACGTGGCTTGTAGCACGAACGGGTGTGGCTCATTGGCATTGCTTGATATGAAGTCACTTGTTGTAAAGGAGGTCACAAGATCAAATCCCACCTGGGTTTACTTATGTCCCATGTCTTGCGGGCGGGTGTGGGGCACCTAGGGGAATAGTGGTAGCAGGAATGGTGTTAAGATTTCATATGCTAGACTAGATATCATTAGTGTTTAATCCAAATTCACAACAGTAGCATATGCAGAATCACTGAAAGAAACACAATCACAAGATAGACACAATATTTATCTTGGGAAATGTCACATGCCCCAATTTTGCAAAATAATATTATCTTATTTTGATTTTATTCTAGNCAAGAAAGTGGGATCAGAGCAGGTGGCTCAATTAATGACAACTAACCCAAAAAGACCTAGGCAATCTTAATAAAAAATCCCATTGAAGAGAGATGAGGCTGCTCATTCCAAGAAGAGAATCATTCAGGTGAATAAACTTCAAAGGATTTATTTGGGAAGGGAATTTGTGGAAGGTGTTTGAGGGGTAAACTGTAGGAAGTGATCTAGTACAACTTTTCAGCTGAAAGATCTTGCTGCTGAGTGTAGAGTTAGTACTGAGTCATTGGACTAGTATTTTGTTGCTTGCTCCACCAGTTCTCGGCCAAGGAGACCAGGAACAAGCTCACGAGTCCTGAGAAGTCGTTGTTTGAGCGCTCTCCAGGAGTTGTTAGGGAGGAATGGCCTCCCAACGTTGTTGTCATCTAGCTTTTAATAGGTTCTACAGTCTTTATTTACTGTGTTAAAAGTTTATATTTGAGAATGAATGAATAATGAATGATTTATATGTTATGTAGTAAACTGTTAAAGCTTGAAACCTTTTAGTTGTTTGAATGTTGAATTTGTATTTGATGAAAAATAATCCTACCTATGTTTTTCCCCGTCTGGAATAAACCAGACCGTACTCTAGCACAGGTAGTGTGTTTAAAATGGATGAAGATATGATAGGAATATGAAATGAATAGAGTTACTTATATTTTCAGAGTGTTTGAATCTTTTCTATAAGTAGATAGTTGCTTCGAGAAAGAATATTAATCTGTTTAGTTAGGTTGTTGTTAAAAACAGACTATGTATTAAGAATGCTATAAAAAGAACAGGGTCATATTATTTTACTAATAGCAGTGTGTTCAAGTATGTAAGTTATTCTTTTACACAGTACTTTCTTTTACAAACTATACATCTAACCTGGAATAGAAGAAATAGAAATGTCACAGTTATAATGCTTATTTATTTATGTTAAGTAAGGATTTAAATATGGTTTTGTTAATTTATATCTTTTCCTAATAATAACAGCTATTTTAACTTGCAACTATTTGAACTCTAAGTAAGAATTGGTAACCTAATTAAATTCTGAAGATAAACTAATTCAAGCTAAGGAATATATTAACTAAGAACTTAATAACTATCACAGTATTCTTTTTCTTAGAATTAAAATAACTAAAATACATTAGTAACCTATCCTTAAAGAATTATTAACAATGAACTGTTCTTACACTCTTACAGACAAATCATATGTAAAGGAGTAATGACAGGTTTGAAAATCCTTATTTCTTTTACCAAGCTTACAGAAATAATCTTATTAAATAAACTAAACTATTATAGACTCTTCTCAGTCTTTATTAATAAAGTATATGTGCAATTATGTACTTAATAAAATACAGTAAATTCACAGATAATAATATCAACATAAACAATATTGTTTATAAATTATTAATTCTTTTAACAAACTGAAGAAATCTACCAGTATCCTTTATATACAGTAGTAATCTAGAGTAAATGATAAGATTAGTTCTTTTTAACCATTAAAAGAACAAATTAAAATTTATTACACAGAGGTAAAATACAATAATGATCAATATATACAAAATGTACGCTTATAAAAAGAATTGTTCCTTTTTTATTTTTACAAACAGGGTGTATCTGTAAAAATGAAAGACAGGGTTAAAACCCTTATAATTATTACAATTACAATTGTCATCACATTGAAGTCACAAACTAAATTAATTGGATTATGTAATCCATTAGTAACTTAGTTATTGTAAATTATTTACAGTCCTTTTAAGGACAAACAAGAAGACAGTGGTAATCTTTATAAACTAGAATTTCCACAATACTATGTAATACTAGTTAACAGTCAACTAAATAAGTATTAAAATTTGTTAAAAATTTAGTATAATAATTTATTTTAAAACGAGGGTTTCCACAGGATAAACCCTAGCTCATAACTCTAAACAAAAATGAGCAAGAATTATAACTGTGACTGTAAGTATCAGTTGTAAAAACATTAACAATAACGTTTACAGAGTACTTTAAATAGAGCTCAAAACTTCACCTACAGTCGAGAAGGGTAAAAACCCTGAGAACACAAAGCTTAATGTTAAACATTTGATAAATCAAAAAAAGCTTGAAGACA
Organism: Pseudotsuga menziesii; assembly: GCA_001517045.1. Lineage (NCBI taxonomy): Eukaryota > Viridiplantae > Streptophyta > Pinopsida > Pinales > Pinaceae > Pseudotsuga > Pseudotsuga menziesii. The sequence continues at coordinate 242,500 of LPNX010063290.1, read as the reverse complement.
GAACTGTCTTTACAAGAGAACCATTAATTTAAATAAGTCGTAAGCTAAACATCAAAAACTATTTACATTGCTTAGTCTAAAATCGAGTCTACCCATTGACTAGCGAGGGTTTGAAACTGGGTAAAGCAAGAAATGGCCTATAAAAAGAACTACATAACTTATGGCAAGTCGAGGAAGGTTTCCCCAAACCCTGGGTGATTCCAAATGACCACCTTGATACAAGTAGGGTGAGAACCCAACATATGGACCACAGGGCTTACTCGAACTAAGCCACGAGCCATGGCATTCAAAGTTTGACTGCATACTTCCTCCACCGTGAATGCTTATAGTGGCGAGCACCTGCAAGGAGTTTAAAAATATGACAGTCAATAAATAAATAGCCTAAGATCTGTTTGTGCCATCGTAATAGCATTACACCTGCTACAATTTAAATAAAAGCAAAAACAAACTTTTACCTGTCAATTGAAACAACGAACAGTCTCGTAGAAGCACTGTCACCAACTGGCTTTGCAAATTATATACTCAACAGCCTGCAAGGATAAAACTCACGCAACGACGAGCCACGAGGACAACGAAAGAAAACTAGTGCAGACAGTAAGCCATGAGGACAGCGAAAGGAAGCTGGAGCAGATAGCAAGCCAAGGGCCAAATCTTGTAGAGTGAGAACTCATAGCCACTAAGAATGGCTTAAAAACCAAACACCGGAGGTAAAGCCAATGCTAACCCAAGACTCGAGACAACTGGAGCAGAAGAGGACCGACGGCCGCCATGAAAGCCAAGTAGAGCAGCCTCAAGGGGCAGCGTGAACTGCGGAGGAGAAATGAAAAGGGTTAGGGTTGCGGTGCCTCTTATATCTTCCACGCTTGGTCAGGAGAAGACCACGTGATCACGTAAATCAAACCATGTAGTGGATCGTATTCTATAGTTTCCTGCATAAAATGATAACCAATTATTTAATTATTGAAATGAGGTATAAACTATGTTATAAACCAAATAATTGTCTTGTAAATCGATCGCATCGTTCATCATATGACTTGCTAGATTGGTGATGGAATATCAAACATTGTGAATTACGTTGACCTAGCAAAAGAAGTTTCATTTTTAAAAACCTTGGTTAATGCCGAAATCGTTCATGCATAAGACTCATTTCACCATTTACCTTACGTTTATTATATTGTAACATCACAAACACAATTTGGATGGTAGCATTTTTTTTCTCTAAGCATTGACCTTGTTTTGGATAGAGACCATACGTTATGGGAGAGCTCAAGCTAACCAATGAACAACTATAGTTCTCCTATGAAAAAATATTATAGTTTATACATGGTTAATCTTTGTAAAAACGACTTTTCAAGTTGTAACATTTTTATAAGTGGCACAAAGTAGTTTATGTAGAATCATAAACTCTTTTTAAAAGTTGTTTATGACCTTAAGCAAATTATAGACTTAAATGTTTATTTAAACAAAATAGTTTATGCATGTCTATAAGTCATATAGAAACTAATAAATCAAATAGTAGCAAAGCTATGAAGTTGACAAAGTGTTTTGAAAGAACACTTTAATGAATTGCTTTTACATAGTTCATAGCGACGAAACTTTGAAAGATTTTGGTTGTGACTCAACCAGGTTCTTACTTTTGATTCACCATGTCTATTGGGTAGTATAGTGGTTATAGAATTATACAAAATAGCTAGAAATTCGATATATTTCAAAGGCATCAATCTCAGAAAGACTGATTGTAAACAGTAATTTAATACAAGAGAAGTATCATAGAAAATTAAGAAATTGAATAGGAATGATCCTACTTAAGTCCAGATTTATTAGAACCACATGGTTCGGCATGAAGTTAAAAAGTATAGGCAAACATTGAGTTTATGTGAGAAATCATTATGGTTTATTTTTGTTATTAGCACAAAACAAACTTGTAACGACAAGAAGGTTAAAGGCTGTAAGTTTCCTTGCAGAAGCGAAATGTGGAACAGTTGTTACACATATAAGATAATATATTATTGTTTGCATACTGACAAAACAACCATTATAACATTGCAAGTTATGTACACTAAAGTAGAAGTACTTTGTAACTGAGATTATAATTTTAGAGTCACAAACATATCTTACTGTCACTACGTACTTCTGAACAAGTTATTACAAGAAAAATTGAAGGAAGCCAAATGGTTTTACCTCACGGAATTTGTTTAGAATTTAGTAGCTTAATTACTAAGCTTTATAATTGAAATTAAAACACTGCTAGATACTTTAAAAAAATTTAAAACGTACTCGTTCGATCATACCTGTAAACCTGTAAAAACTAGTTATCTTCTGCATTAGCACAATTGCTAAGTAAGCCCTGGATTCAAAAGTTAGATTCCACCTACTTGACATGAAGAGACTCATCAGTAAACTGAAATAAAACAATACGCAAGTAAATCTTATTCTTGTTACAAATTAAACTATTGAGTTAACATAATTAAGATTTTGTAAAACTAATCACGTGACTGTTTCTTTTATTTCTAACCTTTAGCTGTTAGTAGACCGCAGGTTTTAGCATTTGTTGTTATCTCAAAATTTTAATTTTTTGTGAAAAATTGGGGTTTTGATAGGAAACCCTCAAGGGGAATAAAACCTAGCAAAACTTCCTCTGTATAATATGTATAAGATAAAACCCCAAAGTAGGTATTCTCCTCCTTGTTGGTCTCTCTCTCTCTCTCTCTCTCTCTCTCTCTCTCTCTCTCTCTCTCCTATGCATTACTTAAGTGAGTGAGTTTGTATTATGATGAGGAACACAGCTCCTCTATTTATACACTTTATGTAAACTTGACTTTTATCCTAACAAGTCGGCCCCATTAAACTGTCTGGGCTGAATTCACCTAGGAAGACTCAAAATAGTATTATATATTATTAATTGGGGTACTAATGACCCGACTTGCAATGGAGGCTTTACCTCATGAATCTATGATGACCAATTACAATAGTAACATCCCGATGGAGGAATAATAACATCTCCCTCGGGGTACATCAGTAAATGCATTTAGAATATCCTTTGAAGTTACAATATTTCAACACTCCCCCTTAACGAAAAGGGTATTCTACTGACAACATCATCATTAACTATAGGAGTAGTGAGAGAGAGTATCTTTAGCAGTATCGAGGTAATACATCTATACGTCATAAGAAGTTTTCAACATTCATCAATAACTAAAACATTTACTCTTCAATGTCTTCATCTTCTGCAGCACATGATCACTTGATCCTTTTGCAGCAACACTTTTATCTTTTGATCCTTTGTAGCAGCACTTTGATCTTTGATCCTTTGTAGTACTTCGATCTTATCGATCCTTTGCAGCAGCACTTTGATCTTCTCGATCCTTTGCAGCAACATTTCAATCTTCTCGGTCCTATACATCAACAGTTCGATCTTCTCAATCCTTTGTAGCAACACTATGGTCTTCTTGATCCTTCGCTGCCACGTTACCTACAGTACACATGATCTCTTTGCGGGATGATCAATCCGTATCACTTTAGTACATATATCCAAGGATGATGCAATCCTCCATCAAACTACTCCCCCTTAATGAGGAGGGTCCATAGTATTGACCAGCTGAGTCATCTACAACTGAATGTAGATCTTGACTGCACCTAGATGCAGGCCCTATCATCCATGAGGACTCATTGTAGTGCATCCTCAACTTCAAATCTAGGACCACTCCTAAGAGAGTGTTATACTACGGAATCTACATGTACATGTAGGCATACTCTCCATACAAGAGTATTGTTTGTAGCTGCAGATATCGACCGCACCAAAGTGTCGGCCCTCATCATAGAACATCCTCAGCATGTTAGAGCTAGGACCACTCCATGTGAGTGTTATACTACGACGTCCGTGAGGACTCATCATAGAGAATCCTTAGCACTAAAGCAAGGACCACTCCCAAGCGATTGTTATTCTATGGCATCTACATATAAATGTAGGTATACTCTCCATACAAGAGTAATGTCTGCGAATCAGAACTCGACCATACCTAAGTATCGGCCCTATCGTCCGTAAGGACTCATCGTAGGACATCCTCAACATAAAATCTAGGACCATTCACAAGAAAATGTTATACTATGGTGTCCACAAATCAATGTGGGTACTCTCCAAGCGAGAGTAACGTCTGCAGGGACATCCTTAGCTAGTAAGGACCTCTCTTAGGAACAAAGTATTATACCTGCAAGACCATACTATCATCCACAAGTGAATGTTGGACCTTGTCAGCATATTTTCATATTGGAGCTTCATTTTCATCAATGACAGTATTATCATCACTCCCCATTTTTTGGAGGATCCATACCATCAACCTTCCCCCCCTTTGTCCGAGGAGGGTTCATATCTTCGACCTGTTCTTCCTTTCCAAGGAGAGTCCATATCTTCAACTTGTTCCTCCTTTCTGGAGAGGGTCCATATATTCATCATTCCTTCTTGCAAGTAAAGTTTGTAGTATCATCATTGTTCCTCCTTGTGAGGAAAGTATTTTCTGACTACACCAAGCTTGTCACGAAAATATTCAAACTTTACTCGAGATAGAGTCTTGGTCAGCACATCAGTAACTTGCTCATCAGTACTCACATACTGGAGCTTTATAGCTCCATTTTGTACAATATCTCTCATATAAAAATATCATATTTCTATGTGCTTTGATTTATCATGGAACATAGGATTCTTTTTCATCTTTATGCAACTCTGGTTGTCACAAAGAATCACTATGGTATCTAAATCCATGTCAAATAGTACTGGCATCAGTTTACGAATCCATATCGCTTCACAACTAGCGTAGCAAGCTACTATGTACTCTACTTCAGTTGTACTGAGAGCAACACTGGATTGTTTCTTACTAAACCATGAGATCATGGAAGAACCTAAACAATAACATCCACCTGAGGTGCTCTTTCTATCTGTGGCACTTCCTTCCCAATCTAAATCCATATAACCATACAATATGTAGTCCTGATCTCTACCATAGTAAATTCCCAATTCTATCGTACCTTTTAGGTATCTCATCACATGCTTTGCAGATATCAAGTGAGCCCATCTAGGTTTAACTAGATATTGAATTAAGGTGTTCACAGCAAAGCATATATCTGGCCTTGTATTCATCAGATACATCAATGACCCAATGACCTATTTGTATTGAGTCATATCCACTAACTCTGATTATTCATAAGATAATAACTTCAGGTTGGTGTCCATGGGTGTTGTCATGGCTTTACAATCCAACATATCAAATCTTTTCAAGATTTATATTGCATACTTTCCCTGGTTCAAAAATATTCCTTCTGGGATCTGCCACACTTCCAGCCCAAGGAAATAATGCATCAGTCCAAGATCTTTCATCTCTAATTCTTCAGCTAGCTTCTTCTTGCTCTCTGTGATCTGTTTCTCATTTCCTGTCAGAAATAGATCATCCACATATAGTAATAGTATGACATGTTAATCATCCATAACCTTCATGTAAAGGTTAGGATCGGATTTAATTTTGGTAAAGCCCAAGCTTGTCAAGAAGCTATATATTCTACCATACCAAGCTGTAGGAGCTTGCTTTAGTTCATACATAGCCTTTTTCAACTTACATACATGATTCACTCTGTCTTTGACTTCAAGTCCTTGTGGTTGTTCTATGTAAACCTCTTCCTCAATCATACCATTCAGGAAGGTTGTCTTTACACCCATTTGGTATAGATCCCACTCCTTCATGGAAGCAAGTGCCATGATGGTTATGATGGAAGAGTACCTTGCTACTGGAGAAAATGTCTCTTCATAATCACTTCCCTCTTTCTAAGATAATCCTCTAGCCACAAATCTTGCCTTGTAATTTTCAATACTTCCATCAGCAGCATGTTTTATCTTGTAGATCCATTTCGAAGATACCACACTCTTGTTTTTTGGATTGGGTACTATATCCCAAACATCATTCTTCATTATTGACTGGTATTCTTCTGTCATTGCTTCCACCCACTCTTTATTCTGAGAATCTTCCTCATAGTTGGTGGGTTCTTGATCTACAAGGTCACACATCAAAGCTACATAACTGGAATATGGCTTTGATCTTTTGCTTATTCTTGTGGAGCCTTCTAGAGCTTCATATCTTTATGATTCTTGTATGATTTCTCTTACCCAAGCAGGTTTTCTCTTTCGAGACATATCCATAGTAGGGGGTTCTTGAGATTCTAGCATATCATGATCTTCAGATGCTACTATTTCAGGAGAGGGTCCAACTTCTACCATTCTGGGAGGTACATCCTCTTCATGTACTTCTTCAAGCTGACATCTTTTGGATTTCTTAAGAGATTTATCTTCTTCAAATGTTACATACCTAATAATATCGACATGATGGAATCCTGGAATGTATACCCTGAAGGGTTTGGAGACTTCACAGTATCCAACAAATATTCCCTTCTTTCTAGAAGGATCCAATTTGTTTCTCTTCTCTTTCGGAATATGTACATATAATGGGAAACCAAATATCTTGAGATGGCTCACTTCAAGTTTCTTTCATGTATACATTTCTTCAGGATTCATGAATCCAAGAGCACTGTGAGATAATATATTTTGTACATATATGGTTGTTCTTGCTACTTCATCCCATAGGTGCATGGGGAGGTCTTGGTCATGAATCATTGTCTTCATTGCTTCCATAATGCTTCTATTCTTTCTTTCCACAACACCATTCTGTTGAGGATTATAGGGAGTGGTTAGTTCCCTCTTGATTCTTGCCTCCTTGTTGAATGCTTCAAATTCTTTTGAAGTATGTTCTCCACCACTATCTTATCTCAATGTCTTGATTCTTCTTTCTGAATGGTTCTCTATCAAGGCTTTGAATTCCTTGAATTTCGTAAACACTTCACTCTTGTTCTTCAAGAAGTATATCCATGCCTTTCTTGAATAGTCATCAATAAATGTGACATAATATTCATATACACTTAACGATATGGAGGGCATAGGACCACATACATCATAATGAATTAATTCCAGCGCACCTTTAGTCTTTGTTTCACTTTTCAGAAAGGGATTATTGATGTTCTTTCTTCTTGCACATCCTTTGCAAGTTCCCTCATGGTCAATCTTTAGATTTGGTAACCCTGTTACCACCTTGTTCACATAGGGAATTTATTTGACGTTGATGTGAGCAAGCCTCCTATTCCATAGTTCACTTGAGCTAGTAGTCTCATGGACAAGGGTTGTCTATAGATGTCCTTTGAGTTTTTACAATCCTCCTTATTCTTCACCAATGACCACATCATCTTCATGTGTCTTTCCTTTGGACCACATGAGTACTTGTCCATCTATAAAAGCAACTCTATATCCTTTCTTATCTAAATCTGAGATGAAAAGTAGGTTATTTTTCAAACTTGGTACATATAATACTTCCTTAATATTCATGGAAGTCCCATAGTCAAGCTTGTAGCTTGATTCACCAATACCTTTGATGGGATATTGATAGTCATATCCTAATGATACTTTCTGAGGAGAACTCTTTTCTTCAAGTCTTGAAAGAGTTTACTTCTTCCTTGTCATGTGCTTTGAAGCACCGCTATAAATAATCCATGTATCTTCTCCAAGTCTTACATATGTAGAGAGTGCAGTGAATAGTACATATTATTCTACATCTTCTTCTCTAGTTAGTCTCTTTAGACGTATTTCTTCTTCTTCATCCTCATATTCAACTAGATGTTCATGATGTATTTTGTTCTTCTTCTTCTTTGGTGATGGACACTCTCTGGAAAGGTGTCCTATCTTATGATTGTAGCATTTATACTTTGAGTAATATTTATTTTGATTTACTCTTTTCTTTTGAAACTTCTTCTTTGAAGGTTTATGACTATCTTTCTTGAATTTTGATTGTTTGCTTCCTTTAATATGGATGGATAGAGCCTGATCATCTTCTCTAAATAGAGATTCTCTGTTAGCTACTCTAGCTTCTTCTTGAATGCAATCTTCCCATACTATGTCAAACTTCATACTTTCTTTTCTGGCAAATAAAGTCTGTATGAATGAATCCCAAGGTCTAGTCAAACCATTGAGAGTATTCATAACTAGTTCATCCTCATCAAGGGTGTCTCTAATAGCACTTAGTTGTTCCCTAAACTAGGAGATCCTTGTGAAGTAATATTGAATTGATTATCCTTTATTCATCTTGGTGCTCTCAAATTCATCTTTATGTTGATGTTCCTTCCCTCATACATTCTGGAAAGTGCATCATACATTTTCTTTGGTGTCTTCTTAGATGACACTTGAGGGATCAAGTGATATTTGATAGAATCATCAATGATCCTCATTTCCTTGATTAGGTATTGTTCATGCTTCTCCTTAGCTTCATATTCTTTTGGTTCCGAAACTTCATCCTTGATGCACTTCTCAATGCCATTCTCTTTCAGAATGAGACCAATCCTATACTTCCAAGCTAGGAAGTTCTCTATGCCTTCCAGCATGTCCTCAAGATTAGTGCTTGGGGACATCATGTCTAGGAGGTCACTAAAATTTGAAATTTATCAAAATGAAAAGTTGGCCTTACAAGGAGATGCACTTGGTTGAGGTGAGTTAGTTCATACAATTGGTTTTTGGAGATCCCAAATCTTCACCCTTAAAATCTTACTTGCGAGGTTCCAATTTCTGCATAATTTATTATTCTGGGTTTCTGCAATTTTTTAGTTCAAGGCAAAACTAGGGTTTGGATTTCCCAGAGATTAAACCACCCAAAAAATTCAATCCTGGGCTCAATAGATGTGCTCTAGGCAGGCACAAATTTCTATGCAAACAGATCTTCCAAATTCCAAACATTATAGAAACCCTAATTTCTTTCGGAGGGAGAGGAGAGAGAGTTTCACCTTGTGAAAGTTGTCCTATTTAGGATAGCTCTGATACCATGTTAAGATTTCATATGCTAGACTATATATCATTAGTGTTTAATCAAAATTTACAACAGTCGCATATGTAGAATCACTGAAAGAAACACAATCACAAGATAGACGCTGTATTTATCCTGGGAAACCCTCAAGGGGAAGAAAACCCAGCAAACTTTCTCTGTATAAGATGTATAATATAAAACCCCAAAACATGTATTCTCCTCCTTGTTGATCTCTCTCTCTCTCTCTCTCTCTCTCTCTCTCTCTCATATGCACTACTCAATTGAGTGTAGTATGTGTTATAATGAGGAACACAACTCCTCTATTTATACACTTTATGTCAACTTGACTTTTTATCCTAACAAGTCAGCCCCACTAAGTTGTATGGTCCAACTTCACCTAGAAAGACTCAAAACCGTATTATATATTATTCATTGGGGTACTAATGACCCAACTTACAATGGAGGATTTACCTCATGACTCTATGATGACCAATTACAATAGTAACATCTTGACGAAGGAATAATAACATCTCCCTTGGGGTACATTAGTAAAATACATTTAGAATATCCTTTGAAGTTACAGCATTTCAACAAATGGATCCCTGGGCCACGTGTCATGCGAATACCATCCCAGCCCCAGTCGCGAATTCCCCTAGTCAAAAAAAAATGTTTCTCGTCATATTTAATGGCCAAACCATATTTATAGGAGGCCAAATGATCCGACGGATCGATTCCTCTTTAAAGATCCAAAATATGGTACATGGTTCAAGAAGTCGCGAAGTTAATGGTTAACAGTTTAATGATTGGTTCACGGTCTGTTGACAACGTCGGGGGTCGGATGGGATTTCCTTCCGCAAAAGCAGGCGACAAAAGAGAATCTTCTTCCGTAACGGTGGGCAGAAAAACGATTAGTCTGTCCGCAAAACAGATCGGACGTAGGAAGCTTTTCCCTTCCGCAACGACGGAAGCTTAAAGGGATCGGAACTTGAAAGCCTTCCGGCATCCGCAACGGCGGAAGCTNCCGAAAGCGGTCCGGCAGCTGCAACGACGGGCACAAACTTGATTAGAGGTCGAAAGCCTTCTTCCTTCCGCAACGGCGGGGCTCGAAAGCCTTTTGGAAGCCGCAACGGCGGAAGCTTTAACGGATCGGAAGCCGAAAGCCTTCCGGCAGCCGCAACGATGGAAACCAACATGACTAAACCTTCCGATTCAAATACTCAGCAATGCGTTCGCGCGGGAGTTTTTCCATCATGGTTTTTGCAGTTTAGTACACAGTCTAGATGCAACGAAACCGATGGGGTGGTAACGTTTTCTCTGGGTTCTTTGATTCAGTTAAGGAAAGCAACAGCCTGTTGGCATTTGAGAGAAGAAGGTGAACAGTCGCGTTTTCTTGGATGTTTTGGCTCATTTGTAACGGCCAAGATGAGTATTAAAGGGGGACTTGGAGAGTTCGGACACAGTGGGGACACAGTTCATTGAGAACGTAGGCTTGGGGAGTTTTTTTTGGCGTAAAACTATCCACATGCTTTGGAAGTCGACCATCCCTAGTTGTTACTTGGCTTCTTTGACTGTTGAAGTCCAGTTTGTAACTTTCATAGAGGAGGTCTTAAAGACTTGTTGTTGATACCTAGTTTCTGTGATTGTCAAGAGTTTATTTGTCTTCTCTGTTCTATTTGGCTTCTCTTTGCTTCGAAAGCCAATTTGTATTATTCCAGAGAAGGGGTCTTGGAGACTTTTTCCCATACTATTGACTGATTTGCAGAGTCCAGAACGATTTGTACCATTGTAAGAGATTAATTGGATTGGTTCCTATTGGAGAGGGGCCCGGAGACGTAGCCCAGTGGAGGGGGTGAACTCCGTTATCAACTCTGTTTATGACTCTGTTTCTGTGTTTTCTGCTTGGCATTTGTTATCAGTCTTGTTTTCATTCCTGTTCTGAGCATTTAATTTCTGCAAATATTGTCCAATAATTAATCTGTTGAATGCATTCTTTTCACAACAAACTTTTAAAGCACTAAGTCGAGATCCTACAGATCATATTTGGTATCAGAGTTGGTTGACTGTTGTGCAAGTTTGTGAATGCTTACCAGGTCCAGGTTAAAGTTTGGTGAAGGAGAATTAGTTGAAGGAGATCCTGAGATTGGCTCCAGGAGAACATTCTCAAGAACCATGTCTTCTCCACGAGGGGAAGAAGAAGGACATATCGAACGGGAAAAACCTGTCATTTCTGAAACTGAGTTTCTAGAGGCTTTTATGAGCATGAAAGCCATGATGGAACTTCTACTCGAAGAGCGAGTAGAAAGGAAGAAGAAAGAAGAAGGATCTTCATCCAAAGATGCAGAAGTGAAGCCTGAAGAAAAGGGTAAAGGAGTAGGAGGTGATGGTGATCCTCCTGATACTAAACAAACTTTTTCTTCTTCTCATACTTCTCATAATGCAAGTCCTAGTATGCCTTATTTCAAATTGGATGTAAAATTCGAATTACCTATTTATAATGGAGATGTAGATGCTGAAAAATTAGACAATTGGATCAAGCAGCTTGAAGTATATTGCAGGGTGTAGGGAATTAACGATGACCCTTCTAGAATATAGTTGGCCACTTTGAGAATGAGTGGAATGGCTCTTACTTGGTGGGAGAGCAAGATTCAACAAGATCTTCGAAAGAATGGTCAAATTATTTCAGTTTGGAATGAATTCATCGAAGTATTGAGGAAGCAATTTTATCCTTTAGGTCACATGCAGCAATTAACCATGAATTGGCAAATGTTTAGACAAGCTAAAGGACAAAGCATTTAAGATTATACTCATGAATTCAGAAAGAGGTCTATTGCATTGAATGTTTCGTTAGATACACAGGAAACTCTTCTTAAGTACATTGGTGGCATGCATTCTTATTTGAAGAATACTTTGTTAATGTTTAATCCTAGTAATTTGGATGATGTATGTGTTCAAGCTACCCATTTAGAATCCAGGGGTAAGCATGCTAATGATACTTTTGTGAAGAAGTCATTTAAATTTGACAGCAAATCGAAAGGTCAAGATAAGGGGAAAAAGAAGATGGCTACTGTTAAGAAAGAGGGTGAAAAGCCTACATGTTCGCATTGTCAGAAGGGACATGATGTCTCTAAGTGTTGGAAACTTCATCCGGAGTTAAGGCCAAAGAAGTACGGAGGAAACAAAGACAAAGGAAAAGTGAAAGCTACTGCAGCAGCTATTCAAGACTTGGGATCCGACTCAGGTGATGAAACAAAGGTTACAACTGTCGGAATCCAAGGTAAGGATAAAAGTATCTCACTTCTCATTGATGCAAAATCAAGTTCTAGTGCAAGTACAAGTTTGACATCTACTTCTAAGAAAAATTATAAAGATAGAAGTGCATTGTTCCATGTTCGTGTCATTGCAAATCACACAAAGATTGATACATTGTTTGATAGTGGTTCACAAGTAAATCTGATATCAGAAGAAGTGGTTAAGAAATTGCATTTAGTTACTGTGCCTCATGAAAAGCCCTATCCTCTAGGTTGGGTTAATAATGATACATGATTGTAACTTACAAGGAAATGTGTATTAAAATTTGCAATTACTGAAAAGTTTAGGGATGAGGTAGAATTGGATGTAGTACCACTTGACATTTGTGGAATTGTACTTGGGATTCCATATTTGTATGACCGGAAAGCAGTCTTTTATAGAGAGCAGAATAAGTATCATCTTTGTAAAGAAGGTATGGAATATATTGTACGAGCACATAAGATAAAAAACAATCTAGCAATAGTCTCTGCAGGACAAATGAAGAGGTTGGTAAATGCTAGTAAGAACTTTGTGTTCATGATGGTTAAGATGAAAAATGATGAAGTCTCTAAATCTTTTGAAGAATGTGACCCTAAGCATAAATTTGAACTGATTGACATCATTTCTGAGTATGATGATTTGTTTCAAGATCCGAAGGGGTTACCACCGAAGAGAGAGATTCAGCATGAGATACATTTGCAGCAGGATGTGCCACTCCCGAACATAGCCATGTACCGGATGTCTGTAATGCAGAACGAGGAAATCAAGAAGCAGGTTCAGGAGCTGATTGAGAAAGGGGTCATCCAGCCCAGTACTTCTCCTTGTGGCTCTCCTATAGTCTTGGTTCCAAAGAAGGATGGGTCGTGGAGGATGTGTATCGACTACAGGGCCCTTAACAAAATCACCATTAAAAACAGGTATCCTCTTCCTCGTATTGATGATTTGCTTGATCAGTTGAAACATGCAACTTATTTTACAAAATTGGATCTGCGTAGTGGGTATCATCAAATCCGTGTTGCTAAGCATGATGCTTGGAAAACAGCTTTTAAAACAAAACAGGGTTTGTATGAATGTCTTGTAATGCCTTTCGAGCTATGTAACGCTCCTGCTACTTTCATGCGAGTCATGAATGATGTCTTTCGTTCATTCATTGATGATTTTGTAATTGTGTATCTAGATGATATCCTTGTGTTTAGCAACACCTGGGAAGAGCATGTTGTACATGTGGAAAAAAATTTAGATGTACTGAGAAAGGAAAAGCTTTATGTAAAAATATCTAAATGTGAATTTGCCAAAACTTCTTTAGTATATCTAGGCCATATCATTGGTGGATGCCACCTGCGAGTGGAGCCAGCCAAGGTTGCTGTCATTGTAAACTGGCCACGGCCTAACACCGTTACTGAGATCAGAAGTTTCCTGGGTGTGGTTCAGTATTGGAGGAAATTCATTTATGGGTTTTCCTCCATTGCTGCACCTTTACATGCATTAACAAGTGTTAAAGAAATTTTTCAGTGGGGAGGCAAGCATCAGAGAGCCTTCGACACTTTGAAGGAAAATATTAGAACAGCACCAGTTCTGACATTTCCAGATTTGCAGTAGCCATTTGAGATCAAGACCGATGCCAACAGGTTTTCCATGGGAGCAGTTTTGATGCAAGGAAGGAAGCCAGACTGTTACCATTCAGAAACATTCTCTACTGCGGTAAGTAACTATCCGACCTATGACAAAGAATTGTATGCTTTAGTATAGAGTGTGAAGAAGTGGAAACATTATATTATGGGAAAAGAGACAGTCATACATACTGATCATCAGCCACTTCAATATTTGCAATCTCAAACTAAAATACAACAAAGTAGGCATTTAAGATGGATGGGGTTCTTACAACAGTTTCATCTCGTAATTAAATACAAAAAGGGAATTCATAATAAAGTAGCAAACATGTTATCAAGGCCACCTACAAATGCTTCAATCATTCTTCAAAACAGTTCATTAAAAAAAAAGTTATATTGAACAGTATGCAGTAGATAAATATTTTAAGGAAGTATATGCATCACTGATAAATGGTAAACAGGAAGAGAACTATTTTGTGCATGAACAACTCTTGTATCATCTCGGTAAACTCTGTATTCCAGAGAAAGAAAGAGTGCATGTGATCCGAGAGGCACATAGTTCATTGATTGCAGGACATTTTGGTGTAAGTAAAACGTTGTCCGTATTACAGAATCATTGTTATTGGCCTCAAATGCAAGAAACTGTAGCTAAATATATAAGGGGTTGTGTTATGTGTGCAGCAAGTAAGTCTAACAATAGAAAATTGGGTTTGTACACTCCTCTTCCAGTTTCTTCTCGTCCTTGGGAAAGAATTTCTATGGACTTTGTAGGGGGACTACCTATGTCCAGAAAAGGGCATGATTACCTATATGTTGTTGTGGACAGGTTCAGCAAAATGTGTATCTTGATGCCATGTAACAAGCATATCACTGCTAAACAAACAACTCTTTTATTCTTTCAAAATGTTTGGGTACATTTTGGGCTTCCCATGTCTATTATATCTGATCAAGATTCCCGGTTCTTGGGAAAATTCTGGTCAACTTTATGGGAGCTTATGGACACTAAACTGAATAAAAGTACAGCTTTTCATCCACAGATCGATGGGAAAACAGAGGTAGTGAATAGAACAGTGGTTCAGTTGCTCAGAGGATATTGTAGTAAGCATCCTAAACTTTGGGATGAGCAGTTGCAGTATATACAGCATGCTTACAATCATGCAGTTCATTCTTCCACAAAGAAATCTCCTTTTGAAACTTGTTTTGGTTATCTGCCAAAAACACCGATGGACTTCTCTTTTGGCAAAGATGCAGTAGATGGACATCATGATGCAGATAAAGATTTAAAGTTCATTCAGAGAATCCAGGCAGTGTAGCAGGCAGTTCAAGAACAGTTGGAGAAGAGCCAGGCGAAGTACAAGGCCAGGCATGACAAGCATCGAATTGATCATCAATTTCAGGTAGGTGACAGAGTTTGGTTACACATCACCAAAGAAAGGATGAAAGGTGAAGGTAAGAAGCTTAAACCTATCAGGTATGGTCCTTTTGAGATCTTGGAAAAGATCGGTACTAATGCTTTTCGCTTGAATTTACCTCCATACATGCAAATCTATTCAGTTGTCAATGTTGAGAATCTTAAATTGTATGAGCCTCCTATGATCATGGATGAAGAAATTAACATACAGATTCCTTCAATAGATGATTTGGCACCTGAATATATGAGAGAGTTGCAGGATGATGTTATTCTTGACAGAAATGTAAGAACTTCACGAAGGGGGAATGCTGAGTACCTTCAAGTGGGGCTAAAAGGAAGGAATCCTAGCAAAGCGGTATGGATGGAGATTGGTAAAGTGAGGGAACTTTACCCTCACTTACTTGCAGAATAATTCAGGCTTTTGGTGGTCCAAAAGCTCTCCAATGGGGAGGATTGATCCGGCAAATCGATTCCTCTTTAATGATCCAAAATATGGTACATGGTTCAAGAAGCTGTGCAGTTAATGGTTAACAGTTTAATGATTGGTTCACAGTCTGTTGACAACGTCGGGGGTCGGACGGGATTTCCTTCCACAAAAGCGGGCGACGGAAGAGCATCTTCTTCCGCAACGGCAGGCGGCAAAACGATTAGTCTGTCCGCAAAACAGATCGGACGTCGGAAGCTTTTCCCTTCCACAATGGCGGAAGCTTAAAGGGATCGGAACTCGAAAGCCTTCCGGCATACACAACGGTGGAAGCTTTAATGGATCGGAAGCTGAAAGCGGTCCGGCAGCCACAACGACGGGCACAAACTTGATCGGAGGTTGAAAGCCTTCTTCCTTCCGCAACAGCGGGGCTCGAAAGCCTTCCGGCAGCCACAACGGTGGAAGCTTTAACGGATCGAAATCCGAAAGCCTTCCAGCAGCCGCAACGGCGGAAACCAACATGACTAAACCTTCCGATTCAAATACTCAGCAATGTGTTCGCACGGGATTTTTGCCATCATGGTTTTTGCAGTTTAGTACACAGTCTGGATGCAATGAAACCGATGGGGTGTAACATTTTCTCTGGGTTCTTTGATTCAGTTAAGGAAAGGAACAGCCTATTGGCATTTGAGAGAAGAAGGTGAACAGTCGCGTTTTCTTGGACGTTTTGGCTCATTTGTAATGGCCAAGATGAGTATTAAAGGGGGACTTGGAGAGTTCGGACACAGTGGGGACGCAGTTCATTGAGAACGCAGGCTTGGGGAGTTTTTTTTGGCATAAAACTATCCACATGCTTTGGAATTCGACCATCCCTAGTTGTTACTTGGCTTCTTTGACTGTTGAAGTCCAAAGTTGTAACTTTCATAGAGGAGGTCTTAAAGACTTGCTGTTGATACCTAGTTTCTATGATTGTCAAGAGTCGATTTGTCTTCTCTATTCTATTTGGCTTCTCTTTGCTTCGAAAGCCAATTTGTATTATTCCAGAGAAGGGGTCTTGGAGACTTTTGCCCATACTTCTGACTGATTTGCAGAGTCCAGAACCATTTGTACCATTGTAAGAGATTAATTGGATCGGTTCCTATTGGAGAGGGGCCCGGAGACGTAGCCCAGTGGAGGGGGTGAACTCCGTTATCAACTCTGTTTATGACTCTATTTTTGTGTTTTCTGCTTGGCATTTTTTATCAGTCTTGTTTTCATTCCTGTTCTGAGCATTTAATTTCTGCAAATACTGTCTAATAATTAATCTGTTGAATGCATTATTTTCACAACAAACTTTTAAAGCACTAAGTCAATATCCTACGGATCACCAAACCAATTGTAAGATCATCATTCAATTTTTAAATATATAATATTTTAGAGATGGATTATCTCTTTGAGTAAATTTCGCATTCGGGTTATTGATGATGATTAACGTCCACTGAGACCAGCTTTGGTCTATCAGACCTTAAGAAGGATAACACTTGGATTACTTTAAAAATTTGTTCATGTGCTCAAAAGGATTTCCATGAAGCTTTCTAATCTCACTATAGTTGTGGCAAGCTAGTAGGTTATAAAGGTTTGTATTATAGAAAAAATACTATGAAAATCAAATCTAATGTGGGTGTAAGCAAGGCACTCTAAGAGAAAGTGATTTTCATCCTCAACACTCATAGACTCACACATATGACAAACCCTTTTCGCCCATTGAGTTTTAGGAATAGACCAAGCCCTAATTCACTATGGAGTTCATGAGAGTTCGTTCTAATCTTGGTTATAATAATTTTCTTCTATGAGCTTACTACCGAGAGATACTTTCAATCTTCCAAGTTATGATTAATGACCTACTTTTAGTATCTTAAATTTCTCTTAACCGCTAAATTTTCCTCACACCAAAATTTCTCTTTAAACTTAGAAGTAATAATATTTTTGACATTATCAATGTTATGCATAATGGTGTTTTCATTAATGCCCCAATGGTTTAACCAAGCCATGGTATATTGACACCAACGCCGCTTGAGGTGTTATCACTCCAGGAAAATCCCCTAGGTTGCAGCTCGAGGATGCCTGGTAACTTAAATGTTTTTATGGTTTTTCTAAATGGATCAAGTCAGATGACCTATAGGACCTCACACTCTCAAGACATGCATAAAACTCAATCAAAGATAAGGCTTCTAACTACCACTTTTCAGATGTTGGATAATAGGGTGAAAAGATGGAGAACTTACTATGCTGGCAGATTCATATATAAAACAATTACATATAAACGGCTAATCATAACAAGGAAAAGTAATTTCCATTCAACTCATCAACATACAGATAGGATGACAGCTATCAGACATTGAATAACATGAATAAACCTGAATCAGACATTCAAGCACAAGCACAGAACAGAAAATATATGGAAGCTGAACATATGATAGCAAAAGAGCTTATATTAGGTCATGAATAATATGAGAAGTTTGATAATAATAATGGTCTACAGGTCCCCAAAGTTGAACCCTTGTTTCAAATAAGTCTTAGGCTTTATAGCCTTTACAAAAATATTCAGATCCTAAAAAATTGGATCTGTTTTACGAAAAATAGATAAAATTAATGTTTTTTTGCAAAATTAGGTCAGAAATCCTAATTTAACTCCTAGTCTATCTAACTCTAACACTTGCTCACTCATTGAACTCATTGGTGACTGCAGTGAGTACTAAAGTAGAGTTGTAACCTGTCATCTGATAGATGAGCCACTATTGGTAAAAAATAGGTAGGGTTTGTGACCCTTTTCTCCTTGATTGTATCCTCAAAATTGGAACAGACCTCTTCCAATGGTGTATTCCAGCAAATTTCAGCTTTATATTTCATCCCTGAGATAGTTGTATTCGCCAAAACTGGTTATGTGTGCTGAAACATCTTTTTACACCCTTTTCTGCTTTTGGTGGTTAAGGAAGCAGAATTCTGGGTCTGTTAGTTGTCGAAAGCTCTGCTTTCAGTGGCTAATGAACCGCTGCTGCGTCCGCCTAAGCCACCGAAGCCCTGTTTCTGCAAAGTTGTAATCAGCCTTCCAATCATCCCTTATCAGCTTTGATTTTGATCTTCTGGCACTCCTTCAACCTACATAAGGTTTGGAAAAACAGCTACATCCCGGGCTGCCTCTGGATTCTGAAGGCTCACTGCTGCCTCAGCTAGGGTTTCTAGTGCAAAGTGATTATGAGAGCTAGGGTTTGATCTAGAATTCTTCACCTGCAGCCTCAGAAGCCTGATCATCCTGTAAAGCTTGGTGTTGTCCTTCATAAACCTTAGATTCCTTTTTTGTAGCAAAAAATACCTTCCTTTCATTTCTAGCAGGGAATTATTCAATTGAGTGTTTTTCTTGGTTAACACTGTATTTTTCCATTTTATTTCTCTCTCTAAAAATTCCAATTCATATACTTGCCTCAGCCACTGGTTAACTCTTTGTGACCTAGGCTTGCTGGAGGAAGCCTTTTCCACTGGCTCACCCTAGTCTTCTTTTGGTGTGGGTGATGGAAATTCTTCATTTTCTGCTACAACCTGCTCTGCTAGGTCAACTTCTTCCTCCCTTTCTTCTTCTAAGTCTGAGTAAGGTAAGTTCAGAATATTTCCACTTTGTGTTGGGGCCTCCTTCTTTTTTTCACTGAAGTCTAGGTTTCTTTTAGCTTGATTGGTTTTAGCAGTCGGAGAACGTTGATCCACTGTTACTGGTGAGATAGCCCTCCTCTTCCTTTTTCCACTCCTAGGGGTGGTGGATTTCTTTGAAGGTGACTTTCCTTTCTCTTCTGGATGCAAGCCTATTTCAAACTCATTCCAGAATAAAAAATATGCCCATGCTGCATTTCTCCTTTGCAACAATTCTTGGACAATGAGTTGTATTAGGCCATGGTAAGATAACCTTCCTATGATTTTGGTGGGCTGGGCCTTTACCTGGTGTGCCATCTTAGTTAAGCTCTTATGGAGGTAGAAGGGTAGGTTTAAAGGGCTTCTTCTTGTAAAATGGTTCATCAGATTGAAGTGATATATCATTTCTCTGTTGTACCTGCCTTCACAATTTATATACACCAAAATTGCTTTCAGTAATTGCTGCCAATTCTCCTCTAGCTAGGTGGATGGAACACTTTTCTTCCATACTGCATTTCTATGTTTAGGTTTTAAATATGATCTGAACTCCACATTTTTAGTAATGGTGGTCTTAAACCGCTTCTCCCCAGTTCTTGGGAGTTCTTTCACTTCTGCAATTAGGGTTTCATCCACTAAGAACTCTTCCTTGCCTATCAATGCCTTGGAGCCATCAAAAGAAAGGGAAAATGCTTCTGCAACCTGCTGGTGTGAAGCTTGGATTTTCTCACAAAATCTGTAACAGCCTGCATCTTTGAAGAATTGGTAGACTTCTGGATGTGATTATAGGTAGTTGATGTCTCCTAGTTCCTGCCTGAGAACAGGTCCTCCTTTCTTCATCTCTGAACTGTGCTTCTTAGTACTTGCAAAAATCTAAATTCAAATTCTGCGAAGGAGGTTAGCGGGCTAGTTTTCAGAGATGGCCTTGAGCAGTAAGGATGCATGCAACAAATGAGGAGTGTACTGAAGGTATGGCGCTGATTTTTAGGGGTTAACAACTTGATAGGTACTTGAATGAGATGATGGTGGATTCTGTTGATATCCACAAGATAGTCGGCCTAGTAATCATTTTTAAGTTGAACTCAACGTTTCGTGGAGTTTTACTGCAGTCGTGGGACAGATGGAGGGAAGCTAGGGTTTCGATTTCCATCAGTCATCTCATATCAATAACGACCTCTTTAGCCATCAACTCATGCTTTACTGCAGTTCTTCAGTCTTTTCAGTGGTTAATCGTGCTAAATTATGACATGCCTCATGTTGACGAGTTTGATTTCGATGGAGAGATAACTGTTTTCCCTTTTTTGTCCTTTTCGATGGTTAAGAGACTCTAGGGTTTAATTTGCTAGCTGCCGAAAGTTGGGCTTTCGGTGGCTAATGAACCATTGGTCCATTCGCCTAAGCCACTGAAAGTATCATTCCCAAAATTTATTTAAAACGAAGTTCAACGCGCTTTTGGTGGTTTACTGTCTTCTTGGACCCATTGCTAAACCGTCGAAACCAATGCTTTTCGGTAGATAATGAACTATTGGTAAGTTCTCCTAAGCCACCAAAAGTCCCTTTTTCCCAAAATTATAAAAAATGTGATCAACTGGATTGCGGTGGTTAATATGTTCCTGAGTCAAAACCGTTAGCTATTGAAAGTTTGGCTTTTCGGTGGCTAATGAGTTGTTTGAAAGCTTGCCTAAACCACCGAAAGCTAAAACTTTCAATTTTTTTGAAAAACTGAGCACCAGATATTCCAACTATGTTATTCATCCAAACATTGTTTATAATATGAGCTGAAATCTTCATCACTATCAAAAATAAATTGTCTGAGTGAACTTATCTAAAAATTGATTATTTAGGAGACAACATGAGGCGTAGTTGGTTTTAACTTGAATTTAAAGCAATTTTAGTAAGTCTCTCGTTTCCCATGTTATTTATCTTATGCTTGTACATCATGTAACTAGTCATAGCCATGCTCTCGATGGGGGACATACCCACTTCTATGAGGAGAATAGGATATCGTGTATTGATTTTAATTTTGAGGTTATAAGTTTTTAACCACTTATGCATTTGCTCAATCTTCCTCCAAGATTCTCTAGAAATGTTGCACCACCTTACTTCACAACCATACAAGATTACATGGATGACAAGAGTTTCAAAGAGGAACTTCTTTTATCCCACATGACCAGATTGGATGATTTACAATTATTTTCAAGACCAAAATAAGCTTTCCACCCTCCATTAATCATTTTCTCAATGTTATAGTTCCAATTGAGCTTGTAATGAATATCAATTCCGAGACACTCATAAGAAGTCACCTCCTTTAGATTTCTATTATCATAAATAAATTTTGCATAGGTGTCTTTCTTAGATTTTATAATCATGATTTTTGTCTTGCCAGTGTTAACAGTCATACCCATGTTAGAGCAAAAATATTTAAGAATTCTTAATTGCTTATTGAGATCAGAAGGACACCTTGCAATAATAACAATATCATTGGCATAAAATAGGAGGATGATAACTATCCCAGTTAAGATTGTACCGGCGCAACCTCCTTCTAAACATTTTTCTAGCTTATCAATGTAAATGCCAAAAAGGGTAGGGGAGAGGGGGCAACCTTGTTTAAATCCAATAGTGACAATTTATATATGTTTTCCACCCCTCATTATCCTTAAAATTGACAATGACCTTTTCGTATAACCTTATCGCGATAAGTATCAACTCAAAAGGAACCTTAAGCTCCTCTAGCCTATTCCACATGTTATTTCTAGGCACTGTATCAAAAGCTTTTCTAAAATCCACAAAGCAACAAAATAGGTCAGACTAATTATTACGGCATTCCTCTGCAATGATCCCAAGTGTAACGAGCTGGTCCATGGTTGAATGATTCCTTCTAAAACCTACTTGGCCTTTAGCCCTCTTAACTTCCATTTCTAGCCATTCATTGATCTTCTTTTCTAAAATAATACCATATAACTTAGCTAAGAGAGGGATAATCATAATAGTCTAATAATTAGAGGGGTCATTTTTATCACCACTTTTGAAAATAGTAATAATGAGGCTTTGAGTCCAAGGTGTAGGAAACCCCTGTTTGACCGCTAGATTAAAGAGTTTGTGGATGTGTGGGATGAGGACAAGCCCTCCAATTTTAAATATTCCTGCTTGGTAGCCTTCAATGTCTTTTCCTTTTCCATGTGCTAAGTGCTTAACCCCGAAATCTATGTCTTCTGACAAGAAAACTTCTTCGGTGGTGTCAGAGTCGGCATGTGGTTTTAAAAAAGTGGTTTTCTTAAAAGGGAAAAAAAAGTTTAAAAAAAGACTTGTGGGAAAAAAGTAAAATAAAAAACAAGAAACAAAGCATTTGAAAAAAAAATGGACAAAAAAGAAGAACTAAAACCACACGTGATTTATAAAACCACATGCGATTTTTTCCTAAGTGCGAGACATCATAAAAAATTCATTATTTTTAATAATAAAAATTATTAATATTAAATATTATTATTAATAACCTTATTATTGAAAATACAAATAATTGTTAAGTATAATAATTATTTAATTATTATATTTAAATTGAGTTATGACAAGCAAAAAGTCCAGCTTGCACAAGAAATAAGTCTGAAATGAAGGATCAACTGGACAAATTGGAAAAAGACCAAGCTCGGGACTCAAAATTATTGAAGGTTTAAACTCCAGGCTTGATCAATTTAAAGTAGAATTACGAGAAGGAGTTTTTCGCAAAAATGACTATGTTACAGCAAAAAGGAAATGTGGAAGAATACACATACGAATGGGAAGCCTTAGCGACTCGAGCACCAGAATTAACAAATGGTCAACATCTCCAGACATATGTCTCTGGTTTTAAACATTACATAAGAGAAGAGTTAGAATTGCATAACGTATCCAATCTGGATAAGGCCCAGCGCAAGGCAAAATGATTAGGAGAAGTTTAAAATATCAAGACAAAGGATATATGTGACAACAAGAGACACGATGTAGATATTGCGAAGATATATGGTCACCTGGTCATCAATGCAACAAATCTACGTCATACGGCTATGAATTCAAAAAAGGTTCAAAAACATCAACCAACCGCTCCAATAATGAAAATAAAAACAAGAAGAAGAATTATCGTCGATGCAGTGAAGATTGGGTTCCAGGCCACAAATGTAGAACCAATCATACAACACACTGCAAAATCATAAACAGGAGAGAAGTACAAGTATCGATTGAAGAAGATACTTTTGATTCAGATAAAGACACAAGCCCATATGAAGTTTCAATAACGGTCATTACCTGTGCTCAACAAATTTGTCAGGAAGAAGATCTAGCGACTATTAAGAAGGTTAACACCCAACAAAAGGACAAACAACCACTCACAAAAAAATATACCCCAGGTCAGTTGAGAAGTCGCGATAACTTAAAATATGAATAACTCCTACCTCGAGTAACAGAATTAAGGAAGTCAGAACCAAAGAGATTACAACTTACTGGGACAATTAAGAGTAAGGACATCACAATTTTGGTTGATTATGGAAGTACCCACAATGTGATTGATATCAACAAAGCAAAAAAGCTAAATCTTTGTGTGTTCCCAACAAAAGCAATTAAAGCCTCAGCCATCGCAAATCAACACATCGAAGAAGTGGGAAAATGTCATAAGATTGCAATGCATATACAAAACTTAAACTTGCATATTGATTTTTATTCTTTACCTCTCAAGGAAGTAGACTTGATATTAGGTGTTGGATGGTTAACATCGTTAGGAATGTACTCTACCAATTTACAAAAACAATACATGGAATTCAGATGGAAAGGAACTAAGCACCAATTGTATGGCTTAGAAGGTTCTAGACCTAAGCAAAAGGAGTCGCGGCATGGAAAGGATCCATATCATTATCAAATAAAAGATATAAGTCCAGAGCACGCATATCGCATCAGCATCCATAAAGATTTAGAATAAAATGAAAAAACCAAATTCAGATTTGAGGACAAAGCTCCCCTTAAAAAGGGTGACAATGTAACAAATATAAATAATACATAATAAATCAAATTGAAACTAAGTAATAAATAATAAAAACATAATTATATTTAACAAGAGGACGCGACTCCTGATATTTAATGGCCAAACCATATTTATAGGAGTCCAAACACCATTTGTAAAATCATCATTCAATTTTTACATATATAATATTTTAGAGATGGATTATCTCTCTGAGTAAACCTCAATATTGGGTTATTACAACTTTGTAGGCATTAAGTTATATGAGGAACCCTTAACACTCCCTCATGTTCCAAGCTCTTTCCCATACACTCTTCCATATCCTACACATACTTCCAATGTCAAATATGCTCTTCCATCTCCTACGCATACTTTCAATGTCAAATATAAATGCATGTACATCGTAAATTCCTAAAAATACTTCGTTGTTAATCTCAATTATAAGATTAATGGGAACCTTAACATTAAAAAACAAACATGTGTAAGATGGTAGGCATATTACAAATACAAAGGCCACTATAAAAGGACTTTGTCACTTGGATAAGAAGAAATCACTTTTATGTAGCCTCTTGTCAATTATCCTATATGGTTGTGAGGTTTAGATTCGAAGCATATACCATGAAAAATAGAAAAAAAAAAAGTCAATCCAAAACTATTTCAGTGTTAACAACTATGAAATTGAAATGGTACTTTTTACCTCATTTTCCTCGTGAAAGTTTGTTAAAAGTATGGGATATCCAAGTTGATACAACACTCTCTTATAATGAAACTCATTAATGAAATCAAAATAAAGTGTTTAAATTTATACAAAGCAATGAAAATATTAAGAATAAAATAAAACTGTGTTATGATAAAAATATCATAACAATAATAAACTAATAATGTTACATATCTCAATAAAGAAATTATGATATCAAAGTTGAGAACTGTCTCATATTAGCTAAACTAAAAGATAGACTACAATTTATGTAACTTTTTTTTTAGAGGAAAAAATACCGGTCTTTGATATTCATTAGAATCAAAAGACATATTATACATATATCAACTATCTTGTCAGATAGAAACAAGGAGACACCACTCACCATATAGACATACAATGATCGTGCCTGCTAAATCCAGCCAAACAGAAGAACATAAAAAGTCTGATCATAGCCGATTTTTTTCATCATCCCTGATATATCAGGTCAGATATAATAAGAATATCGGAGGTGATCTCAAATAGACATTCCTGAGCAAAACTAGCTGGCTGAAAGTCTCATACATAACAGACAAGTAAGAACAAATCAAAAGCTGAAAATTCAAATGCTGAAATACAATTGGGAATCAGCAGCTAAAAAAGCACAAATTGGCCCTATTCTATGACCATTCCATCCAATGATTCAGAGAATGTTCCATATCCCATATCCAAATTCAAAGCCTGTTTAGAGAGGTCGTCTGCCAGCGAGTTATGCTCTCGGAATATATGCTTGAAGATCACCGAAGGGACAAGATGGAGCATATTTCTTATATCGTCGCACCAATGCCTCAAAGAAGGAATATCAAGGGCAGAAAGTCTGTTGAGCCATGAAATAATAACCATAGAGTCTCCAAATATCAAGTGAATGGGAAGACCCATTATCAAACTTACTCTTAGAACAGCCCAGAGAGCCAATAATTCTGCTCTTGTATTCGTGTTGCATCCACAGCCCAATGAGAAACTAAAATAATGGTTATCATTCAGATAGATCACAAATCCTGCACCTCCTAAATGTTTTGCAGCAACCCCATCAAAAAATCCACATGGAAATACCTTCAAAGGCTTAGGACCGATAATCCGGTTTTTATGAATTTTTTGAGGAACAGGATATAGATTTAGAAAACTCTCAACCCTGGAGATAAGAGAAAGAAACGAAGGCTTCCAATTTTCAAAAAGAAATTTATTCCGGATAATCCAAATACACTAGAATATAAAAAGGGGCAAATGTCTGAACGTAGCAGAACGCGCAGTAGTGTTGTACCAATGCACCAAAAAGGAAGGGACAAAGTTGAATATGGTAGAAGAGAACCCATATCGAGCTGCAAAATAAGAGAAAATATTCACTGTAAAGGGGCAAACCAAAAATAAATGCTGGATATCCTCGATATTCTTCTCACACAGAACACAACGGCTCGGACCATGAAACCCACGGGATTGAAGTTGCTCCCAAGTAAGAATTCTGCCTTTTTCTATTAGCCAGATGAAACAGGCTATTTTCGTAGGAATATTAAGAGTCCAAAGAATATCAATTACAAGGTTTCGATCCTCTGAATTACAGATCGAAGAGATACAATCATATCCTTTAGCTGCACTTATAGTGCCCACATAGTTGTTATGTGACCAGAGAAGCGTATCACAGAGATCTTTAAGGCGAATTATGTTGTATTCCAGCCCCCTGATATAGTTTTCCCAAAGATATTTTCAATCTCCACATAGATCAAGTTCCTATGTCGTAAACCAGTAACCAGCAGCAAAGGAAGTTTTATTCCTTGCTTGAGCTAAGGTACAAATCCCATAGTCTTCTAGATACGCTCTTAAGTCTCCAGGAAGAATAAAAGAGTTTCCCATGCCAACTACAGGATCCACTCCCAAACGAATATCTGTGCCATTGTCAACTTGCCAAAGGATCCCTTTACCAATCCAAGGCAAAAATTTTAGGAAGCCTTTCCATATAATCGAGGCATTTCGCATTAAGAAACATTTCTCTCTAAGCCAAGCATGCAAGGGCAGCTTCTTCATATATTTTACAGAGAGGAGTTGATGCTAGATGCCATCGCTATTTAGAGCAATCCAGAAGCTCTTCATTCTCAAGGATAAACTGAAACTAGGGAGATGCTTGATACCCCAACCACCTAAAGAGGTAGGTCGAGCAAGTAGATGCCAGCCTACGAGGTGAAATTTTTTTGTTTTGTTGAGGAGCCCCAAAGGAAAGAGAAAATCAGTTTTCTGAGTTTGTCTAAGATTGAGGATGGAATCGGAACAAGGGCCATCCAGAAGATAGGTATGCTCAAGAGAACAGATCGAATGAGGACAAGTCGACCTCCCATAGACAAGAGCCTATTAGTCCAATGAGAGATACGCTTCTCAAATTTAGTAATAAGCCAATGCCAATCCTTGACCAGATAACCCAAGGGCTTGAGGAAGTAACCAATATAGTTGAAACCTTGATTAAGATGTGCAAATTTGAACGAAAGGAGGCCTGTGATTCTGCCAAGGAGGGCAGCATCCAAGTTGTTATGGGGAAAACAGGATTTGTCCATATTGATGCACATGCCAGAGGCCTCACAAAAAGTGTCGAGTAAAACTTTGAAAGCAATCCATTCCTCAAAAGAACCCAAGCCAAATAAGATCAGATCATCTATGAATAGTAAATGAGTGAGGAAGAGATGAGACGAAATCTTGATTCCTTTAATTTTACCATTTCTCTTGGCATCTTCAATCAGGAGGCTAAGACCTTCGATAACCAGGATGAACAACAAAGGGGACAATGGACAGCCCTGCCTGATTCCACGTGAAGCTGGAAAGAAGGTAGAAGGAGATCCATTTACAAGGACAGCAAAATTTGCAGATGAGATGCAGCCCATTATCCAGTTCAGCCCCCATAAGAGGAACCTCAATTTGAATAAGTAAAAGACGGATGAAATTCCAATTAACCCTGTCAAAGGCCTTTGACAAATCCAACTTGAGGATGAGAGCACATCTCTTTTTTGTTTTGACAGAATGAAGGGCTTCCTGTGTGATGGCTATGGGCTCAAGGATCTAACGATTCTTCAGGAAGCCGAATTGCTGAGGTGATATAGAAGATTCTAAGAAGGGTTTGAGTCTCAGGGCCGCAAATTTTGAGATCAACTTATAGCAAATATTACAGAGGGAAATTGGACGAAAGTCAGCGAAAGAGACAAGATGTTCTACTTTTGGGATAAGTGCTAAAAAGGTGGAGTTGAGGGAAGGGGCCACACTACCCATTATTCTTGAGGATTCCACCATATTGACTAGGAGAGGTCCCAGAAGATCATAAAAAGTCAGGTAGAGTTCAACTGGCCAGCCATCAGGGCCTGGGGCCTTATCTCTTTTGAAAGTTTTAGGGGCCTTCTCTACTTCCGAAAGAGTGACAGAACTAGTGAAGGCCTTGTTTTCTTCCTTACTGATATAGGAAGGAAAAAGACGAATAACCTTGAGCTGAGTAGAAAGGTTTGTCAAATGATCATCGGCAAAAATATTTTTAAAGTAGTGTATCCCAAGAGATTTGATGCTCTGATCATCCGAGACCCAGGAGCCCTCCTCATCTTGTAAACTCCAGATGGCATTATGGTTTTTTCTAGCCGATGCTACTGCATGAAAATATTTGGTATTGGCATCCCCATTCACAGCCCATGTAACTTTGCTTTGTAGTATTGCAGAGTACAGCTCATGATCCAATAGCTTTTGAAGATCAGCTTTAAGTGAATTCAGTCTGCCCTGCTGTTCATTATTTAAAATAGCAGATTGAGTAGAATGTAGAAGAGAACATATTTCATCCTCCAAGTAGACAGATTTTTCTTTCATCTTTTGTGATTCCACTTTTGTCCAAGACTTCACTTTTTCTTTTAGCAAGCGAAGTTTGAACGATAGATCATTCATAGCATCTATCTGATCAATCGAACGGATAAGCGGCCATTCAGTTCAAATCATATGGATAAAATCCTCATTCCCTAACCAAGATTGATTGAATTTGAAGGGATAAGCACAAGGGTGCTGTTGATTCATCCATTCAACCAGAACATGGAATTGATCAGAAATCCCACATCTGTGAGCCCAAACCCTATGTCTGGGAAGAGAGCTCATGAGCTGATTTGATAACAAAAAACAATCAAGTCTTATCTAAGTTACAATTTATGTAACTTAGATAAGAGTGGAGATTAAATTAATTTCTTTAAAGATGCCTTTTGTATACAATGATATTATATCTAATTTATAATGACATCTATAATCATAAATTAGTTCATGAAAATGTTAATCAAAACAATTAATGTAAAATCTAAGATTTTATTAGGAATTTAATCTTTCGTTTGAATTTGTTCAAATAATATTTTTATGATTTTAATTTTATAGTTGTTTTTCCATTATCTCTATATCATGTATAAATTAATAGTAATACTTATAAAAAAATCAATTATTAATAAATATTTATAATTTGTTTTAAATTAAAAAAAATCTAAATTAAAATTCCAAAAATATAATAGTCTTACTAAACATATGATCAAACTTACAATTAAGACCCTAGACTTACTCCCTTGACTTTAGTAAGAAATAATATAGATATTATGATCTAATATGCACACATACTTATGATTAGGAAAAATAAAACCACAAATGCATATAAATACCGAGTTAAAAATCCCAAAAAGTTCAAATACTAAACATATGATAAAACTTATAATTAATACCCTTGACTTACTAC
This sequence comes from Pseudotsuga menziesii, assembly GCA_001517045.1. NCBI lineage: Eukaryota > Viridiplantae > Streptophyta > Pinopsida > Pinales > Pinaceae > Pseudotsuga > Pseudotsuga menziesii. The sequence goes on along the minus strand of LPNX010063290.1, from coordinate 212,788 downwards.
CTTGACTTCAGTAAGAAATAATATAGATATCATGCTCTAACCTGCATACATATTCCCATTAATGATCAATGACTTGCTCAAAGATGGTCATTGAAGTACATATATTTATATAATGTATGACTTGTCATTGTTATTGTTATGTATGATGAAAATTTTGGATATTATAAACAATTTAAATACACAACTAGCAAGAGGTATGTGGTTCAATAAAGGTATTGTACTATTGCATGAAAGAAAGGTCTTGGTATAAATCATGTGAGATTTATGTTGTGAGTGGATTGTAAGCGTGTTAACACAAAATTTACACCAAATCATACTTGCTAATGAAGGGATAGTGGAAAGAATTGCATTTCAGTAGACCATTCTGGTGACGGGAACCTTGAGAGACTTGTAGATTGCACAAAAATTAATGAAGACTGGGATATTTTCATTCAGAGTATGAAGGACGTGGACTTGGAAATAATGTTACTGAGAACAACTTTGAACTTGTAGACCATCATTTCAATTCTTTATATTAGTGGGGAATATGGTAGGAACCGAGTTTATCGGCTTCAACACATATTGATTAGTATGTTTCCTTCCCCTTAGACCATCAACAGAAAAGAAGTTGTGTTGTTTGTTCATGAACTGTTGGTGAATTTATGTGCTCTTTGATCTAGTGGATATTGTGATCCTAGCTACCTTGTAACCTGTTTACATGTCCGCCATATAACAACGGCCATAAGAATCCTTTTGGGACATTTTCCCTACCAATTCGAGAATCATTGCATCTAGGAGAAAGGATCATGGCATATATTCCATGTTGTGCAGACACACTTTGAAATAGCTTGAGAATCCTAGAGATAGTTCTTTTCTAGATAATATTTGTTCTATTCATTATTTCATTATCACTTCTAAGACCAGCTGATGACATAGTTAATCAAAATAGGGAAATGTCATATACTGCTCTGACTGCACTTGAATATGTCATTTCTATATATAACTGTGATGCATTTGTTAACCAATCTAATGCTTTATATCGAATCGTATATTTTGTTTCTATATCATTGACAAAAGACCAGGTTGTGGCAACACTACATGGATGTGCCATTGCAATTTGTGACAAAATCAAGCAGTCGACTAAAGGAACTGTTGAAGCTATTATTGAATTTATTTTTAAAAGAGGCAGTAAGTTGAATGAAAAAAATGTTTCCAGGTGTAAAGCAAACAATCAAGCTACTCCAAAAACCTTGAAGGCATGCATAAGAAGAAAAAAAGAGATTTTACTTGACATAGTTATTCCCTTTCTTCAGAATATGCTGGAGATAATAAGGTTATCAAGGTTGTTAGTTGAGTTTGTGTGGTGTAAAACAACAATTCTGAGTTGCATGCATGTTTTTTTAAACAACATTCAATGTTGAGTTTGCATGAGGACATGACGACAATTTAAAGGTGGAGTTTGCATGTTGTCAAACAACAGTCAAAGGTGGAGCTTGCATGATGATAAGGCAACAGTTAACTTGCGTTTTCATGCAGATAAGACAACAGTTTAAAGTTGGAGTTTGCATGATGGTAAGACAACAAACAACAACAAATATAACACATGGAACAAAAAAGGAGATAGAGCTAAGCATGTACCAGTATAGATCCATCTTAACTTGGCTCTATCAAGTGTCGAGAGGGATCAAATCCCTTTATGTGAAAACCCCCATTAGAGGAAATTTCAACTCAAAATGGGCCTCCTAAGAAAAATAATAAAATAATATTTATTAATTTTGGAGGAAGAAAAAAAAACTACTTTTTTTGTTCATATTTTCGACATATCTCCTTGAGATTTTACTCAAATTTCGATCGGGAGAGCTCGTTGGATGCGAAATTAAATTCCGCATCCAATGAGTATCCACTCCGCATACTTTTGACGAACCCTGCTACCCCAAAAACAAGAAATACCTGAAAAAATGTGATGATGACCTATACGGTATTTCAAATTTAAAGCAATTTCATTGGATAACACATGATGACATGGAATTTGAATTAAGGTTAAAAGGCCCATTTTGAGTTGAAATTTCCTCTAATGTTTTTAGAGTCTTAAACATCCTCAAGATATTTCAATTAAAATAATATCTAACTTATTGTTATATTATCAACTTAAAAATATATAATCTAATATATTTTATGTCATAATCATTCAAGCACCAACTATTCCAATTTGGATATATTACAAATAGGCCAAAGTTGCATTAATTAATTAGTTATGAAATAAAATAGTTTTTTACCCAAAACTAATATGCAACTCATTGTTCTATTATTAACTTAAAAGTACATAATCTGTTATAAGTGACGAGGCACCAACTATTCCAATTTGGAATCATGTTGTAAATGTTAACACACAAATGCTAGAGATAAACAAAAATCTCATTAATTAATTAATTAATTATGAAGTAAAATAATTATTTTCCCAAATTTAATGGTCTAAGTGTCAATTATTACATGTTCTAAAGTATAACACATAAATCCTATGAATATGCAAAAATTGCATTCATTTGTTAACTATGACGTAAAATAGTTATTTAACCAAATTTAATTGTAAATTATAAAGCAGATCCTACAAATACACAAAAGTTGCATTAATTAATTAAATGCAATATAAAAAAATTGCAATTTACCCAATTACTGGTTAATTTGCAATTATCACAAAAGTAATATCTTACTTATTGTTTTATTATTAAATTATCAATACATAGTCCAATATATACATCCACATGCCAATTATTCCAATTTGGGATCCTAAATGATAACACATAAAACCTACAAATAGGCAAAAATTGCATTCATTCATGGATTATGAAGTAAAATAGTTATTCTTTAACTATTTATGAAAAAAATATTTAAAATATGAGGACGCAGGAATGGAAATATACAATGAAACTCAATGTATATTTTATATAAATATATTTTACAATCTAGCCAATTTAAATTTGGAGCCAATGTGTGACAAACATGACACATCTCATTCACTTTCGGCTATAGAAAGTGCCTATCGATGCAATAAGCACATCCTACAAGCATGAACACATGGACGCACGACAACTATAAAAATCCTATTTGTTAGTGTTTCCAACTGCTTCTCCAAAATATACAACACAAACAAAACGATGCAAATTCTATTTACTAAGTATGGTAGCACTAGTCTTTCATCTCTATAACGACTAGCATTTTGAGATGCTAACAAGTCAAATAACTAACCAATACATTCTAGGACCAAGAATTAATCTAAAATTTTCAATCAGGATTCAACAATCAACAATCAAATTGTCCCAAGCGGTCCTCAGTTGTTGCACCTCAGATTTGGGCAATTAGACTACCATGAACAATTTTGAAGTTGTAATACACGCAAGTCAATACCTTGCCATCAGCATCCATCATCTTCAACTTGATTTTATAACCTCCCTAAAATGGCACCAACCAACATGAAATATGAGACAACGAAGGATAATGAAGATGTAATCCATAAGATGCCCTCTGATAAAGTTTCCAAAAACATCACTGAACTAAGTATGTTATCATTATAGAGGTAACGAAGGAAACATGGCCTGAATCTAGGGGGAGAAAAAAAAAGGGTTGAACTGTTGTGCAAAGGAAAGGCTTGCAGTGAAAACGGTTGAGACTCATTTTGGGTCAAGCTAATCAGACAGTACCTGCATCAAGCATAGGAGTGGAGCAGAACAAGTCCAGAAGAAGAGCTCAAATTTTATCTTGAAGAGAATTGTTCCTATCAGTAACATATAAAAGTTAGCGAGATAGCACTTTAGGACCTAAGCTAGGCAACAGTCCAAATGGACCTGGAAGGACTCCCACAGACATGAGGGAAGCAAGTAAACAAATGAAAGTAACTCTGATTCTGGAAGAGATTAATCATGCTAACTGATTGGCAAGCATGAATGAAGTGGGGCTGTCGTTGTCCCCCATGGATAATTTTCAATTTTTGCTATGATCTAGAGGTATAGAATTTTACTTTGGAATACAAGATGAATTTATTCTTCGTTGAATAGGGTAAACATTAGAATTGAATAAACTAGTCATTGATTGACAGCCTGGTCTTAGTTTTGGCTAAATGCCATTTAGAATATTGTGGTGCTGATGGAGTGGCTAGTCGTTTCCAGAATGGAGCTTCTTTTTCTCTTTATGGTCATAATGAAGATGTGGAACGAATCAGATAGCTTGGAGCATCTGAGGACATTGATGGAAGATTCAGGGCAATGGATATTGAGTGAATGTCAAGAAATAAGATAGCTCATAATTGTGATTGTTTGCAGTCTATGTTTCCCATAGGAAAAGAAAGGGTTGTTATAAAGTGATGACTGAAGTAAAGATGAGGAAAAAATTTAGACGCACTAGACTGGTTTGCATATGTGACTTTAATCAATCCAAGAAGCTACCTGATAGGAATTCAACAAAAACAAGTTGTGTCGGGACTTGATGTAATACCCCCATGACATTACTTTTATTTTTCATGTTTTGAAAAATTATTATTTTTATTATGTAATGAGTTATAAAACTCAAAGATTGAAATAACATTTGCACAAACAAACATTTTATTTATTTATTAATAAAGAAAATGACACTTGGAGAACTCAACTACATGAGGGGACACCAACCATGGCACCAAAGAACATGTGTAAGCAAGCTAGACTGATTGATACCAATCAAATCTAATCCAAAACTCAACAACCAGACAAGATCCTAAATCATAAAGATTTAGAGATCTGATTGGAGATTTGATTGGGATGGCATAAGACCTGAGCAAAAGCTATATATATGAGTGCACTGAAATAGCACGGGACGCCGTGTTGTGCATGGAGAAACTTTGTTGTGAATGCATGTGTTGAGTGTTTCTCCCATTTCATAAGTCCATTGCTTAGCTTGTTACGGACTCTGAGAGAGAGTGCCGCATAGAAGCTTTCTTGTTGTAGCTTGTTATAGACTTTGAGGATTGAGTGCCGCGAGGAAGTTACTTGCTGTTCTGGTGCATGGTTGGTGATCCAGCTCGGGGGTGGAGCGGAGAAAACCATTGAGTTGTTGCCTCCTATGGTTGGGAGGAGTTGATTCTCCAAGTGTGTTTCCCCTGGATTCAAGTAAGTAGATTTGATTTAGTTTCTCATATATTTCGGCTTCACTTATGGTTATTTGCATGATCAATAAGATATCTCGACAGTCGAAACAAACCCTTTGTTTGTGTTTCTTTTGATTAATTAAAATCTTTCCTGATGTATTGTTTATGCTGGGGATGTTACATATGGTATCAGAGCCCAAGTTCGAACACTTGGCCTTAAGGGCTCTTCACGTGTGTTCCGAATCTATGAGATTTTTTATGAATTTTTGGTATATCATGATGACGAATTATTGAGCTAGATTGTTTTACAAAAATTAATAATTACAACCGAATTCAAACTCTGCATATGACTCCTTGTCTGCGATTTACCCTTGTTTGACTTCATTTTACATCTATGTGACTGCAATTCACATATGTATCTCAGCATTTCCTTGTTTCTAATTGCTCTCACTGTCGACAGTATAACCCAATTCAAATTCACACATAGAGAAAATTTGGTTGGAATCCAAAACAAATTCCGTACATTCTCCTGTAGTACATGAACCCTTTGATAAACCGGAGTTTCCATTATTTGATGATAGGTGCAGAATGTCATAGCATTCAATATCCAATGGAAACATTCCTCCTCCTTGTTCATATATTTCAATCTACTGCTCAAAATTTTATCATCAATTGGGCACCTTTATGCTGTATTATCAGTCGATTTCTGAGCAGAACTGGTCATGTTTTCTGTGACCTCGAGTGTTGTTGTATAGGTGCAGTTATGATGAGAGTGAATGTTTACACCCTAATGACACTCAAGAAAATTGAAGGACATCAGTCGTTGGATTTTTTTTTTTTTTGAAAACGTGTTGAATGTCCCTTAAGAGAAGAGGCACGTGGACTATTGGCTCTACCATTTGTCCTCTTAGGAAAAAAAATGGTATCTTGCTTGAAATGCAAGAACAAACAACCAGCAAAAAAGAGAAAACGGTGATTGATCGCCTTCTTTTGCCTCTAAATAGTCTTCAGTCATTACGCTTCTCTCGAGAAGCTTGCAGATATGCACCAGATATGGGAATATTATACTGACAGTGAGGAGAACTTTAATCAGGTCGGTGTATTTAATGTTTACTTATAAATGATGTGATTTTTATAAACTGGGTTTTCTCTTTCCCGACGATTTGACAGTGGTTGTTTGTGTTTCATTTCTATGAAGAGCTGACTGTTTATTTACAAATGCCTTGATTTTTTTATAAACTGGGTTTTCTCTTTCTCGATGATTTGACAGTGGGTTGTCTGTGTTTTCATTCTTTAAGGTCTGAATATGTTATTTCCTGCCATTGGAAATCGTAATTTAAATATGATTTGTGAATATGATTACATCTGATTATATATATAGATCTGAATATGAGTATATCTATATATGCCTGAAATATCTTTCAAATCTGAATATGTATATATTCTATTTGCCAGCATTTTATATTGGATTCCATTTTTACGTACATATTTTATTTGCCAGCATTTTATATTAGATCTGATTTTAAATCTGAATATATATATTTTCTATTTTCCAGCATTTTATATAGGATTGGATTGTAGATATGAATGATTTTTTTTTATCTGTGATCTCATTGCATTGTGATGTTTTCGATCTCAATGCATGGTGATCTTCATATATGAATGCCAGTGATTTATTATCTTCATATATGAATGCCGGTGATTTTTTTGGCATTATGAACTCAATATTAATATACCTGGCATTTTCTAGCTGTATGACTGGCATCGTGGTTTTAACCAATGACTGTTATGTCCCTTTAAAATCCAGATCTGATGTTGCATCAGTATCAGTATATATGGGAACGTGGCATAAGTCTTCACACCTGGTCATAAAAGAAATTGATATTTGTCCACGACCCTACCTTAAATAAATATATATAGATATATATATATATATGCGTTAAATGTAGATTTTTCTGTGTCCGTGTTGGGTATGTTCTATAAGTCTTGATTCCTTATGGATTTCTTCTCACACTTTCAGGGCGGGGTCTGCAATTGGGTCTTCTGACCATGGGAAACCTCATATTTCCCACTAGGTTGTGCATCTATGTTCATGTCATGGCAGCAATTTGGATTGCCATCCTACCCATTTGCTCTGTAGAGATCAGGGACTCCAGAATAGAGTCAAATTCTAGAACCATGATTTTGTTTGAAAATTTTGGGTTCACTTGCAAGGGGCATGTTGAAATTTCAATGAAAGATGTGGCAATGACAAGCATACAGCAAGGCCCTGATCCGGATCTCTCCACGATGGGGTTTTCTTATTGTAAGAGGAATATCTGGAGCAGGTTTTGGTAGAATTGGAGGAGAATCCCAATTATTGTGTCCTCAACAGTCATTACATCACATCGTTGTTCAAATTCAAGGAGCAGCGAGACTATAAGTATACTAATTCATACCCTATTATAGATCCCAATGAGTACATAGATCCGTTGTTCAACTTCAAAGAGCAGCGAGACTATAAGTATAATAATTCATGCCCTGTTATAGATCCCAATGAGTACAGTCTCTTTTTGGAAAATTGTCATACTCAGTACAAATTTTCAATGAATGTCCACACCAAAATGTACAGCTTGGAGGGTAATGTGAAGGATCTCCTTCCTGCATGTCAGACCCAATTTCCCTCGCTTTACTTTTGTTTCTTCTTTTTGTACACCATTTTTTTCCTCGGGGTCTGGATTTATGTGTGTGTAAAACAGAGGGTCACTATGCATAGAATCCATCTTCTTATGTGTGCGTTGCTCCTGTTCAAATCACCCTGTATCAAAGTTTAGACTTAGAAATCATATTTTGGTTGTAGCTCTTGAAATTATATTTCCCCTTTCTTCAGATTTTGCAAATAAAACTGAGTAATTAATATATAGAGGATGTGTTAATATTGAGTCCAAATCCAAACTTACGATTTGTCAAGATATGGTGTAAATGTCGAAGGTTTTTCAAAATACTATGCATATGGAATTGCATATTACGCAGGTTGCAAAATCCACAACTAACATGTTCATATTTCTTTTGTAGTTTTCTGTTTAGCAAGTCATCGAAAGAATCATCATCCTACAACCGTTGCAATTATTGATGTCGGTGCGTGAATATCGACAGTTGATATGATTTGCTCGTTTTGAAAATATTTATCCTTCTTAGCTTTTCCCAAAGTTTCATCACTTTGGCTATTTGAGCTATCCTTGCTAGCCATCATTTTGAAATCCTTTATCAAAGGATAAATATCATACAACTTAGATACGATGATTATATTAAAACTTTCAGGTAAGGTTTGTATATATATATCAAAAGAAAATGAAGATGCTGATATATAATGTTGGATATATATAATGTTTGGATATATATAATTTATATAAAATCTCTTTAAGTTTGAATAGGTTAGAAATACTCTCGGTGAGAGAGTTTATGAGAAGAACAAAAGAAAGTATGGTTCGGGATCGTTGTTCCGGGCTTCAGTTTGTTTCTTCTCTTCTCCACACCCCAGGAACACCATTTATGACTTATGATGTCCATCGGCCATACGATGAGCTCCTGCCCTCGCACATCAGGGGGCAATCTGTTAACACCCAAAAAGTGTTCACTACCTCATCTACCCCACTACATGGCTCATTTTTCCATTTTTCTACCAGATTTCCCTTAAAAACCCCTTTTTTTCCTCCAAAAATATCCAAAATTCCTCTAAAATAGAAAAAATCCCACTAAAATGCCTCCAAAAGGCCATAAAACCACCAAAAAAGCCTAAAAAGGGAAGAAAAAATATAAAATAATGAGGAAAATGAGGAAAAAACCCTATACAGCTGCCCTAAACCATATGGTTTCCAAAACCAAGGGCCAGCACTCCACCACTGAAAAACTATAAATAGGTGATGGAGACCCCTTATTTCACATCCACAATCATAAGCACCCTTACTCTGCCAAAGTAGCTCTTGAAACCCTAGCTCACCCTTGAGCTACTTTTACCTTGAGAGCCCCTTTTGGCCCATTTCCACCATTGGAGAAAGAGAAGGAGCAAGTTGGAGCTTGGAGTAACCGTCTTGGATCACTGCAAAGGGCTTCACCAACCTTCACATTGGAGGTAACATTAATACAAAAGCCATTCTCTATATCTTGTTTTTCTGTTTCATGCACATGTTTAGGGTAGTTTATATTTTTGTTTTAGCATTTTAATTTACATTTACTAAACTGCTACTAAGGAGTCCTTTCTCCTTAGTAGGTGCTCATTCGCACAAGCTAGGGGTAAAACCCTAGCCACAATAATGTTGGATATATATAATGTTTGGATATATATAATTTATATAAAATCTCTTTAAGTTTGAATAGGTTAGAAATACTCTCGGTGAGAGAGTTTATGAGAAGAACAAAAGAAAGTATGGCAATATTGGTGTTGCAGATTGTAACCCTTTTGTAATATATATTACACGATGTGACAGTTTTGGTGGGCATAACCCATGGATTGGGTGAACCACGTACATTTGTCTCGATCTTTTATGCTCTTGATGTATTTGTTTTTGTGTACTCTGGTTGTGCTCCATATTTTGTGATATGGATCTTGTGTACTCTCATTGTATGTGATCTTGATGTATTTATCTTATGTATCTTGTTGGATTTAACTAATGATCGAATGTTGTGAATTGTCAAATGTCCCATATGAACGTTTCAAATTCAAATGAAGATTTGGTTATTTAGTGTTATAACATGTTATATAGTCGAACGTGGCACAAAGGCTAGAATCGTTGATTAAGGTATCCACCTAATGTGTTAACTATTAACCTTAGGAAGGATTAAAACACATTGGGTTATGTTTATTTCATAGATTATACGTTCCGTCTTGATGACTAACACCTTTCGGTGCAGCTATGTACAGTATGGGTAGTTATGTCTCAAAAGTATTAAGGGTAGTGGTAACGAACTTTATAAGTAGCCATCGAGAGGAAAAAATTTATGTTCTATTATTGTACTAACTTGGGGTTTGTTACATTTAAGTAGTTTTGAACGGGAAAATTTTATTTTATTGACTTGGGGAAGTTACAATATGCTATATGTATTGTTAAAGTGTTATATATTGTATGTAGGAGGGAATGTAATTATACATTAGTATATTTGGATGAGAAAATACTTTAAATATTTTTGAAGGAAGGCATTTTGTGTGTTGTAATTATTTATGGGGAGGATTGTATTTATATGCCTTTGTATTTTGAAGAAATACAATTGAGGCTTGGTATATTTAGGTTGCAAGGATTAAATTGGGTTGTTAGATAATTGAAAAATGTATTATATAAGTGATGTATATATTTAAGCGATCGCAATTGGTATATATATTTGATATAGGTATAATATTTGTTACTTTCTTACTTGAAAAGTATTGCAAATAATGAATCTTATATTTTAAAAGGGAATGCACTTTACCCTCTTTAGATTTGATGAAAAGAAAATACCACTTTTTATAAGATTGAAAAGAGAATGCATTTATAGAAATTACATTTTTATATTTGATGATTGCTGCAATGGTGTTTCGGTAATATCTATTTATTCAATATGGATATAGAGAGTTGTGATTATTATGTAGTGTTGTATCTATTTATTTAATATGGATATAGAGAGTTGCAATTATTATATTATGCACAAGTTTAAATAACATAACTTTATACGTATTGTAATGTATAAAGCTGTGAGTTATTTTACATGTTGGGGTTTATATAAATTACAAAGATTTGATTCGATACATGAGGACTTTGCATTCATTAGCAAAAACTCTTTTTGTGATTTACGTAATGGGGAATATGATGTAAATACAGTTAAACATCATTTTACACACATGTATGTTCTACTCTGTGAAGTATTGATTATTTGAATACAAAATTTTGTGTTTATGTATAGCTTATAGTTTAAATAGCATGATCGTCGAGGTACACAAACTAGTATTAGTAGATTCATATGTTTGAATGCATGTAAGCTACTTTACATAATTATAAATGCTTAAATAAATGCATGAAAAGTGGAGTTGTGTTAGAAGATATGCTGCGAATGTACGTAATGGATAAATCAGGTAAATGGGAAGAGTATTTGCATTTGGTAGAATTTGCTTATAATAATGGGTATCATGCTTCTTTGAAAATGAGTCCATTTGAAGTTTTGTATGGCTGGAAATGTCACACTCCTGTGTCTTCGGATAACCCTGCTGACAGGATTGTTCTAGGACCAGACATGTTAAAAGAAATGGAACAAATGGTGAAAGAGGTACAACAAAACTTAAAGGTTGCCCACGATCGGCAAAAAAGTTACACGGATTTAAAATGAACTCCAAGAGAGTTCAATGTTGGAGATCACGTATATCTAAAAGTAAAGTCAAAGAAGAGTTCTTTGAGTTTGGGAAGATGTTCCAAGCTGGCACTAAGGTATTGTGGACCTTTTGAAGTGATAGCTAAGATAGGGCCGGCAGCCTATCAACTTGCACATTTGCCTAATATAAAAGTGCATGATGTATTTCATGTTTCATTGTTAAAAAAATATATACATGATGCTACTCATATAATTGACTGGGATGTGATTCAGGTAGAACCCGAGGGTGAGTTCCGAACTGAACCTTTCCGCATTCTAGATAGGAAGGAACGTATGCTCCATAATCGAGCCATCGTTCAAAAAAAAGTGCAATGGAAGCACTTCAGCCCTGAAGAGGCAACTTGGGAAATGGAGGATAAAATACGGGAAGCATATCCCTCCATGTTCCAGAATGAGCAAGGGAGCTCAGAATAAAAGGAACATCGAGGACGGTGTTAAAAATAAGGGGGGGAGAAATGTAATACCCCCATGACATTAATTTTATTTTTCATGTTTTGAAAATTTATTGTTTTTATTATGTAATGGGTTATAAAACTCAAAGACTGAAATAACATTTGCACAAACAAACATTTTATTTATTTATTAATAAAGAAAATGACACTTGGAGAACTCAACTACATGAGGGGACACCAACCATGGCACCAAAGAACATGCGTAAGCAAGCTAGACTGATTGATACCAATCAAATCCAATTCAAAACTCAACAACCAGACAAGATCCTAAATCATATGGATTTAGAGATCTGATTGGAGATTTGATTGGGATGGCATAAGACCTAGGCAAAATCTACGTATATGAGTGCACTGGAATAGCACGGGACGTCGTGTTGTGCATGGAGAAACTTTGTTGTGAATGCATGTGTTGAGTGTTTCTCCCGTTTCATAAGTCCATCGCTTAGCTTGTTACGAACTCTGAGAGAGAGTGCCGCGTGGAAGCTTTCTTGTTGTAGCTTGTTACGAACTCTGAGGATTGAGTGCCGCGAAGAAGTTACTTGCTGTTCTGGTGCATGTTTGGTGATCTAGCTCTGGGGTGGAGTGGAGCAAACCATTGAGTTGCTACCTCCTATGGTTGGGAGGAGTTGATTCTCCAAGTGTGTTTCCCCTGGATTCAAGTAAGTAGATTTGATTTAGTTTCTCATATATTTTGGCTTGACTTATGGTTATTTGCATGATCAATAAAATACCTCGACAGTCGAAACAAACCCTTTGTTTGTGTTTCTTTTGATTAATTAAAATCTTTCCTGATGTATTGTTTATGCTGGGGATGTTACAATGATTCCTTCAAATAAAATTTCATCGACTGTGAATTTGATGGTCAGAATGATCAACATTTCACCTGGTCAAACAACACGAAGGCTTTGATTTCAAGACAACAAGGTTACATAGAATATATAGCACGATATGCAGCTAGAGTGTAAGATTGTAACATACAGGTTATTCTGAATGGCTCTATCTCTAATGACTAACTGGTGATTTTAGTTACTAGTCCTTATATAACATTATTGAGGGTGTCCTCCTTTTTAAATGTATGCACATATTTGTAAGAACAAGTATTTCAATTGGAAGTTGAAGCAATGGTGGCAGGATGCTAGTACGGAAGTTCAGGCTATTCTTCTCAATTGGAAAAGTGAAAAAGACTTAAACAAGATCAAGGAATACTTGGCATGGTGGGTGGCTAAAACCCAGTTGCAGTGGGAGTATCTGGTAGAATAATTTGTCAAAAATAAGACTCATATGTTAAGCAAATGGGTTGGATTAGTGCTAAAAACAAGCACCAAACCATGAAGAAAAAATAAAAAGGAAAAATAATGGAGGTATTGAAGACCCATTTTTCCTTTGGTTATAAAAATTTGCCAAAGGGTCCGTAAAGAGAATTAGCTCTTTTATGACTGAACTGATTTTAGCTAATGAAACAGGTGAGCTAATAAAACAGGATTTATACCATGAAGGAATATTATGGGTGCGGGTGGAAGAGGCTGGCCTGCCTGTATTTATCAATTTTCATTTGTTGTCATTTTTGGAGAACCCATTGTACAAGGCTAGTTCATGAGAAACCCCGCTTTCAAATTGCTAGATTGGTGACCTAATTTGTTGAATTGTAATTATTTATGTTGTTAAGCTTTCGAGAACCCTTCAACAATTTCTTATTTTCAAACCTAGCAAAAAATATTATTTCTTATTTTTAAACCTAGCAAAAATTATATCGAAGAGTTGCTTCTCTTCCATAATAATGAAAATAGCTCATGTGCTTTCAGGAACTATTTTTTTCTTTTTCTTTTTTCCTACAAAAATAATTTGGATGTATTTTTATAAATTAGCCACTAACATTTGAATATTTCATGTGAATGCAAAGGTACTATTTTTGGCACTAAGCACATAGTCTAGCATCATTCAAAAGGTTTGGAAGAATTCCTTAAAATATGTCAATCCTACACACAATTTGAGTTCTCTGGACATAATTGTAGATGGGTTTTACCAATTCCTTGTAATCTTCTCTTGTTTCCAATGTTGATGAGTGGAGGATAACAATTCAATCGAAACCTTTCAAACAATGAGGCACCTCCTTACCTAATCCTAACATGGATCCCTTTCCCAAGGCCATTTCTTTAAAAAAATGCCACTAGTTTAAGCAATTCATTTTCCTTACTGATGTCAGACATAATCTTTTCATTTGTTAGAAAGTGAGATGTTATAATATGGCGTGAGAACCCTTGAGTAATCTTTATCAAAGAAGGAAAATTACCCTTGAGTAATCTTTATCAAAGAAGGAAAATTTCTCCCTCTTGACATGTAAATCCATGGGATCTACATTTCTTTTAGAAAATAACACCAGTCTAGCCTCCTCTCTGCCCCATTTCTCAAATTACTAGCATCCCTCTTCCCCCGAGGTATTGCTAGAGTTGACCATTCTCCAATATCATTTTATCCGCTTTTGGCCATTCATCCAAGCTTCTTCTAGCAATGGACAGGGGCAACAATGGTGGTAGTGTTGAACTCACTTTACTCAGTTGCTGTGACCGAGGAGTAAGAGGAGGCCCCCAGTTTGCGATGTTCAACACCTCTACTGGAAGCCGAAAAGAAAATTGTTTGTTTCCATTGTTGCAGGAAGTGGTACTTGTACGAGAGGCAGAACATGAGACGGACTGTTAAGATTTCAATGGTTATGAAAGATATAAAATATTTAGCATCATAATATCATAACTATATGCAAAAGGATCACTAAAAGAAAGACAAGCACAGCCACACAAAAGAACACAGAGATTTATCCTGGGAAACCCTCATGGGGAAGAAAACCCAGGAAAACTTCCTCGATATAGAATTTAACCAAGTACAGTGTAAGACCCAAATAATAATACTTATAAGACCCCAAGAATAATATTGGACTGCTTCCTCTCTTCCAAATTGACTGCTCCTTCTCTCTCTAGCGCAATTACTTGAGTGTTCTACTTTTGTTCTACTTGTGTCCAAATGAGAGAGGCGACTCCCCTATTTATATTGATCAATGGAGAGGCCTAATAACCCAACAGGACCGACCTATCCTCCCAATTATGGTCGACTTACCTTGGGAGACTCAGAATTACATTTTAATAATACTTTTGTGGGTATTACTAACCCAACTTACAACAGAGGTTTTGTTGTTCAAAGATCGAAAAGCTTAAAATATGAAACTTCAAAACAACGCCTCTTCTTTATATCAACAGTTGCACATTCTTACAGACAAGTAGATCGACTTCGGAGGGCGAAGCTCGTCACTACAGACACTCTAGAAAAACATTTACAGACTCATAATCTTTTTGATGCGGTATTATAATCAGAAGAGCAATCCGCAGAGCATACTACTTCTTACAGAGTTTACAGACTTAGACTTGGGAACCCAAAGGTGTCGAAGCTACCTTCTGCTCGTTTCCCACACTCTAACTCTAACTTACATGCAGAGATCTCAACTTCAAAAACGCAATGCTTACAATGAGCCTGAATTCCTTTATTTATACAAATTTTACCAGTATCCCGGTGACCCAAAACCTACACTAATAAGTCAAAATAGCTCATAAGGGGTGACAGGTGGGGACAACCACTGTCATTATCTCATCCCTTGAGGTCCGTAGACATATGGGGACCGGGAATATTTATCATGACTGACATAGACTAAAAGAAAATATAGTACAAAGTGGAGCAGTTCTGTCCCACGACGGTCTTCAGGGGTCCACCACGGCTTTCTTTCTAGTCATACGGGTCTCTACCTTGCAGACAAAGGCAGATTCCATGTCCATCAAGATCCACTCCTCCGTAAGGACAGTCCCAATCTACATCATCTGAGTCATATTCTTGGGAATCTTCAAAATTGAGTGGGTCATCTTCAAGCTTTGTCGGAGGGTACAATAATGGGCTAAAGCATCTTTCGATGTCAGACCCATGAAAGAGCTCATTTGATTCACACAAAAACTCACCTCGAAAATATGATTGTACCCGAAATTTTAAGGGTATCTGTCTTGTATATATTTTCGAATCAATCCTTTGTCCTTGTGCATCCCTTTTAATGTACTTCTGAGAGGTGAATACAGTATGTTCTAGTCGTGTATACTGTCCTCCTTCATGATGGAGCAAAAATTTGAACCACTGGTGTTCTCTGACAGCAACCTCGATGTCAGCCTTCATGTGCAGGATAAATTTAGCACATCTATTCTCCTAATCTGTCCTTGGGAAAAAATTGTCCAATAAGATCTCTGTCCATCCGAACCAAGCACCATGCCGCAGATTATTTGGATCTGCGCAGATAACAATCTTTCTTTGTTCTCTACAGAATCTAAGGATTAGATTGTAAGATGTCCATGTCAGATTTCCATCTCTGATTTCTATGTACCATATAGGGCCATCTTCTTCTTCATTCCGATCAATCCAGAGTTCACTGCGGTTCTTTAGTTTTTCCTGTGCATTCTCAAAACTTCTGTATGCAGCTTTTTCCCATCTTTCCATGATCTCAATTTTTAGTGGAGAAGACTGGATCTGCTTAATAAGAGTGAGATCAAGAAATCTTTCGGCCTCATTTCTTGATGCATAGTCTAAGAGCTGTCTTCGTTCTGCTTCTGAGATTGACTCGTCCCATGGCTTCAGAAATAAGCCATTCCTTGGCTGGCAGAGTGGTGCTCTGCCACGACCTAAACCTGAACTTGAGGCACCAGCTAAAAACATGCTGAGAGAAGGTGTAGCTTGTTTAGATTGCTCCCTGGTGAGCATGTCAGCAAGACAATTAACATATCCTGGCTTATATACAATATCAAAATCAAAATTGCTTAGCCAAATAAACCATTTCAAAATACGGCTACTATTCTCTGCCATCAGATATCATTTTTAAATATACCAGGTATTATTTTTAAATCTGTCCTAATAATAAATCTTACTGGATTTAAAAACAAAATAAAATGTTGGATTCTTTTCTTAACAACCAAAATCTCCTTGTGGCTGAATGGGTAGTTCAGTTCAGCTGATTTAAAGGATCCCGAACCATAACCACAGACGTGTTCTTTACCTCCCAGAGCTTCAAGAAGCACTCCACCCTAAGTACGGGAAGAAGCATATGTTTCTATGATCAGTTGCCTTGATCCTTGTGGCAAAGAGAGAAGAGGTAAATCCAAAACTTTGGCTTTGATTTGCTGGACTGCCAAAGTCATCTTAGAGGACGATTTCACAGGATTCTTCTTCAATCTTTGCTGAAGCAGGTGTATGTCCGTTGCTTGTCCTCTGTAAAAAGGTCTAATATAATTTAGACTTCCTAGAAATCTCTGCAACTGGGTTTTGTCTAGGATATGATCTGGAAAATGGCTGAATACACTTAGGACATGTTTCTGTAGAACAACTTGTCCTTTCTAAATTTTGAACCCAAGAAATTTCATCTCAGTTTTTCCAATCTCCATCTTGCTTTCTGATAAGACTAACCCATGCTTGAATACTAGTTCATAAAACATATGCAAGTGCTTCAAGTGTTCTTGCAGGTTTCTAGAACAAACCAAAATTTCATCAATAAAAACGAGTGCCCACTGCTTCTCTCTGAATATATTCTCCATGTGTTTCTGAAACTCATAAGGGGCATTATTAATCCCAAATGGAAACACTTTCCACTGGTACCGACCATGTGGAACCACGAACGTTGTTTTGAATCTATCTTCTGTCTTGATACCAATCTGATAAAATCCATATTTAAGATCAAACTTGCTGAAGATTGTACAATCGGTGATTCTTTGCAAAAGACTTGATTTATCAGGTAGAGGATAGCGAACCTTTTGAAGCACAGCATTAAGAGGTTTATAGTTTACAACTAACCTCGGCTTTCCTCTCTTGACTTCAGAATGTTTGTTAACTACAAATGCTCTGCAAGCCCACGGGCTCTTGGATGGTTCAATTAATCCCTTGGCTAGGAGATATTTGATTTCTGTAGTGCAAAATTCCCTTTCTGATGGAGACATTAGTCTAGCCAAAGCCTTCATAGGTCTAATCTTCTGAAGTGTATCAAAGGGAAGAGAGAAAAAATAATTTTCTCTTTTCCAGAAAGCATTGGGGCTTTCTGAACAGCATTCTTTAACCAGTTTGGCAGTGATACTTGACAGGGCCTTTTCACTATGGGTATCAGAAAATGCAATACATCTATCCATTTTTAGTAGCTGGGCAGAACTGGATTTATGCTCAGGATTTTGTACAATGGACTGGAATTTTGGAACAGAATTAAATAAAATGGGGAGTTCTATTGTACAGCCGTTAATCACACAAGAGAATATCATTTTATTAGTATCAATAGAGAATGGACTGACTCTGGAAAGAAACTATGATCCTAAGATGCAATCTTCATTTATTTCATCTAATCTGTACAAGGTCAATGTGCCATTTGTCCCTTTGAGCTTTATTGGGAAGTTTTCAGATTTGGCAACTAAGGGAACAGGAGTACCTTGAATGGCTAAACCACGATCTGAAGTATTTTCCCAGCAGAAATGGGGAAGAGTTGAACCTTTTGCTAGGTTCACCTGGCATCCGGAATCAAGCATGCAATCCAGGGAATATGGCTTGAACTCACTCTGACGGAACTGGATCCGTACAAATATCTTTGGACCAGTGAGCATTCCCAAACTAGGGTCAGGAGACAGTTCTCTTACCCTTGGGATTTCTGTTTCCATAGCTTGATCATAATGTTTTCTTAGCTCTTTGTCTGAGGACTGATCTCTTTCAATTTGTATGACTTTGATCATACTCTTTAATTCCTCTATTTCTGCCACTAAGCTCTTTAGTTGCTGCTGCTTTTCTCTAACTTGTAATCTTAACATTTGCTCTTTGTCTACCCTGTAACATTTTCTACTTTCATGGCCATCAGGATATCCTTTATAGAGTTCAGCAGGGTTACATAGAGCAGGAGTGACATGACTTACTTTAACTTTGCCTTTGTCTTGCTCAAGTTTTTTGAGCAATTGCTTCCTTTCTTCTTTTAGCGATGCTCTTAGCATGTATTCAAAGGTTGGAGTCTCGGATAACTGCATGTCAATGGCAGCAATCTGTTTCTCAATGTTCTGTGGCTTGTTTGCCGAGAACATGTATAGTGAGAAATCGTAATCTGGAGGCTCGAACCCTCCCAAATTTGGTTCGGAATCTGAATCTGAAGAGGAAGATGAAGGAGCAAATTTCTGAAGAGCAGCTTGGTCCTTCTCGGAATCAGAATTTTCAGATGCACTTGATGCGTCAGATGGAAAGAAGATGACTTCGCCAAAGGGCGATTCACCATCAGAATGTAGATCCCACCATCTAGGATCTAATTGTTCAGACATCCCTAATCCGAGGAACAACATCTCCGGAAGGGGTAATAACAATATTAATACAAAATATAATATCTTCCGCAGTTACATTTCTTTAACACTCCCTCTTAACAAGGAAGGTATTCTATAACACAACAATACATATGTACAACTGACTGGTAAGTCTATATGTCATAGGAAGTTTTCACAACTAAATAAACGTTATCATCATCTGTGGAATATCACATCATAGAGAATCACATATCAATCATCACATCACGAGCACATATGAACGATCATCGTATCTCGACACATCATCATAAGCATCACATCTCATCGCATCATCATGAGCATCACCTATAATCGCATCATCACGAGTATCACATCTCGTCGCATCATCATGAGCATCACGTCTCATCACATCATCATGAGTATCACATCTCGTCACAACATAATAGGTATTCTCATCCTTAGCATCACCTACAATGTTACAAAAACACAACACAACATCACAAATTAATGCGGAATCACCCACAGCATCAAAAATGTTGGAATATCATCATCTGCAAATTAATACAAGACCACGACATCCGCAAATGAATGCAGGACCACAACGTCTGCAAATGAATGCCAGACCACAACGTCCGCAAATGAATGCAGGACCACAACGTCTGCAAATGAATGCAAGACCACAACATCTGCAAATAAATGCCAAACCACAACATCCGCAAATGAATGTAGGACCACACATCATTGGGATCTTCCTATTTGAAGATACGACTAGCCTTCTTGGGATTTTCCTTGTGAGGATGCCACCAACCATGTTGGGATCTACCTTTAGTGATATGACCAATCATACTGGGATCCACCATCGGTGATGTCACCAACCATATTGGGATCTACCCATGAAGATACGACCAGACTCTCTATACAATGCCCAGACCACTGGAGCTCATCATTATTTTCTTGTACATCCACAATCTTCATCAATATCTATAAGCATATTGGAAAACTCAACTAGCCTTCTCTATACTAGCATACCATTGTTGAAATATTGTAACTTCAAAGAATATTCTATTGTATTTAATTCTTGTAATTTATTTGGAGATGTTTTATTCCCCCATCGAGATGTTATTATTGTATTTGGTCATCATAGAGTCGTGAGGTAAACCCTTATTTGTAAGTTGGGTTGATAGAACCCTCCATAAAGTAATATTATATTGTTTTGAGTCTTCCCAGGTAAGTCAACGGAGTTAAGTTTGTTGGGGTCAACCTAGTTAGTGAAAAAGTCAAGTGGAAGATAAAGTATAAATAGGAGTGTTGTGCTCCTCATTTGGACACACACACTCACTTGTGTAATTCACATAGGAGAGAGAGAGAGAGAGAGAGAGAGAGAGAGATATCTGCAAGGAGAATGAGCACTTGTTTTGGGTTTTGTCTTTGTACTTTTGATCATCTATATTATTGAGGAAGTTTTGTTGGGTTTTCTTCCCCTAGAGGGTTTCCCAAGATAAATTTGTGTCTATCTTGTGATTGTGTTTCTTTCAGTGATCTTGTATATGTTATTGTTGTGAAATTGAATTGAATACTAATGTTATCTATCTTATCATATTGAATCTTAACATGGTATCAAAGCTAGCCTGAATAGGACAACTTTCACAAGGTGAAACTCTCTCTTTCTTCCCCCTTCGGCAGGAAATTAGGATTTTTGTCAAAATTGGAATTTTGGAAATATCATTACATAAAAAGTTGTGCCTCCCTAGGGTGCATCTATTGAGCCCTAGATCAAAATTTTTGAGTGGGTAGATCTTTGGGAAATTCAAACCCTAGTTTGACTGTGAACCATAAAACTACAGAAAACTGCAAAAACTGCAGATCATAATTTCGCAAGTCAATTTGGAGAGGTGAAAATTTGGAATCTCCAGAAACCAAGTGTACTAGTCGATTCGCCTCAGTCAAGCGCATCTATGGGTAAGGTCATTTTGCATTTTGAGAAATATCATTTTTTGGTGACCTCCTGGATAAGATGGCCCCAAGCACTAATCTTGGGGATAAGCTAGAAGGCATAGAAAATTTTTGAGCATGGAAACATAGGATTTTCCTCATTCTTGAAGAGAATGATCTTGCCAAATACATCAAGGAAGTAGTTGCAGAACATGAAGAGGATGAAGCTAAGGAGAAGCACAAGAAGGACCTAATTAGGGAAAAAATGATCATTGTTGATTCTATCAAAGACCACTTTATTCCTCAAGTTTCATCCAAGGAGACCCTGAAGGAGATGTATGATGCCCTATCCAGAATGTATGAAGGAAGGAACATCAATAGAAAGGTGAATTTGAGAACTCAATTGAAGAGTACCAATATGTACCAAGGAGAATCCATCCAAGACTACTTCACAAGGGTCTCTCAGTTCAAGGAGCAACTAGAAGCCATTGGAGACTCCCTTGATGAAGATGAGCTATTTATGACTGCTCTCAATGGTCTCACTAGACCTTGGGATTCATTCATCCAGAATATGTGTGCCAGAAAGTAAAGCATGAAATTCGACATTGTATGGGAAGATTGCATCCAAGACGGGGCTAGAGTAGCCAATAGAGAAAATCTACTTAAAGAAGATGATCAAGCCCTAGCCACCCATACCAAGAGAGGAAGAAGTCAATATAACTTCAAGAAGGAAATCCACAAGGAGTCTCAACCTCCCAAGAAGTTCCAAAGGACAAGAGGGTGCAATCCAAGAAGAAACTGCTCCAACTTTCAATGTTTCAATTGTGACAATCTAGGACACATTGCCAGAAATTGTCCATTGAAGAAAGAAGAATACAAGAAGAGGAACAACAACAAAAGACATCATGAAAACCTAGCTGAAGATGAAGATGAATAATAAGAGGAAGAAGGACCTCGAAGAAAACAAGAAAAAGAAGAATATGCAAAAGAGTATGTATTATTCTCTGCACTCTCTGGGTCTATGACACCTGGAGAAGATACATGGCTTATTGATAGTGGTGCTTCAAAGCACATAACAAGACAAAAGAAAACTTTGTCAAATCTTGAAGAGAAGAACTCTCCTCATAAGGTATCATTAGGAGATGATTATCAATATCTTATCAAAGGAATTGGTGAAGCAAGCTACAAACTTGATTCTGGAACCCCCATGAAGATGAAGGAAGTCTTATATGTACCAAGTTTGAAGAAGAACTTACTTTCTATCTCAGCATTAGATAAGAAAGGATATAGGGTTTCATTCATAGATGGACAAGTACTTATGTGTCCCAAATTAAAAACAATTGATGATGCAAGTGTCATTGGTGAAGAAGAAGGAAGCTTATATAAACTCAAGGGACATTCAGAAACAACCCTTGTTCATGAAACCACTGGCCCAAGTGAATTATGGAATAGGAGGCTTGCTCACATCAACTAAAAAGCACTACCCCATGTGAGCAAAGTAGTGACGGGATTACCATATTTGAAGATCGATCATGAAGGAATTTGCAAAGGATGTACAAAAGGAAAGAATATCAAGAATCCATTTCCGAAGAGTGAGACAAAGACTAAAGGTACGTTGGAATTAATACATTCAGATGTATGTTGTACAATGCCCTCCACATCTTTGAGTGGTTATGAATATTATGTTACATTTATTGATGAATATTCAAGAAAGACATGGATATATTTATTGAAAGCAAAGGATGAATTATTTGGAAAATTCAAGGAATTCAAAGCCTTGATAGAGAATCATTCAGAAAGAATAATCAAGACACTCAGAACAGAAAATGGTGGAAAATATACTTCAAAAGATTTTGAATCTTTTTGTAAAGAAGCTGGAATCAAGAGGGAACTAACGACTCCCTACAATCCTCAATAGAATGGTGTTGTAGAAAGAAAGAATAGGACCATTATGGAAGTAGTGAAGACAATGATACATGATCAAGATCTTCCAATGTACCTATGGGATGAACCAGCAAGGACGGCAGTTTATGTACAAAATAGATTATCCCATAGTGCCCTAGGATTCAAGACTCTATAAGAAATGTTCACATGAAAGAAGACTAAAGTAAGCCACCTCAAGATATTTGGTTTCCCAGTATATGTTCACATACCAAAATAAAAGAGAACCAAGTTGGACCCTTCCGGAAAGAAGGGAATATTTGTTGGATATTATGAAGTCTTCAAAGCCTTCAAAATATACATTCCAAGATTCCATCACATGGAGATTAGTAGAGATGTAACAATTGACGAAGAAGAAGCTATCAAGATATCAAAAAGTGCCAGCATTAAGAAGTATATGAAGAAGATGTACCTCCCATAAATGTAGAAGTTGCACCATCCCCTGAAGATGAAACACCCAAAGACCATGATATGCTAGAACCTCAAGAACCTCCCACTATGAATATGTCACGAAAGAGAAAGCATGCTTGGGAAAGAGAAATTATACAAGAAGCAGAGAAGTATGGAGCTCCAGAAGGCCCCACAAGAGTAAGTAAGAAGCCAAAGCCATTTTCCATTTATGTGGCTTTGATGTGTGATCTTGTACAAGCAATGAACTACCGGTTATGAAGAAGCTATACAGAAGAAAGAATGGGTAGAAGCAATGACAGAAGAATACCAATCAATAATAAAGAATGATGTTTGGGATATAGTTCCCAAACCAGAAGGAAAAGCTGTGGTATCTTCCAAGTGGATCTACAAGATAAAGCATGCAGCTGATGGAAGTATTGAGAAATACAAGGCAAGGTTTGTGGCTGGAGGATTCTGTCAGAAAGAGGGAATTGATTATGAGGAGACATTTGCACCAGTAACAAGGTACACTTCCATTAGAACCATCATGGCACTTGCATCCATGATGAAGTGGAGTTTACACCAAATGGATGTGAAGACAACTTTCCTGAATGGTGTTATTGAGGAAGAAGTGTACATAAAACAGCGACAGGGATTTGAAATTGAAGACATACGGACTGACGTATGCAAGTTGAAGAAGGCTATGTATGGATTGAAGCAAGATCCTAGAGTTTGATATGGAAGGATAGATAGCTTTTTGATGAGCTTGGGATTTACCAAAAGTAAAGCTGACCCTAACCTTTACTTTAAGGTTATGGATGAGGAACATGTCATATTATTGTTGTATGTGGATGATTTATTTCTGACAAGAAAAGAGAAACATATTGTAGAGTGCAAGAAGAAGCTCGCTGAAGAATTTGAGATGAAATACCTTGGATTGATGCATTATTTTCTAGGTCTGGAAGTATGGCAGAACCCAGAAGGAATTTTTCTCAACCAAGGAAAGTATGTTATGGAAATCCTAAAAATATTTGATATGTTGGAATGTAAATCCATGGCCACACCCATGGACACCAACCTGGAGTTGTTAGCTTATTAATCGTCAGAGTTAGTGGATGTAACTTAGTACAGATAGATTATTGGGTCGTTGATGTATCTGACGAATACCAAGCCATATATATGCTTTGTTGTGAACACCCTAAGTCAGTATCTAGTTGAACCTATACGTGTTCACCAGGTAGATGCAAAGCATGTGATGAGATACATGAAAGATACGATAGAATTTGGTCTATACCATGTTGGAGATCATGACTACAGATTGTATGGTTATAGAGATGCAGATTGGGCTGGAAGTGTCTCATACAGGAAGAGCACCTCATGTAGATGTTATTGTCTAGGATCCGCCATTATCTGATGATTTAGCAAGAAGCAGTCCAGTGTTTCTCTTAGCACAACTAAAGTAGAGTATATAGCAGCTTGTTCTACTAGTTGTGAATCCATATGGCTTCAAAAGTTGATGTCAGGTCTATTTGACCTGGTGTTGGATAACACGGTTATTATATGTGACAACCAGAGTTGTATAAAGATGACGAAGAACCCAGTGTTCCATGACAAGTCAAAGCACATAGAAATCCGATACTTTTACATACTGGATATGGTACATAAGGGAGCTATAAAGCTCCTATATATGAGCACTGATGAACAAGTTGCTAATGTGTTGACAAAGCCTCTGTCTCAAGTGAAGTTTGAATACTTCTGTGACAAGCTTGGTGTGGTTCGAAAGGACCTTCCTCTAAAGGACCTTCCTCAAAAGGGGGAGCAGTGATGATGATGTTGCAGTGGGATTGTATCATCCCTGGACATTAGTCATAAAGTGATCCGCATACTTTTGTCTATGTTATGTGGTTGGGATTGTATCATCCCTGAACATTAGTCCTAAAGTGATCCGTAGACTTTTGTCTCTGTGATGTGGTTGGGATTGTATCATCCCTGGGCATTAGTCCTAAAGTGATCTGCAGACTTTTGTCTCCGTGATGTGGTTGGGATTATATCATCCTTGGACATTAGTCCTAATGTGATCCTCAGACTTTTGTCTTAGTTATGTGGTTAGGATTGCATCATCCTTGGATTTATGTCCTAAAGTGAGAGGGATTGATCATCCCGTAATTGGATCACGTGTGTTGCAGGTTATGTTGTTGCATATGATGTTGTTGTTGATCGAAAGATCAAGTGTTGTTGTAGACGATCGAGTGTTGCAAAAGATGAAGATCAAATATGAAGACTCAGTGATGTAGAAGATGATGCTCCAGTAATGAAGATATTGAAAAGTTCCAGTAACTATTCGAGTTGCTAATGTTGTGGAAGAAAACTTCAAATGATTTATAGATGTATCACCTTGATGTTGTCAATGATGCTCTCTCCCTCCTTGCTCCTACAGTTGTTTTTGTTGTTGTCGGTAGAATACCCTTCTCGTTAAGGGGGGGGGTGTTGAAATATTGTAACATCAAAGAATATTCTATTGTATTTTATTATTGTGATTTTTTCGGAGATGTTTTATTCCTCTATCGGGATGATATTATTGTATTTAGTCATCATAGAGTCATGAGGTAAAACCTCCTTTGTAAGTCGGGTCGTTAGAACTCTCCAGAAAGTAATATTATATTGTTTTGAGTCTTCCTAAGTAAGTCGACCCGGTTAAGTTTGTTGGGGCCGACCTAGTTAGTGAAAAAGTCAAGTGGAAGATAAAGTATAAATAGCAGTGATCTGCTCCTCATTTGGACACACACCCTCACTTGTGTAATTCACATAGGAGAGAGAGAGAGAGAGAGAGAGATTTGCAACGAGAAGGAGCACTTGCTTGGGGTTTTGTCTTTGTACTTTTGACCATCTATATTGAGGGAGTTTTGTTGGGTTTTCTTCCCCTGGAGGGTTTCCTAGGATAAACCTGTGTCCATCTTGTAATTTTGTTTCTTTCAGTGATCATGTATATGCTATTGTTGTGAAATTGAATTGAATACTAATGTTATTTATCTTATCATATTGAATCTTAAAAACCATTACCATCACATTCTCTTATCATCTCTCCCTCTTTCTAGGGAGGTCCTTTCGGACTACACCAAGCTTCGAAAGTGTTTCAAGCTTTACACGAGACAAAGCTTTAGTCGGCACATCAACAACTTGTTCCTCTGTAGGAACATACTGGATCTTCAAGGCTCTTCTTTGCATCATATCCTAGACTTTATGAAACATCAGGTTCTCTGTTAGCTTGATGCAACTCTGGTTGTCGCAATAAATATCAATTGCATCTATCTCGGCATCAAACAATCCTTCCATATTGCTTCGCTATAGAATGAATCATGTTGCAATGTACTCATCCTCGGTTGTAATGAGGGAAACATTGGTTTGCTTCCTGATAATCCATGAGATCATACCCAATCCCAAACTGAAACAACATCCTGAGGTGTTTTTCTATCTTCAGCACTTCCTCTTTGCGTCTACGATGAGTTCGTCCTCTCCTGTCAGGTCATCAACATATACCAGTCTTCTGCATTCAACCTTAAGGTAAAGGTTGTAACCCACTTTACTCTTGGTAAAGCCTTAGTCTATCAGGAAGTTGTCCATCCTATCATACCATATCGAACTCGTAGATCTTCTGTAGTCACTCCCTCTGAAGTGGAGCATCATCTTCCCTCTGCATTTTGTACTTTATGTATCGAAACATTATGTACTAGAGTGACAGGTGGCATCCTATGTTACTGATCTTCTATGCATCCATCTCAGGTCACTGGATACCAAGATCCTTTATCTAAAAGATCCTCTTGCACCTATCTATGAGCTTGACATCCTCTATAGGCTTCCACCTTCAACCTTGTAGCAAAGGTTAATATCTTCATCACTCTAGGTGATCTTCAAGCTCCTCAGGTAATTGGATGTGCTTATACACACGTGCCTTTTGAGCTCATACAAATCCTTTTGTGCACATGTGGTTCTCTACTAGATATACACTTCTACTTCACTGGAGAAGTGTGTCTGGTCAATGGAGTATGTCATTCCAAGTCTACTCCCTCTTTTAGAGAGAAACCACAAACATTTCTTTGTATCCCTTGATGTTGTCATCCGATGCATACTTGATCTTGTAGATCCACATGGGAGACACTACAGACTTCCCTTCAGGTCTCAGAACCGCATCTTAGACATCATTCCCCCTGATCAACTCATATTCTTTGATCATAGTCTTCCTGGCTACTTCTTCATATCATCAATGATGTCACTCAACAGTGCCACATAACTATAGTGTATCTGAGGCCTCTTACTTTCGTTGGAAGTCCAGTCATACTTTTCTTCAACTTGAATTATCTCTCGTTCCCAAGATGGTCTTCATCTCTCGAGGTAGATCTACCACTCTCTTTAGGTCATATGATGATTCTTCTATTCTTCTAAAGCTCTTCCTTCTGCCACGGTGTCTCTGACCCTAGGAGCTTCAAGTTCCTCTTCATGTATGTTTATTGGACTGAATCTTGTAACTGAATTGTCGTCACATGTTCTTCGAAACAAGTCTCATCCTTAATTTCTTGTGGTTGATTGTACACGACCTTTTCTACAAGTCAAATACATCAGTTGCGTGGCTAGAAATATTCCATAGGAAATATTCATAATCACAAATTCTTATGCATAAAGATATAACCATGCAACTATTTTAGCCATACAATCATTCATCCCTATCTCGTATACACATGGAAACTTTCTAAATACCTTCCATCTCTACCATAACATTATTGAGATTGTGCACTAACCCCAATATGTCAGCAAAGAGGTTTCATTCAAGATAAGTAGCATGGAATGTTGTATAGAATCTGTTAGCACCTATGCTAAATTTTGAGGATTTTGACATATGCATCTGCACTAATTCCCCTACAAAGGTTTAAACCAGTAAAATAAAGAGTAAGGCCTAAAAAAATTTCATATCACATGTCTTTGAAGGGTATTGATGGGGTTTCTACATGTTCTAAAAGGTTTATCCATTGCTTTGAAAAGAAAAATTATTGAAAATCCCGAGTTTTAGCCTTATAAATATGCCTAAATATGAAAAAATCTTATCAAAGTTAAAAGTTGACTAGAACAAACGACCTGGATGCATAACGGAGAAAAATCAAAGGCCACAAATCATTTCCACCAAGAAAAATCGAGAGCAGAAAAGTGGAAAGGGCAAAGACTCAGTTGTGAAAAGTGGTAAACCCGATTTCCACTTTTCGCATTCCGAGATCCGACGGTCAAGGGTGGCGTCGGGATAAATCAACGGTCCAAGAGAAAGCGGGAGGCTAAAAGGCGGAATCAAAAAGGGCCAAAATTTGGTTATAAAAGTTGGTATTTCCGCTTTCCGCTATTTTGCGGAAAGGAAAAAGAGGAAAGCGGAAAGTGTAGGAATTTGATCGTAAAAAGTTATAACTTCTGCCTTCTGCGATCCACAGGATCAACAGTCCAGAAAGCTTCTGCACAAATCAACGACCCAGAAAGGAGAGGAGAGGCAGAAAGCGAAAATCGGAAACACGGAGTTTTGGTTGTGAAAAAAGTTGAAATTCCGCTTTCCGCCATCCGCAAGATCGACGGTTCGAAAAGCTTCTGCATAGATCAATAGCCCGGAAGGGAGCAAAGAGACGGAAAGAGGAAATGTAGAAAATTTAGCATCGTGAAAACAGAAACCTCGACTTCCGCTTTCCGCAACTTGATCTCAGATCAACAGCTGAAGATGAACCCGAAAGAAATCAACACTGTGGAAAGCTAAAGGGAGGAAAGCATAAGGTGGAAGCGAAAAGATCAAATTGAGCCTCGAGAAAGCTAGAAGCTCGTTTTCCGCGATCTGCTTTCTGCCATTTTAATCTCAGATCAACAGTGCAGTATGAACTTGAGGAAATCAACGGCCCAAAACGATTTCGCAGGTGGAAGAGGCGAGGAATGAAACTGTTGCAAGCCGTTGGAGGTGCTATGAACCATTGTTTTCGATCAAGCGGGCCAGAGTTCCAGGTATCTGGTTTTCCCATTTTGTCCATCACGTGCAGCCCATCATGCTTTCTCGATTTGCTCGTGATCATGGTGAATCTGCTAGATCATAATTCGTTAGGATTTGATGTGTGCGGGATTGATTCCCAATTTTGGTAAACTGAACTTGGCTTTGTTTCGAGGTTGGTCTCAGGAGCCCATGACGCTATAAATGTAACCTCTACGAAGGAAGAAAGGGGTTCGACATTCATTTTGAAGCCTCTGTGCTTGGTTTTGTAGCTCTGCAACTTTTCTTGGGAGCATTAATGCAAATTATGCCCTGAATGTTTGAGATTCATCACAGTGTTTATTGTTCAGTCTGTTTTCCCTTGTATGCTTCATTTCCATGTTTGTGTAATTTCTGCTAATGCGTTTCTAGTTGTATGCAAGGAATTCATTCTCGGTTAAGCGTTCCTTGCATCAAATAATGCATTTGTTTGTGTTTATGATAAATGTCTTGGAATTTATCCTCTATTAGATGCTCCATTTCAGTTATCAACCTTTATTGTTGTTTTTGCTAAAAGTGTTTTAGGAGATTCATCCACAGATAGGTGCCTCCTGTCTCATTGGGCTTCTTCTCATTTCCCCTTGCCATCTCTCAAAGATATTTTGTTGAATACTAACGCTTATTTTGCCTCAGACTACGAAGGTTATCACTGGTCATTATTTATTGTAAGTCCTTGAATGTTTCAAGTTTTGACTCCATTGCCCAATGGTGTTGTTTGTTTATTTGTCTTACACCCTTTAAAACCCAAACAACCCTTCCCCTCAGAAATCTAGCCTTTTGAATGATTGTTTAAAGCCAAATGTGTATGTGAATGTTCTTGTGACAAAGAGAGAGCCATTTCTGACTGTATATGCTAGAATACAGTCTAAAAGTTGGTTTGAAATGGTTACCCCAGTGATTTCCTACCACAACCATAGGAAAATTATTGGGTAATAACATCTTGGCGTCGTTGCCAGAGAATAATCACTACTATCTCCTTGGGAAAACGAAATTGTTTTAGTTCTACAACCTGGTTGAGCAGCCAGTCATAGACACATGTTGGTTGTATATTCTCTAGCGACTCCACTCAAAGTTTTTGGAAGGTGACTCCACTGGGAAATATTGACAACCATACTGGGGAACAAAGGTTAAAATATCCCCTAGGTATGAGCTACAGAGTTGCAAATTTGATTGTTGATGGTGAACAACGATCAAACATCAAGAAAGTCGTGCATCTTTCACCTTGCGACACCATCTACAAAGAATCCAATCTTCATAATTTTCTATGGCAGCTCCACTGTCAAAGGGTTGCAAAGTTTGAGGAGCCGATTCAGTTTCTTCATCATCAAGATGAGTTCTATAGTTGTAAGGTATGCTCCTATGAATCGTGCTCACATTCCTGGTTTTCCAAATCGAATACCTAATATATATTGGCAAGCATATCTTCCAAGATTCAAAGATCAAAAGGGTGATGATGTTGCCCTTCATTTGGTTAGATTTCATAAGCAAATATATAAGCTGGG
Organism: Pseudotsuga menziesii; assembly: GCA_001517045.1. NCBI lineage: Eukaryota > Viridiplantae > Streptophyta > Pinopsida > Pinales > Pinaceae > Pseudotsuga > Pseudotsuga menziesii. Next base: position 181,730 of record LPNX010063290.1, on the reverse strand, counting down.
GGTTGGACTTTCATTTTGAAGCCCTTTGTGCCTGGTTTTTGTAGTTCTGCAACTTTCTTGGAAGTGTTAATGAGAAATATTCATCTTCGTTTCTGAGATTCATCACGATGTTCCATGTTCAGTTTGTGTTTCCTGTATTTCCCATTTTCATGCATGTTTACTCAGCTAACACATTTCTAGATTGTATGCAAGGAATTCATCAAACGCTATTGTATCAGAAATCGTGTTTGTTATGTGTTAGGATAGTTGTGATAGAATTCATCCATTGCTAGATGCTCTGTTTCAATTGTTAGCCTTTGTTATATTTCTGCTAAAGGTGTTCCAAAAGATTCGTCCATAGATAGGTGCCTCTTGTTTCACTGGGCTTTCTCTCATTTCTATCTGCCATCTCTTAAAAGATATTTTGACTGAATATAACACCCACTTTGCCTCAGATTACAAAGGAAAAATCATTGTTCATTTTCATTGTAATATCCTTGAAAGATCGAGGATGTGAATCCATTTCCCAATGGTATTTAACATTTGTCTGTCTTACACTCTTTAAATTGTAAACAACCCTTCTCCTCAAAAATCTAGCCTTCTAAATGCTTGTTTAAAGCTATATGTGTATGTAAATGACCCTGTGACAAAGAGAGATCCCTCTTTGACTGTATAGGCTAGAATACAGTCTAAATATTGGTTTGAAATGGTTACCCCAGTGATTCTCCTACCACAACCATATGAAAATTATTGGGTTATAACAGCACCATAGGCCACTTACCCATCACATACATATTTGTAGTATATTGTCCACTAATGCAAACATTCTATTATGCATAATACATTTCCTTGAACATAGATATGTACACAACTAAACAATGTTATTTAAGCAACTAGATATATAGGAAATGGAAATTCAAATACTTATCTTTGTTTGTTTGGTAGACTTCTTCTTAATCCTTATGTCCTTGCAAGAATAACTGGAGCCTTCTACTTCATCGTCTAATTTTGGGTACTTGTGTACCGGTTCTGAGTGTCACTAACTGCATTCCTTCTTATCCAAATACTGAGATGGATAAGAGTATGGTATTTTTCTTCACCAATAGAATTCATGTTCCTCATCACTTGAGGAATATTCTTTTTCTTCTTTGAATTAGTTGGTTCATCATTTTCAATAGTGTGAGCATGGTGTCCTTTCTTGTTTGACTTCTTGTTGAAGGAGCCTCTGTTTCCGAGACAATATCTAGAGTAGTGTCCCTTCTCATCACAAGTGTAACATCGAATGTTGGAAGAATCTCTTATGAATTCCTTTTTGTCTTCTATTGTGATGATGGTCTTTCTTTCTATGATTTCTTCTAGAGTAAACTGTGAGAGCTTGATCTACAGTTGCTCCCATCTTATCCTCTTTTGTTATGAGTCGAACTTCTTTTTGTGTGCAGTCTTCACATAGTCTACTGAAAGAGATCAACTTCCTTCTTGCACATATTCCTTGAATGAATGAATCCCATGAAGTTGGGATCTCATTCAAGGTTTTAATCTCCGCTTTCGTTTCTTCAACATTGTCTTCAATGACTTCTAGTTGCATTTTGATGTGAGAGATCTTTGAGAAATAAGATTGATTGTCTTCTGACATTTGCATATTTACATCCTTGAGTTGAGTTCTCAAGGTCATCTTTCTATTGATATTCTTTCATTTGTACAAGTTGGTCATTGTATCGAACATCTCCTTGGGGGTCTACAAGGATGATACATGTGAGATCCAATGGAGACAGAAATAATCCTCTTGGCTTTGACTAAGTCCTTCGTCTGCTTTGTCTTCATCTCCCTCCGGATCTGCAGCTTCTTCTATGACATAGTTCTCTAGGTCATGTTTTTCCAGGTATGAGAAGCACTCTATACTTCCATGCTCAGAAGTTATCGATTCCTTCAATCTTGTTCTCAAGCTTAGTATTGTATGTCATCGTGATAAAAATGAAAATCTCAAATGGAAATAGAGAGGATAGAACTTACCAATGAGATTGCTTCAGCTTTATGCTTGCTTGAAAGCTTTTGTGGAAGACTGCTTCCGGTGGACCTAGGGTTTGACAAAGAAACACTAATTTTTCAACTTAGGTATCTTTCATATCTGATTGGATAGAAATATGCGACTCTTCAAGGCGAGCTGAGTAGCATACTCATTTTCACAAAATTGTGGATAGAACTGCAAAATATCTAATGCCCTAGTTTTCCCCGCCAGTAGTGTTAAAGTCAAAAAATTGAAGATCCACGGAATGAGAATGTTCTTCTATAGACATATGCGCCCTCCTAAGGCGAGTTTGATAGTCCTTTTTCAACTGATCGATGGAGGAAAGTGCCCGGAACGAGAAGCCCTAGTTTTCTTCAATTCCTTCTGTGGAATTGTCTGATCTTATTTATGTTATATCTTCGAAGTTTCTGCTCCTAAAGTTATGAAATTTTGTCATGTGGTAGCCTTGTCTGTCTCATTTCCAACCCCATAGGTTAGGGAAGAAATGGATTCTTGAAGGACGACTTATGCTAAATTTCCCACGATAACTTGTTTGAGGACTGTTCAACATAGCGAACTTGTACAGACTGCCACTGTAACAACCCGAAAGACATTTACAACTCTATGGACAAAATATATTTACTTTGTAATTATGTTTCGAATCCACTTATGTAAACTAAATAAACTTAAAGACATATTATGTCCAACACATGTTCTCATATAAACTCTCATGCATAAAAATTATAACCAGTGAATGAGTATTTTGAATTTCCATATATATACTTATTGTGCTATACTCTTTTAATGTAACTCCAATAAGTGTAATAAAATCTGTGTACTATACTCAACTACGCGTTTCATATAAAATCAAAGTATGAAGGAAGATCCATAAAACACATAACATGGATTCTTGAAGGACGACTTATGCTAAATTTCCCACGGTAACTTGTTTGAGGACTGTTCAACATAGCGAACTTGTACAGACTGCCACTGTAACAACCCGAAAGACATTTACAACTCTATGGACAAAATATATTTACTTTGTAATTATGTTTCGAATCCACTTATGTAAACTAAATAAACTTAAAGACATATTATGTCCAACACATGTTCTCATATAAACTCTCATGCATAAAAATTATAACCAATGAATGAGTATTTTGAATTTCCATATATATACTTATTGTGCTATACTCTTTTAATGTAACTCCAATAAGTGTAATAAAATCTGTGTACTATACTCAACTACGCGTTTCATATAAAATCAAAGTATGAAGGAAGATCCATAAAACACATAACATACAAGAACCTATCATAGGAATGGTTCTCATGGTAATCGAATCCACTTCATTCACTTTAACCAGATTATAACCAAAAATATTCCCTCTTTAAAAAACATTTCCATCTAATATTTTAATATAACATTTCTATAAAGCACGCAATAAAATGCATAAGCACTCTTGATTTTATTCCCATGATTATTCCAAAAAGGACAAGGTGTTAGTAATCTTCATGAGAATGCAATTTATGATCCTTATGTAAAAAGATGGTACTATTATCTATACAGGACACCCCATCTTTTCCTAGTAATGTGTATGATTTATTTCCTATAACTATATCTTTTATCTATTTTCTTTATAAAAGGATAATTTTTCGAAAATAGCTTGTAAAAGAGTATTCATCCCCTTCCAAAGTTTGCAAAAGCTCATTCTATAAACGAATGAAGTACATAAAAAAAACATCATGGAATGTAATTTCTTGTTACGACCCAAACTATACCGATTGTTTGTCATCCATGGAATGTAATTGATTATATATATATACAAACCTTTGTACTCTTCTATATAATATATATGTATATAATCCAATTCTTTTAATATGTGCGTATATGTATAATCTATTATACCAATATAAATCTACAGAGCAGCAATAATATTGTGGGCCGAGTTATAGATCAAAACACAGACATTATAGATCGGATGCATGGATCAAGCGCAGAACTTTGGGATTGAGAGCAGAGTTATAACTCAAACATAAACACTGTAAAATTGGATACATGGATCAAGCGCAGAACTTTGGGATCGAATGCAGAGTTATCATTCAAAGACAGACATGATAAATTGTATGCTTTGAATTCGAAACAAAGTTCTAGATAGAGATCAGCGTAGACCTTCGAATGCAGATTTCTGGATCAACACAGACTTTGTAATTCATATGCAGAGTATAGATCAGATTTACGGATCGGATCTGGGTTTAACTCTTACATACTCTACGGACCCATAAACGTTTTTGGTAAACAATCAAATGCAGACTTGGTTTGGAAACAGAGCATAGATCTTTGGGATCGAATGCAGGATTACAGACAACTGCAGACGTTTGTGAATCATTTTCTTTGGTAGCACAGAAAGACATTAGATTTGAAATATATTTATCACAAAACTGCAAAGGAATTGTTTACCGATTGTTTACCGGGAATCGTGTGATCAGGTCTGGTTTTTAAGAAAATTATATATATATTCTACTGATAAAAATGATTTAGAAATCACAGGTTATCGTGTGATTAGAGATCTGAGTCTTTAAGAAAATTGTGTATATATATATATATATAACAGATCAAAATTCAAACGCAGACCCTTGGGATCGGATCTGAGTTTTTAGATAATTGTATATATATTTTACAAATAAAATTGGGAAGTCGAACGCGGACCCTTGGGATCGAAAGCAAAGTATAGATATAGATAAATTTCAGACAAAGGGGGTTTCCCCAATCCACGATGACCATAAAAGAGAAACACAGACAGAGAGTGTTTGGACAGAGTTTATATACTTTACCATAGAATGTTTTGGGAAAAAACAGCAAGGCATGCTTGGATTAACATATATGAGTTTAAGGCAGCTCCTCTGCACCGAGCTCCCTCCTCGCAGTCCACCCGATCTGAGTCCCTCTGCATGCATACGCTGCATGCACACGCTGCATGTTGCACGCTCAGCCAAAGCCAGATTAGTAGTGGCTCGTGGAAATCATTAATCTTCAGGATCAAACAGATTTAGAAGCCGGTTTTTTCCCTTGCCAGGGTTGGGATGGATCCACCTACGGATCCAACCCCGAAAGAACATCGGAGGACACTAGATGCGACTTTCAGGGCACTTGTGGCCTCCACCCCATCGCCTACCTCATCTGCATCTGATGGAGGAGATGGCTTTGTTAAGCCGACGAATGCACCTAGAATACAAATCACGTCGGCAGCTTCAAGGATGAAAGCTCTTGCTCTGAGTGAGCGAGGGTTGATAGGTTGGTTTACCAAAATTTGGCCATCACCAAAAGCAATGGATCTCTGGCTGAAAAAAAGCTGGATGACTCTGATCTCTGGAGGCCTACAGCATTGCTTCTGCGGCAAGGGATTCTTCACTTTTCTATTGGAAAACAAAGAAGACAGGGATCTAATATTCAGAAGTGGGCCTTACTTCATGGGCCCCCGAGGGCTATATCTAAACCATTGGAGTTTAATTTTTGATCCAGAAAAGGATGTACCCTATGTAGTCCCAGTCTGGGTTCGTTTGCCTCATCTCCCATTACATTGCTGGAACAATGAAACTCTTAGGAAACTCTCTTGGAAAATATATAGATAAGACAAAACCGAAAGGTCCTCTTTTCTCCTGCGCAAGGAATTGCGTAGAGGTTGACCTAGAAAAAGGGCTTCCGAAAATTGTAAGCCTTTGCATGGATGGATGGGAACATGCTCAAAGAATAGACTATGAACAACTTCCATTTAAATGCAAGAAATGTCACGAGTACGATCACTTCGTCAAAAAATGCCCTAAATCAGTGCAAGAAAATCCGAAGAAAACTCAAGATGAAGGGTGGCATCATGCGAAAAAAGGAAGGAAATCAGCTCCCTCAAACCCCGAGGCAAAGGATCCTCAGGCAAAGAAAGGAAAAGAAATAGAACATGGAGAAAAAGAGGCCACAAACAACAATTAGTTCAATCTTCAAAGCATAGAAGAAGGGGAAATTATATAGAATGAAGAAACTCTAGCAAAAGGCATAGCAGAGCCCCATGGCACCTTAGCAGACAACAGCATTCCGACAACTTCACTCGGGGAAGAAAGGCTAGATGCAGAGATGGAAGGCTCTCCATCGCTTGGAGGAACCTGGGTTGAAAGGGTAAAACAATCCTCTTTTGCCCGATCTCTTGACTCATCTTCAAATGGGTCACAAGAGATCCATGAAACGGCCCCAGTCACCAGAGGAAGAAAGTTACAAAGGTATCACAGAGAGCAGGAGGAAAAAAGAGAACTAGAGTTAGGAAGGCAATGGAGCATTGAAGAAACAAAGCTCCTTCAAAATCACAAAAATATAGGGAAAGCGGAAAGAAGGTCCAGAGCAGGACCTCAATCAGTCAAGAAGTAATGAAAGCGGTCTCTTGGAATTGCAGAGGGTTGGGCGAAGCAAACAAAGTGGAAGCAATTAAAGACATCATCAGATCTAAAAGGCCAGACTTATTACTAATCCAAGAGACAAAAATGAGTGATGTGGAAGTATTGGCACTCTCACAATACTTCTGGAAAAACAGCCAGGGAAACGCCATTAGCTCTAGAGGGGCTTCAAGGGGAATAACAACCTTTTTTCTAGCAAGTATGATATTAAAAATATAGAGGAGAATCAATATTGGATCCTCACAGAATTCCAGGGAAAAGATGATCCAAATGTTAGCTATGTATGCAATGTGTATGGGCCAACACATTCCAGAGATGAGCAAACATTCTGGAACAGCCTAGCAAATCTAAAAGGTGACTTGGCTGGGAAAGAGCTTATTATCGTTGGGGACTTCAATGCCACCAAAGCGCAAGCAGCGAAAAGAGGGGGCTCCAGAATAAGAGATCCCTACAAGGAATACATGGAAGATCTGGTCTCTGATCTGGATCTAATAGATCTGCCATTGAAAAATGGGAAGTATACTTAGAGTAATCGAAGATTGGGTGCGGCTTGACTGTTTTCTGGTAAGTGCCTCTTTTCTGCTTAGAGATATTACGCTCGCCTTTTTTACTTTGCCCTCGGCGGTCTCAGACCACAAGCCGATATCTTTGGTGTTATCTACTCCTGAAAACCTTGGACCTATTCCCTTCAAATTCAACTCCTCCTGGATCCAAGAAAAAAAAGCCATGGGAATAGTTAAGAATGTGTGGGGATTGGCCTGCACTAGCTCTCCTAGCTACATTTGGGAAAGCAAGCTTAGAAAAGTTCGTAGTGAACTGAAAGCATGGGTGAAAACCGAGTATAGAAACGCTAGCAGTAAGAAAAGTCAGCTACAATCAGGGCTAGCTAATCTGCATTCCAAGATGGAGAAGGAGGAAATTACCCCGATGGTTATCATCCAAAAAAAGAGCTAAATCTAAATATCCTTAAAGCTGCCAGATGTGAGGAAGAGGAGTTGAGGGTGAAATCTAGACAACTCTGGTTAAAGGGAGGGGACAGCAACATGGAGTACTTCCATAAGAAAATAAAAACAAGGATCAGCTATAGCACGATCAAAGAATTAAAGGATAAAGACGGCAACAAGATAGTGGAACAGGAGGAGATTAAGGCCCATGTCTTTCAGCACTTCGAAGATCTCTACATGGACAAGGAAGAGACTGATCCTCTAGCACAGGCAGACCTTCTCTCCGGAATTCCATCCCTTATAACGGAGCAAGATGACAATGACCTGTCAAAACCCATTATGAAAAATGAGATCAAAGCTGCCATCTGGTCTCTGCAAGCAGATAAGGCACCCGAACCTGATGGGTTCACCATCAATTTCTATAGGGCAGCCTAGGATATCATCAAAGAAGATCTGAAAAGAATGCTAAACTGAATGAGAAGAAAGGACAAGGTAGGGGCACCAACTCTTCCTTTCTCACCTTGATACCAAAAGAAAAAAGCCCAGTACAATAGAACGCTTCAGGCCTATATCACTCTATAACACCTCATATAAAATCCTCTCAAAAAATTTGGCCACTAGAATGAAGAAAATAATTGGAAGGATCATATCGGATACGCAGGGAGGATTTATTGCACGACGTCAAATCCTTGACAACATCATAATTGTTCAGGAAGCAATCCATACCAACATGGAAAGCAAGTAGCAAGGTATGGCGATAAAGCTCGATATGGCCAATGCATTTGATCGAGTTAATCACTTCTTTGTTTTTGAAATTATGTCAAAATTTGGCTTCTCCTCTAGGTTCATAAATTGGATTAAGGCTTGTATCAGCAATCCCTGGATTGCCCCGTTGGTAAATGGCAGGCCAACTAAGTTCTTTCAAGCCACCAGGGGAATCAGGCAAGGTTGCCCGCTATCCCCATATCTTTACCTCCTGGTAGCAGACTCTATGAGCAGAAAACTGCGGCAACAGCAGGATATTGGGGAGCTTAAGGGTTTGAAAATTGCTAGAGGTGTTGGAGCTGCAAATCATGTGCGATTTGCGTATGATACCATCATGCTTGGAGGCGCGTCCACGATCATAGCAGAAAGGTTCAAAAGAGTGCTCTCCACTTTTCTTAAAGCCTCGGACGGCAAGATAAATGCTGCAAAATCAAAAGCAGGCGGCTAGAATTGCCTCCCTGGAAACATGGCAAAGATACCTCAAATCCTTGGTTTCGAAGGGATCACTGCTTGGAACTCCTTCAGCTATCTGGGCATACCCATCTTCAAAGGGAAAAAAAGGAAGGCGGACTAGCAAATTTTGACAAACAAAATTAAGAAAAAAATTAATGCCTGGGCAACCAGATGGCTCAACCCAGGAGGAAGGTTAGTTCTTTTGAAAGCATTACTCTCTGCATATCCAATTCATGAATGCTCTATTTCTCTAGCTCCTAAACATGTAATTCAGGAAATCATTGGAGAGATACGAAAATTCCTCTGGCAAGGAGGCAAGGAGGCAAACACAAAAAAATTCAATATCGTAAAATGGGACATCGTGTGCAGTCCAAAGCAACATGGTGGCATGGGAGTCAAAGATCCCCATGACATAAACATGGCCCTCGGTGCAATAATACTGTGGAGAGTTTGTACATGCAAGAGTGCATGGTGGAAATCGGCCTTGCAAAAAAAATACATGACAGGAATTAGACAGAGATGCGTTGAAAGCATAAACATTAACAGAACCGAATCCCCAATCTGGGAGATACTCAAAAAAACGTCCTCTGTAATTCAAGAAAGTCTTCATTGGATCGCTAGGAATGGGAAGTGGGTGAGAATTTGGAAGGACAAGATCAGATTGAAATCACCAACAAATTACTACCAGCAATTGCACGAGTTAAAGATATGGTGTGAGAGCAACGATTACAACACGATGTATGACATCTCTAATTGGACAGGAAGAGGCAGATGGAAAGGCTGGAAATGCATCGACCTCCCTATGAACCTGCGTGAAGATTATAGAGTGCTCATCACGATCCTGCATGGGTAAGCACCAATTCACAACAATATTGATGGCAGTCGTGGATGGGGAAATGCTGGAATTTACACGGTCAAATAAGGCTATCGTATGGTGTATAAAAGGAAGAACGGGATAATTAAAGACAACAGGTGGAATGCAATTTGGAGCAGAGACGGATTGCCAAAAATTAATGTTTTCTTCTGGATCCTTGCACTCCGTAAAACCCTTACAGCTGAGAACCTGAGGAAGAGAGGCATTGTAGGGCCGATTTGTTGCATCTTGTGTAAATAAGTGGAGGAAAGCTTAGAGCATATGTTCATAGTGTAATTTCACGCAGAAAGTCTGGAGCACGATCCTTAAAGAGCTTAATATGAATATTACACTGCCAACGAGCTAGAATAATTTGCTCTTTTGCTGGAAAGATTATTATCAAGGCTCCTTTAAAAAACCAGACCTTGCCAAAGCTTGGGAAGCTCTTCCAAGGTTTGTTTGCTAGAAAATCTGGGTAGCTAGGAACAAGGAAATCTTTGAAGGCAAAAACGCAAGCACCAATAAAGTTGTTGCTTCAGCTAAAGCTCTATGGGTTGACACATTAGCAACAAGAGGAATAAGAAGCGTTAATAATGAGCCTCTTACGGTGGAAGAAAGGGCTTGGATGGCAGATCTCCTTTGGCACTCACCCTCAAGTTCCAGGTTAAGTCCCCCAAAGATGTCGAACCACCCGAGATGGCAAATTAGGATCAGCAATGATGAACAAAAAAAATGGAGGACAAAGATGGGAGTCAACACTCACTCTTTTCTTTGACGATGCCTCAAAAGGAAACCTTGGGATTATAGGTGCAGGTGGAGTAATCTATGACTCCAATGGGAACAAGCAAATAGAGTATGCCTAGGGTCTTGGGAGAGCAACAAACAATGAGTCGGAATGGTACGCTCTAATCAAAGGTTTGGAGCAGGCCAAAGATATGGGGATCGAGGAACTGAGCGTAATTGGAGATTCCTTAATTGTCATTAGGGAAGCAAGAAAGATCTACAGAGACCGGAAGATTGGTTCCTCAAGGATGCATCATATGCTCTCTTGTCTATGCAATGAATTCAAAACAATTAACTTCCTCCATGTTTTGAGAAGTCAAAATCAGCAGGCGGACAGAATGGCCAATAAAGGGGTGGGTTTGAGTTGCAGCATCTTAGAAAAGGATAGCATCATCTACGAAAATGTTTGGATCCCTTAATCTCTGCTTGCCTTTGAAATGTTTTGTTTTTGTATTGTATTGCTTGGGCAATTTGTAAGGAGTTATAGCACCCACAGCATAGGCAATTTCCATGTCTGCTATAAGGTAGAGAAGGAGGAAAATGGTGAAAGAGATGTTGCTCTGATATGGGAGCAATCTGACTTGTGTTTCATTTTCACATTCTTTTTTTATAATCAAGAAATCTCAACCGTTTCTGTTAAAAAAAAAATATTTGAGTTTAAAGTTTATATAAATATATAAATCCATAAATCAAAAGCACACAGAGAGTAATTCCATCAAATTGCAGACAGAGGGTTGGACAACAAGCACAGACCCTTAGGATCGAATCAAACACAGACATTAAATGATTGGGAAATCAAAGCTGAGTTAGAAAAAAAATATTTATAAATACACAAATCAAAAGTGATTTGGGGCTCAACCACTTGGCTAGGTTCATACAGATGTTGGGTCTACGTTATAATATTTATATATTCCATTGATCAAAAGCAATCTAGGAAAATTCAAAACCACCATGCTAGGATAATACCGGTGTCGGATTTGCATTAATTTGAGCACAGAGTTTTTAAAATAATCCAACATAAAATGTTTCAAGAAAACAATGGAACAGAGTTTTTAAATAATCCACCATAAAATGTAGAAATGCTCATTGCAATAACGAATAAATTTCAAAAACATAGCTGGTAAATTGCCCGTAGGCATTGGATTTATAAATTATATTAAAAACAATATTCTGCACAATCTAACCCATGGAATTCAATGATACTTACTTGAAGAAATAATGTCAAAAATAGCTACTTAGAGAATCAGCTCCTCCCAATCATAGAGGAGAGTAGCACCACGGCAAGCTCAACTCCACCCCCGAGCTGGATCACCACCATGCATCTTAGAACAGCAAAAAAAACTTCCACACGACACTCTCTCCTCGAGTCCGTAACAAGTTCTATGATGGACTTATAAAAAAGAGAAACACTCAACACATGCACTCAGCATTGTTCCCCCATGCACAACACGGCGTCTCGTGTTATCCCGGTGCACCAATATTTATAGCTTTTGCCCAGGTCTTATGCCATCCCCATCAAATCTCCAATCAATCCATAAATCCCTATGATTTATGATCTTGTCTGGTTGTTGAGATTTAGATTGGATTGGATTAGTAAAGATCTCTCTAGCTTGCTTACACATGTTCTCTTGTGCCATGGTGGTGTCTCCTCATGTAGTTGAATTCTCCAAGTGCCATTTCCTTTTATTTATATATGAATATAAAAAATAGTTTTGTTGTGCAAATGTCACCTCGAGTCTTTTTAGTTTTTAATAACTCATTACATAAAAATAATTCTCAAAATATAAAAATAAAAGTAATGTCATGGGGGTATTACAGCCACGTGTAACTGTTTCACCTTCGAGGTCTGAAACTTGGACCACATAAACTACAGTCCATGCCCTATCTGCAACATCTTGCGAAATTTGATTTGAACCTTCCTAGCCCGAGATATAGCAATTCCCCCTAGGTCACATGTTTATGATTGTATTATGGAAGAGGCTAGAACCCTAATTTGGAGAAATCATCTCTCTTGAAGTATAGCGAATCTGAAGTTGAAACTCGCACACAAGGTATAGCAAGATTTCATCTTCGGCCCATAAAAGTTTCAACTCCTAAGCCTTCTCCAATCTGGAGTTAAAGTAAAAGTTCCAAGATGACTAGATTTTGTCTTCTAGGGTTTTTTAAGCATGAAACCCTAATCTCCAGTAGCTGCAGTTGTAGCAATGTTTCAGCTGCACAAAGACTTCTTTCAGGGTGGCTCTGATACCATGTTAAGATTTCAATGGTTATACAAGATCTAAAACATTTAGCATCATAATATCATAACCATATGCAAAAGGATCACTAAAAGAAAGACAAACACAACCACACAAAAGAACACAAAGATTTATCCTGGAAAACCCTCATGGGGAAGAAAACCCAGCAAAACTTCCTTGATATAGACCTCAACCAAGTATAGTGTAATACCCAAAGAATAAGACTTATAAGACCCCAAGAATAATATTGGTTGCTTCCTCTCTCCCAAATGGATTGCTCCTCTCTAGTGCAACTGCTTGAGTGTTCTGCTTGTGTTCTACTTGTGTCCAAATGAGGGAGGCGCCTCCCCTATTTATATTGATCACTAGAGAGGCCTAATAACCCAACAAGACCGACGTATCCTCCCAATTAGGGCTGACTTTCCTTGGGAGACTCAAAATTACATTTTAATAATACTTTTGTCGGTACTTGTTGGGCCTAAAAGCCAACATTACTATTGACCCGACTTACAAAGGCGGTTTTACCTCAAGACTTTACATGACCAAATACATTAATGACATCCCTAATCGAAGGAACAACATCTCTAAAAGGGGTAATAACAATGGTAATACAAAATAGAATATTTTCTGCAGTTACATTTCTTTAACACAAATCTCCAAAACGTCTTCCGAACAAGGAATCTGACATTCTCCCTTGTTATCCTCATCGCCATCTGCATCCTCCCCCATCATACCCCCTTTATCTCTTACTTTTTCTATAGTCTCCTCAGTCCCTGCAAATCCTGCTGCCGACTCCAAGTTTTGTTCTTTACCCCAAGTCATGACATGAGAGTCCCTTAGAAGTTATAGGTTTCACTACCCAAGTGAATTTCACATACCACAAAAATGCTCGAAGGGGAGCATTCATTCATCCAATACATGCCAAACACATGATCATGATGAATCCTAACTCTGCTAGAGGAGTTGACACTTTCTAAGTATCCTTGCCTTTATTCCCAAGGTTAATAATAAAATTAAGACATTCCTCTCATAGGCTGCAAACATGAAAAGAGAACAAGCACAGGTCCCAGCAACCAAACGTCAAGTTGTACCCCAACATCCCACTTCTGATGACTGATTTTCCTGAGTTGGCATCTCCCACTTCACAAAAGAAACCAATTGTCGTTGCATCAAAATTTCTTAAGTTTTGATGTCAACATGGCTACGAGTGCCATAAACTCGACACTAAAACCCTTTTCCCAATTTTTACTTATTTTGCATCGCTATCACCTCAAACCTTACTCCTTCAGTAGCTATCACCTCAAACCTTTGTGCCTTCAACCTAGTTATATCATTATCAAGGCAAAACTTAAGTCTGACGACATTTGAAAGGCTCTCTATTTTGCAAACGAAGGGATGCAATGAGAAGACCTAAAAGGAAGTATGCACAAAGCCAACCCTACCTTCTTGAAAATGCGGCGATTCAAACATGCTCCCTCTGATTGAAGCAACAACGTAAATGCGTGCTAAGTCACCTGGTTCAAGTTCATGTTCGAAATCAAACGCCTTGAAATTCAACAAAAATTTGGCAATAAAATTCGACAAAAAGTTAAAAGGACTATAAATTTTGAAATGAAAAAATATTTTATTTTATATATAAATATTATATATAATAATATATATGAGTTATTTAAAAATATATATATTTTAATAATTATGACTAAGCTTCAACACTGTGAAAACCGAAGTTCAAAGTCATCGTGCATGAAACCGTAGACAAATTTCATATTAAACATTTATTAAAAAAATAAAATCCATAAACCTCTTCAGAGGTGAAGGTGCCCTCAAGGCAACCATGATTATTTTGAAATTAAATAATACTTATAAATCTAATAAAGATATATTTTGAAATTAAATAATACTTATAAATCTAATAAAGATTAGCGATTTGACATTTTATGGAAGGCTTCCTCCATTCTTTTGCAAGTCAGGCTCGAAGTCTTTATGCAGTCGGTTGTCCTCTCCCTCGTGAAGGCTCGACCAACCTCGAGCAAGGGCAGCCTATTTGGCAAAGTTGCAAACTGATCGTCGATGACTACACAATCTACACGTTCCCCTCGACCACAACCTACCCAACCTCGAGCAAGGGCAGCCTATTTGGCAAAGTTGCAGACAGATCGTCGATGACTACACAATCTACACGTTCCCCTCGACCACAACCTACCGGAACCGACCAAAAAGAGGGTGCGAAACCTGACTCACCACCGCCTGCCGGAACCGACCAGAAAGAGGGTACGAAACCCAACTCACCCAACTTCAAGGCAGCCGCGGGCTCTCGCTCCAGAAACACACTACAGAGAATTCAATGAGTAATGAAGTCATGGGCAGCGGAAATTAGGTTGGATCCATCAGAACAGAGAAGTGAAATGACAAAAACAAACAGTGATCACACCAGAAAATTCGCAGTTACAATTTTCTCACAGCAAAAATATCGTCCATGCCAAATTGGATGCATCAACGAAAAACATGATGGACAGACAGCCCCCGAAAAGGCAGTAGACAGTTAAGAAACAGGAGACAACAGCAGCCGGCAGAAAGACAAACAATCAAGGGTCGAAGAGCTCTCAATGGTCGTCTGACAGCCATCGACAGCTCTCGATCTTCCTTTTGGGCGAAAAAAACATAAGACTCATCATATAGAAAACGCCTTACGGCATAATAAAGTGTGTGAGCAATCAACTTAAAACAAGTCACCCGTGATATACAAGTTCAAAGTTTATCAAAGTACAAAGCAGTAAGTGCAAATGTAATAAATGTTCACTAGAAGTTTTATCAGAATCCCTTGCAATATTTTCTGCCTTGTAATCTGTGTATCTCAGAGGACAAGACTAACTATGAGTGTTCAGTGATTTTGGCAAAATAGATACCCTGTAGAATAACATGCTTATGGTGGGGTGCGTCTGTTATAAGAACTCATTCATTGTGATACACGAGACTCAAACTTGGACCTTAATAACAATTTAATGTTTTATGGAACCACAAACTGACCATAAAATGGAGAAAAATAGGGCCAAATAGTAACAACATGAAAAATCCTAACGTGGAAATTTTATACATCTCAACTAAAATGGAATGCCAGCCACATTTGTAATTGTACCATAGACGAGCAAAAATAAGCTATTTTGAGATTACATAAAGATCAGAGTAGGAAAAAACAAGAACCTACCACATTTCTGGTTTTCCAGGGTTTGAGATTTACATATATCGGGTAATTTTATAGAGCTTAAAAGGCATGTCAAAGAAGCAAAATGTAATAATTTCAACTACTAAATATCAAGTGAAAATTGATTGATTGATTGCCAATACAGAGAATCTTTTGCTTCACAAAAAACTCCTATATTTACAGTTTTCTTGCCTGATATAACAATAAAGATAAAAGCCTCGAGCTTTCTGGAACCAGGAAATCATTGTAAAACTTCAATTTTAGGGCGTTTTAGGCCCTTCCTCTTAATAGTAAATCTTCTTTTCTTTGACTTTTGACTTTTATTTGCACTGTGCCTAGTATTATCCTCGTCACTTTCATCATTATCATCATTACCATCATCTTCTGTTTTAACGCTGCTATCACTGTAGTCATAACCTTCAGAGCTGCTATCGCTATCATTACTAGTTGTGGATATAGGCAAAGTCTGATCTTGACCAGCCATCGCTGATTCTGCTGCAGCTAAAGCTTCAGCTGTGTGGAGTTCAGCAACACCTAATGCCAAATCCTGGAAATGAAGTTCACCAACTGATTAGAATGAGCATACATGTAAAAACCACCACAAAATTCAAACCTTGATACTATGACAAAAAAAACATAATATGAGATACATAACAAACCAACCATCTCAATATATTGTTCTTCCTCTCCTTTCAGGACTTCAATGTCATAGTCTTTAATGCCTTTATCCTGCATCAAAAGTAACTGAATCAATATGTCTAGAGTGAGAACTAACAAGAGATACATAGAGAATACTGGAATGCAATTTCTATCACAGAATCAGCTATAGACCTGAATATCTTTCTGGAGCTTGTGATTTGCTTCACCCATAACTTGCAGAAAATCTTTGATCTTTCCCAAAACTGCAAATAATTAAACAATGTATCCAAAACATTAAAAATGCATCTAGTAAAGAAGAGTCATCTGAAACCATACAACCAAGAAGTATCTAATACTAAACCTTGTATTAATTATCCTGTTCAAAGTAGGCACAAAATCTAAACAGCTAGCCTGAATATGGACACATCAGAGCAATACTGCAGGAAAAAAGAGGATACCTTGGCTTTCTGGCACAGCAGCGGTTCTGAGTGAGCCATGGCAACTGCTCGAAGAATTAACTCCATCACTGCTGGCATTTTTACATATAAATAATTTCTTCTCTGCAGATAATCCCAGAAAGAAAAACCAGGGGTTAAGCTCCTAAAATGTAAAGCAAATAAGTTTTAACCACAGTTTATAGGTTTAGGTTTTAACTTTTATAAAATTACCAAGTGAAGAAGTGCCCTGGTTTCTCTCCAAATGAAGCAGGTCTTTGCTTGCTGGTGACATGCTCGTCAAAGTAACTGTCACTGGACAGCCCACGATCTAAGGAATAAGAAAAAAGAGCTACAGAGCAGCATGGTCACTGCCTTTTTGCAATGCAATGTTAATAAGAATGATATAAACATTGTTTTCCTTTTTAGTTTGCACAGCATGCCTACAGAAGTATCTTCAGTATTATATATATCCTTTTGTTGTTTCATAGTGCAGAAACACAAGATGAGAGGTTTTATGTTGCCTTTGAATTTCAAAGCAGTCAATCTCTTAGAATTTTGATATCTGGATCTGGAATACTTAAGCCTTCATGTCTGGATCTGAATTGCTTCTAAGCAAGACCAGTAACCAATAAAAGCAATAGGCATCATGCTTTTTCAGAGAATGTTTTTGACAAGTAAACAATAAACAAAAACATAAAGTTCAAGACATATGACTATGCTATGAACATACTCGGCATATCAATTACAGAGACATCGGTGAACTGATCTAACAGTTAAAACTAGTAATTGTTGTCCCCATGTTTAAATAGGCCAATGGTTTAAGGGGGTACTAAAGTGAAAAGGATAAAAAAATCAGGATCCTGGGAATACATAAGCTTCTCAAGTTCTTAGTATATATGTTATATATAGAGTCCAGCTACTAAAAGATGGTTAACATGTATTGGCATGTTTATCAGCATGAAAACATCACAACCAATCATCACTTGTTTCTTAGCTTACTTCATAGCATAAAAAAGCAATCCCCCAACAAGCATAATAGAATCAGATAAAAAGTTTCCTATAATTTTATAGCTAACATCCATCCAGATGCAAGAGCACTGAGATATGTGCAATGTAATGTAACAAGATAATAGACATTTATATTTGCATGGAGGTGCATTCTACAGCCCAAGTAAAATATTCAACAAGTATTGCAGTTTATAAGCACATCGCCTCATACCTATGTTGCACAAAACTCCTAAAATGCCCACATACCGGTACCGAAAACTCGCAGAAACTTGGAAACTTCTCGGAATCTTCTGGGAAGCCTCCAAAGGTCCATGAGCAGCATGGAACCCATAGGAAATCTAAAAAAACCCTAGTTTATGGAAAATGAAAACAAATTTAACTCAAAATCGTTTCTAAACCTACCTACAAATTAACCTCTCATTCTTATTTTATTGTGAGAGAATGTGTTATTCAAAAAAACTATATATATAAATATATATATCATGTTTCCCCCGACATACCCATTTTGGGGGGGTCACATTTCCAAGCGTTCCCATTTCTGAAACTTGTACACGTTTCCACGTTTCATGCAACTTAGCCTCATACAAATGAGTCATTGGAAATCGTGCCGCTCCTTTTTCATATTGGCTTTTGGTTCTCAAGAACCGCTCATCTACAGGAAAACTATTCATCAACATCAGTAGTTTTTGTTACATATTGCATTGCTGGAGTCCAATGACATGCGTACAACCCAGATCGTCCGCATCATGCTTGCCAAGATATACCAAAGTGAGGGGGCCCTTTTCCATTGTAAAAGGCCAGGTCCATGATTGTTTAAGTAACAGTGGTGATCTAGTAGAGCACAAGACCCATGGTCTGGTGATGGTAGGTCCTCTTGGTTTTCATTCCAAGAAGGGTTGGCTTAGTGGCATTGTCGATTGCCCCTTTATGAGCAGAATTGTTGATTTTTCTGAGTAGCATCGAGAGCCATTCTATTAGGAGAATGGAGACATCTGGTCCGGGACCAGGATATGCAACAAGTCCAGTACTGGGGGACTCAACCTTGAGTTGAGTGACCATTCTGTTGAATGGGGATATCTGGTCCGGGACCAGGATATGGAACCAGCCTAGCACTGGGGGACTCAACCTTAATTTGAGTAACCATTATGTTGAATGGAGACATCTGGTCCAGGACCAGGATGTGGAACCAGTCTAGCACTAGGGGACTCAGCCTAGACTTGAGTGGCCATTCTTTGAAAGGAGGCACCTGGTCAGTTACCAGGAATTTAACCCAGTTCGAGACTAGGGACTCAGCCCGAGGCCGAGGGCCATTCTCCGAGAGAATGGAGGTGCTAATGAATATGATTGTCATTGATGACAACATTAATGACAAAGGTTGAAGTGATGACATGGAGCATGGCCTAATGACCCAACCAGCAAACAAAGGACAATGACATGGGGCATGGACAAATGACCCATTCTGTGGTCATTTGTGACTTGTTGGGGTTATGGAACCCTTGAAAAGGTCCATTGAAAATCAGGATAAAAAGTTTATTTGAATTAGAATATTAATATACCAGGTTGGTCCCAATAAAAGATGGAAGAAGAACCTTAGAACGAAGGCAGGTCGGCCCAGTTCACAATGAAGAAATAAAAATAAACATAAACAAAATTTAAACTCACCTATGTGTGAAGTTGGCCCAGCTTTGATAGGCAATTTTTAATGAAAATATATATGGTATCACAAGTCGGCTCAATTTTTTTGAAAAACTAGTATAAATACAAATGAAGCGTTATTCCAAACGTGTGGATTTTGTGTGGTGAGAAAAACTGCTCTAAAATAGTTAGGAGGTAATTGGGAGCCGCAGATATGTGATTTTGAAGTCTGATATATTTTTGTTGTTGTAAAAAGATGAAGGAGAAATTCGGTGGAGTTGATGAGCTCTAACTTTCGGGTAAACAACTTCTGTGGCAGCCGCAGATGAGTACTGAGGCAGTGACGAGAGTCTGTTAGGAAATTTTTTTGTTTTAAATATCTCTGATTTTCTGGGCAATATGGAAGAGAGTTCTGTTTTGGAAGGGACTCTTCCTTTTACTACAACAAAAGATGAGTTGATGCCTTTTGTATGAATATGTTATCAAGGTGAAGATATGATTGTTGGCAGAGTTGCTACAGTTGACATATCTTAGAAAACATTAACAGATAATGATGATGACCTTGAGGAGATTGAGTGGATTACAGATGTACAGAGATGGCATGTGACCTGATAATAATAATCTTGATATGACAAAGATCAAACTGATTAGAAAGAGGTGTAACCGACAGGATACATGAACCTATGCAGAGATTTGGAATGACTAGAGCAGCTGTGACAGAGATCTTACAAGACAAAGCTATGATGTGAAGACTAACACACCAGACAATTGATGAATAACATGCTTCTGAAGACATGAGTAGAAAATCCTAGACGACTGATAGATAGTAACAAATATTGGGCAAGGGACAATGACAGAGATAGCCAAATGATTGACATGACAAGTGAATGACAGAGCGCTTGTTTGACAGCAGGTTGTTTGATGACAATGATAACATGAAGAGTAACTTGATGTAATATGACAAGGATGTAAAGATTTGTGTACGTAAATTCATGTAAATACAAGCTGGGTCTTGTAATTATTTTTCTTAATAGGATCTAAGAAAAGACCAAGCAGAGTCTTGCATAGAAGTAGGTGTTTCTGTATTAGTAGGTGCCAATTTACCTCACGGTCGCAGCCGTTTGAAATACAAAAAGATTATAAACATTCTATCTTGTGTCTCTTGTGCAATGTGTTGATGATTATGTGTTTTATTTGATGAATGAATTGATTATTGAAGCATAGTCTATTGATGAATATGATGTTGAATTGAATGTCAAATGATGACTTAAGTCTTAGAGTTTGAAGAAGTTAAAATTGAAGTAAGTCCAAGCTCACCGATTCACCCCGCCCCCTCTCGGTGAGCCATTGTGTCTAACAATTGGTATCAGAGCAGGGCCTTCAACATAAGCTTAACAAGCTTGAAGGGAATTGGAGACACAATATGGAAGGATCAGCAAAGCTCATTGGCCATGAAGTTCCAGTCTTGGAGGAAGCAAATTATTTTGGATAGAGAAGTAAAATGAAAGGTTACATGAAGCAATTCGGTGTTTGGGAAATAGTGGTGGACCCACCTTTCCAGCCAAGCAAGAAGTCAAAGACAGCTGCTGAGAAATACAACAAGATTGCCTTGAAATTTTGATGGATGGACTATCAAGCTCTATTCAAGAAAGTTTAAAAGATTACACCTCTGCCAAGGATCTCTAGTTCAAGCTGGAAGAAGAATACCAAAAGAAAAATCAAGACAAAGAAAAGGAAGCAGAAGTCAAGGATGAAAAGCAAGAAGAAAAGCAGGTACAATCTTCAGATACAAATGAAGGTAAGTACTCTTCAATATATGATAATTCTGAATGTAATGATGATGAAGTTGTTCTTACAGAAGATGAAGATGAAGTTTTGTTGAAAGCAAATAATGCATTTACAAGGCACCTTGTTAGATATTGATCTTAGATTCAATCCAAGACTCAAGAATAAAATATCGAGGTCATCTGAAAAATACAAAGAGGAGACAAAAGCTTTGCTAATGAAGTTAAAACTCAAGAACAAACACTTGCAAGGTAAGCTGCAAGATCAAAATGATGAAATCAAGGAATTGAAGATTGGATTAGCAAAAGAGCAAGAAGAGATTGGTGTAGAAGCGAGATGGGCTAATACTGATCTAAAGATCCAATTGGAGGAAGCTAAAAGAATAGAAGATGTTATGAAGCTTCAGCTGGAAGAAAAAGAAAGAGAAAATCAGAGGCTTGAAATGGAAGTTGTTGGTCTTAGAAAGAAGAATGAGAAGTCAAAAGATCATGTAAAGTTCAATGAAAGTTCGATCATCCTGGATGAAATTCTGAAGTGTCAAAGGCTTTCCTCTGACAAGTCTGGCCTTGGGTTTAAGAAGGAAGAAGACAAATTGAAAGAAGTCTTGTGGTCCCCTAGAACTCCTGAAGCTGAATCCTGAAGCTGAATCTAGCAAGGTTGTTCATGCACCTGCACATGCCAACAAAGAAGTTGAAATGGAAGTTGTTGGTCTTAGAAAGAAGATTGAGAAGTCAAAAGATCATGTAAAGTTCAATGAAAGTTCGATCATCCTGGATGAAATTCTGAAGTGTCAAAGGCTTTCCTCTGACAAGTCTGGCCTTGGGTTTAAGAAGGAAGAAGACAAATTGAAAGAAGTCTTGTGGTCCCCCAGAACTCCTGAAGCTGAATCCAGCAAGGTTGTTCATGCACCTGCACATGCCAACAAAGAAGTTGAAATGGAAGTTGTTGGTCTTAGAAAGAAGATTGAGAAGTCAAAAGATGATGTGAAGTTCAATGAAAGTTTAGTCATCCTGGATGAAATTCTGAAGTGTCAAAGGCTTTCCTCTAACAAGTTTGGCCTTAGGTTTAAGAAGGAAGAAGACAAATTGAAAGAAGTCTTGTGGTCCCCCAGAACTCCTAACGCTGAATCCAGCAAGGTTGTTCATGCACCTGCACATGCCAACAAAGAAATTGAAAATTCAAAAGTACCTTACAAAGCTACTCCCACTCATCAAGGCCATTCATTTGAAAGAACAAGGACAACTCCAAGATGGAGCCAAACTTCAAGGTATGAAAATAGATTTAATGGCTATTGTTTTTCTTGCTCTAATTTTGGTCATAAGGCTATGGATTGTAGATCCTATGGAAGAAGAAGTGTCAAAAGCCCTAATGACAAAGTTAGGTGTTGGACATGTAATTGTCATGGTCATATTCTAACTGTCATACAATGAGGTGCTACTCATGTAGTGGTTTTGGTCACAAGGCTCAAGAATGCCCAAGTCAAAGGAGTCAACCTAGGAGGAGCCCATCAAATACATCAGCAAGGAGAGCCAATGAATCATGGAAGAAGTATAACGAAGGAAAAATTGAAGATCAGAAGACAAACAATCTAAGCCAAGGTCACTCTAAGGTATGGGTAAGAAAAAATATTTTGCTGGATCTAAATGAAGTTGAAGACCAATGCACAAAAGGTGAAGGTGGCTGCCATATGGCAAACCATTCTTGAAGTCCATAAATAACTTTAAGAACTCCATGAGTTCATTATTGGAGGATGGACTCAATGGAAAAATGATGGATGCTCCAAAAGAAGTAACAGGTCCAAGGATCGTGGTCATAGTTGGCATGATGATAGGGGGAGCAAGAATAGTTTGCATTGATCTCATGAGGTAAGAATTTGTTGACTCTAGAACACCCTTGAAAGTCTTCAAGATGTTAATGAAGTGATCCTTGACAATGGTAACCTAAGTCACCGTGTTCAGCAAATTTTCGCCTTGAAATTCGAAAATCGTTGTTTTTTTGTGTTGGGCAATTTTAATCGTTGAAGTTCGCTGATCTCAAACGCAATTTCGAATTTATGGTTTGATGAACTCAAATGCAAATAAATTCGCCATAAACTCCGACGAATTTATTTTAAAAACAATAAAAAATCATTGGAAAACTTTTTCACGAGTAAATGTAAACCCTAGCCTCCCTTTGACCTCCGTGGGATATTCCTCCTCCGTCTATTGGAATTGTTCATTCCACATAGGAAAGCCACTGATATTCACTGCTATTGTGCATTATGCATCGTGCTAATGCTCGTGAACTCAAATTGTGATAGCCCAAAGTGTTTGCGAAGGCCACTGTCTGCCATTGTTTCAGCTTTCATCATCATCACCCATGATTGTAGCCGCTATTCGGAGAGGGTCGAGTCTCAAGTCACTAGAGGGAAGAGTGCAGACTCCAATTCATTATTCCAATCGCCTTAAGTCCCGAGGGCAGAGTGTAGAGTCTCATACTCCGTCTCTAGTCTCCGACTCTCCCATCACTCCAATCTTGAGTCTCCAAACTACTGCACGGCTGCTAGTGATCAGTCTCTCCCGGACAATGGACTCGTGGACACGCCGAGTTCAAAATTTCAAGGAATTTCGAACTTCATCTTTTAGGGATCGTCACCGGTAAACTGTCCAGTGTCATTTGCAAGGTTCAGAACTTCAGAGTTCAAGCTCTGAGGTCGGCCAACAACAACTTCCAAAGATCCAGGCGCCACTCCAGGTTTCAAATTTTTTATTCATTAATTATTTTACAGATTTACACTTAAACTTTGAAAAGTTGACATTGTAGGAGACTAAGAGTAAAAAAGTAAGTCGGTAACCTGTTTAAAATTTAATGTTTGGTTATCCTCTTTGAGTCTGTGATTGTGGGCTATTAGGCTATTTGGTATCCAATTGGTATCGAGGTCATTATTTCTATCACTGTTGACCTGTTTAATGTTCATAGTTTAATGAACATAATGAATTTTATTGAAATTTTATATATATTTTTTAATTTCCATATTTTTTAGTCATTCAAAGTTAATGTCAATTTTATGCCGATTTTTATCTCCAAAATTTCAAGTGTTGATTTTTTGCCGAATTTCAAGGTCGTCGAACTCGAACAAGGTGACTTAGATGGTAACCCTATTCAAGAAATCTCCTTGAATGGAAGAATCCCTTGGAAACTTGAAGAAAACCACATGTATTCCTGAAGTTCTTAATAGAGACTGAAGAGAGGCTTGACAGTTCATCATTGACAGAGCAAGCTGATTCTCAGTTTATATACAACCATGAAGTCCAAGACAAAGGTCTTCCTGGTCTTGTAAATGATGAGACTATAGAGAAAAAAGATTATGCTACTGGAGAAAGTCTTAATGATACAGATGTAGATTCTCAGGATGATAGCTTATCTGAATGTTATGAGCCTCTTGAAGAGGAGTTGAAGGCTGCCAATGGAATTAATGAAGAACAAATTAGTGAGTCTGACTGTCACCAAGAATACGAAGGACACAGAATTTTCGCTGATGTATCCCAACTGAAAGAAGACGATAATGAAGACACAGATGGTAAAGATGAATCACATGATTTAAGCAATGCTGAAAAAAAGAAAAAGAAAAAACTGGTGGTCAATGTGCTTAAATCCTTGATCACTTGAATGAGCAGATCCTTGAAGTCTGGACTCCTTGTTAGCCTTGGCATGAATGGAAATTAAAACGATGACACAAAGGTTGGGGGATCCTTGTTCAAGTACAAGAGATCAAAGCTCAGACACATAAGACAGATCTGATGTACACCTTGTTTGTGCACATATTGAAGTCATCCTGAAAGGTATCCAAAGTGGCAAACACAGGCATAAAATCAGCAGCATAAGATAGAGATCTGTCTGGATATCATACTATGGATAGCATTTTCACTTGTCTTGACATTTCATGACTTGACATATAACAGCAGTAACATTCCTCAGTCTATTGGCAGTACTTTGACTTAGACATTGAAGAAGTCCACACTGATAGGGGGAGTATGGTGAACAAATGAAGTGAAGCAATATGTTTAATTCTCTCTAGCTTTGGATATAGTTTACTAACATCTGATTATCTAAGTTATATTGGGAACAATGTTAGAACAACTGGAAATGTTTTCATCATCTATTGGTATAAATTGGTCTAAGATCTTGAGGGTAGAATGAAAGCCCAGCAGAAGTACATTTTTGAAGAAAATACTATTCATCCAGTTTTAGGCAAGTCTACTTGACAGGGAGAGTCTATGTCAGATTTCTACTCTGAAAGATACTGGTTGATAGCTGACTGATAGGGGGAGCAACTGAGAGTACCTTCATGATGAAATGATGATGTGTTGAGATCCATGTGTTCTTCAATTGATAAACAAAACTCTAAGTACAAGTATGACAAGAGGCATCCAAATACACATCCATGTTTAAAGACCTTCTGCTCTAAAGTTCTGTGAATTATTCAGGCAGCTGCAAGACCTAGTAGTAGTGAACAATGCCTTGCCTTCTCTAATATCAAGAGGATTAGATGAGGAAAAGCAGATAAGGAAGGTGCATAGACGAGAAAAGAACTAATTACACCTTTTCTGAGATGAATTCTCTCTATATAAGTTCATACTCTAACCTCAGGTATCTCAGTAGAGGAGCAGCAGAAAATCATCCGTGTACAATTTATAAGACCAAGGGTACAACCTAAGGAAGACATTCATGTAAGAAGTATAATGGTCAATGTGCTCAAGAAGAATGCACAGATCCCGAAGAAGAAAAAAAATTGTGGGTATACTACAGCTCTTAAGTTTTCTTAAACAAGTTGTTTCAAAGTCATGTGTATCCTCTGAGTTTTGGATAGTACAGCAGAAATATAGACAAGGAAGATCAGTATAGATACAAAGTTGAAGTCAGCCTTTAAAATGTGGTGTTGTATAGCTCTTGGAAAGCTTCCCAATGCATAAAATGTTCAATCCTATTTTGAAGATCAAAAGACAGCCAAAGCAATAAGAAGGCCATACACATAACCAACAAGATACTACTGTTTGTAAAAGTGTAGTCAAAAGTATGATCAAAGAAAGGTTTTTGTTGAAGAGGCAACATCAAAAGCTAGTAGTTGAAGCCTGAAGATCCGAAATCAATATAAAACTTGAAAGACAAATTTGAAGGACAATTAGAGCCTGACATAACAGAATTAAAGAAACTCAGAATTATGATGAAGTTCTTAATAATGAAGGTAGACAATGCTCAGGAGGAGAAATCTGATATACAGCAGCAAATATATGGTATGGACAGTATGTATATTGAAGATAGCAAGGTACAAAGATGATCTCAAAGAAACACACCCAGCACAGTGAAAGGGTGAGTGTCTATAAAATCTGAAGATGGCAAGCGATGAAAGACTCAGCATATAATTTCAAGAATATTTTTTTTTTGGCATTGTGAAGCCTTTAATGGCTGATTGCTCCTTTGTCATTAATGTCAAAGTGGGAGAGAAAGATTGGTTGCCATCAATGACAAAGGGGGAGATTCATGAATATGATCGTCATTGATGACAACATTAATGACAAAGGTTGAAGTGATGACATGGGGCATGGCCAAATGACCCAACCAGCAAACAAAGGACAATGACATGGACCAGGATGTGGAACCAGTCCAGTTCTGGGGGACTCAACCTTGAGTTGAGTGACCATTCTGTTGAATGGGGATATCTGGTCCGAGACCAGGATATGGAACCAGTCCAGCACCGGGGGACTCAACCTTGAGTTGAGTAACCATTATGTTGAATGGAGACATCTGGTCCGGGACCAAGATGTGGAACCAGTCTAGCATTATGGGACTCGTCCTAGACTTGAGTGGCCATTCTTTGAAAGGAGGCACTTGGTCAGTTACCAGGAATTTAACCCAGTCCAGGACTAGAGACTCAGCCCGGGGCTGAGGGCCATTCTCCGAGAGAATAGAAGCGCTGATGAATATGATTGTCATTGATGACAACATTAATGACAAAGATTGAAGTGATGACATGGGGCATGGCCAAATGACCCAACCAGCAAACAAAGGACAATGACATGGGGCATGGTCATTTGTGACTTGTTGGGGTTATGGAACCCTTGAAGAAGAAGTCCATTGAAAATTATGATAAAAAGTTTATTTGAATTAGAATATTAATATACCAGGTTGGTCCCAGTAAAAGATGGAAGAAGAACCTTAGAACCAAGGCAGGTCGGCCCAGTTCACAATGAAGAAATAAAAATAAACATAAACAAAATTTAAACTCACCTATGTGTGAAGTCGGCCCAGCTTTGATAGACAATTTTTAATGAAAATATATATGGCATATATAACAAGTCGGCTCAATTTTTTTGAAAAACTAGTATTAATACAAATGAAGCGTTATTCCAAACGTGTGGATTTTGTGTGGTGAGAAAAACTGCTTTGAGGTTACTGGGAGCCGTAGATATGTGATTTTGAAGTCTGATATATTTTTGTTGTTGTAAGAAGATGAAGGAGAAATTTGGTGGAGTTGATGAGCACTAACTTTCGGGTAAACAACTTCTGTGGCAGCCACAGATGAGTACTGAGGCAGTGCCGAGAGTCTGTTAGGAAAGTCTTTTTGTTTTAAATATCTCTGATTTTCTGGGCAGTATGGAAGAGAGTTCTGTTTTGGAAGGGACTCTTCCTTTTACTACGAAAAAAAAAATTGATGCCTTTTGTATGAATATGTTGTCAAGGTGAAGATATGATTGTTGGCAGAGTTGCTACAGTTGACATATCTTAGAAAACATTACCAGATAATGATGAGGACCTTGAGGAAATTGAGCGGATTACAGATGTACAGAGATGGCATGTGACCTGATAATAATAATCTTGATATGACAGAGATCAAACTGATTAGACAGAGGTTTAAATGACAGGATACAGTAACCTATGCAGAGATTTGGAACGACTAGAGCAGCTGTGACAAAGATCTTACAGGACAAAGCTATGATGTGGAGACTAACACACCAGACAGTTGATGAATAACATGCTTCTGAAGACATGAGTAGAAAATCCTAGACGACTGACAGATAGCGAAAAATATTGGGCAAGGGACAATGACAGAGATAGCCAAATGATGGACATGACAAGTGAATGACAGAGTGCTTGTTTGACAGCAAGTTGTTTGATGACAGTGATGACATGAAGACTAACTTGATGTAATATGACAAGGATGTAAAGATTTGTGTATGTAAATACAAGTTGGGTCTTGTAATTATTTTTCTTAGTAGGATCTAAGAAAAGACCAAGCAGAGTCTTGTATAGAAGTAGGTGCTTCTGTATCAATAGGTGTTGATTTACCTTACAGTCGCAACCGTTTGAAATACAAAAAGATTACAAACATTCTATCTTGTGTCTCTTGTGCAATGTGTTGATGATATGTGTTTTATTTGATGAATGAATTGATTATTGAAGCATAGTCTATTGATGAATATGATGTTGAATTGAACGGGAAATGATGACTTCAGTTTTAGAGTTTGAAGAAGTTAAAATTGAAGTCTAAGCTCACTGATTCACACCCCCCTCTTGGTGAGCCATTGTGTCTGACAAGCGCTTGGTCTCTTACCAAGTATTTGACCTCATGTCAAATTATGCAGCCTATGGCTGAGGCACCTAGTCTATTACCAGGATAACACTATGAGCCCTAGACCGAGTCTAGGCATGTATGACTCTCTGACCCTCGATCAGTGGGCTTTGTGATCTTCTCCAAGGCTTAGCTACCCTTGGTTAAGACACCTTAGTATCCGATCTTGGTGCCACACAGAGTGTGAGATAAAAGCATTAGTAATTCTCTCTGTTTATGATGTTCTTTGAGTGGAGATGAAGGACCACCTTGACCACTTTTTTGACCACGAGGGACTTGAAGAAGACTAAAGTAAAAGTCTAAAATATAGAAGGACCCTTAGTACCACTAAGGAGTCAAAGTGAAAGTGCAAAAAGACCTGTAGTACCACTAAAGGTAAAAGTCAAAGTAACAAAATTATAAAATAATATTATTTTGTTCTTTTGAGTATTGGTCCACTTATAGGTGACTCAAAGGCTATAAAAGAAGATCAATACATTTCATTAATACATACACAATTGGTCTTGCACTTGCAGCTGCTCTAACAAAAGAATTCGTTGGTTATTGAAGAGAAGTAAGTTTTTTGTTTATGCCCTAGCATGGATGAGTCTAGCTAGGGCATCCACACTTGTTTTTTATCAACCCTAAACTAAGGTTTCATCTTTTTGAAGCAGCTAGCGCTTAACCCTAAGTCCTTTCCTCCTCATGGCTGCCTCATTCTTCATCGGGCAGCTTCTACATTTCACAGGCAGATGTCTATACTTCACGAGCAAGGTGCCATTCTTCACGGGTAGCCCTTCTCTGCCTCTGAGCACCTATAGCAGGCTCAAGGTAGCCTGCTAATGCTCCTGGGCACCTACAGTAGGCTCAGGGCACCCACCGAGCACCCACAGGTAGCCCATGAGGGCTTCCGAGTCAACAGCAGGCCCTCAGGTTGCTAGCAGACAGCCTATAAGGGCTGCCAGGTCTGCAACAAACCCTCGAGCAGCTAGCAGACGGCCCAGGAGGGTTTCGGGTCTGCAAACAGACCCTCGAGAAGCCATCAAACAGCTTGTAAGGGCATCGGGGCAGCCAGTTGAGAACACGGGCAAGATCCTAGGCAGAAGGAACAGGTCTAAGCAAGGCAGATCAGGCTCAGGCAAGGCTGGGCAGGCTTGAGCAGGGCAGAGTCGTTTTTCGGGCAGCCAGATAGGCCACAAGCAGGCAAACAGCAAGTTTAGGCAATCTCGGCAGGAGAGAGAAAATAAGGGCAAAAAGCCCTAATTTGGTGTGTTGTCCGCCGATTGCACACCAGCAGCAGAAATCTTCCGAAAGCTGTCTCCTCACTTGAGAAAGTGGGAGAGGTGTGACCTTGGGGGCAAGCACAGAGCTAGGTACTGTCACCTACTCCTAGCTCCTCCGTTTAGGCTAACTCCTAACGAAGCCAAGGAGGGTAGTCCCTAACAATGAGTTTTCTATGGCTCAATGTTTAAGTTAAATTTTAAATGTTTTCAGATACGGATGGGTGTTGTTTAGGAGTTATTGTGATTTTAGATGATTAATGTGATGAATTGAGCACAAGATAAGGCAATCCACATTGCTATCACTGGAATTAAAAGATAGACAAATATTTGAGTAATTCACGAAAATAAATAAAGCATTCACAGATATGACTTATAATCAAACATTCAATGGACAAATGGCCCAGATTATCAACAATGCTAAAATATGGAACCAATGCCTATGGAGTAAAATTATCGGAGATGCTTCGTGTTTAGAAAGATGTGAATCCCAAAAGATGCCAGTGAATGTTAGGTTTTGCAAGTGCTCTTGGTAATTTTTAAGAGTTTTTAACCGTGGTCTTGCTTTAGGGTGTCAACAAAAAGGTTTATCAAAGCCGAGAGACTCTTCTAAGTTGCCTCCGTTGAAGACATGTCGGGCCCGCCCAGTATCCCAGGCTGATATTGTCAAGTGACCAGCTAGCTGAGAATCTATGACAGCAGGAGGTTCCGGCGCCTCTACTAGGAAGTACTTTGGAAGAATCCCTACAACGCCGGTGCGTTGGTTATGGGGTGTTTAAGTGTTATTAGGTTACTCTTGCGGGGTTTAAAGATCCAGTGCCGTTTCTGGGTACTCTAATCTAGGATCGGTCAGAGCATACTCCGGCAAGGAGGGAGGGGAGTTAATTAATTAAAGGGGTATGTGTGTTGAAGATTTTATTAAAACAATTAATTAGACTCTCCGACAGAGAGCGCTCTTGAGCCCGTCTTATGACAGTGGTTCAAGAGACTTATCTAATCTAGATGAAACTAATGCAAGGGTTGTGCAAACCTAAGATGCTCTCCGATAGAGAGTGCTCTTGACTTGTGTTTCTGCAAGTTCAAGAGTCTTACTTATGGATGATTTGAATTAAACAAACACAATAATTAAGATGAAAGGTGGTTGATTAAAACTCTCCGACACAGAGCACTCTTGATCCACCTTATGGTGAGATTCAAGAGATTTTGGTTTTTCTTATGATATAACAAGATACCAACAAGCAATGATGAATCTAGCAATTAGTAAGAATGAAACTAAGTCTAATCAAATAACTAAACTAATTGCTTAAGGAAAACTATACTAAGTAAATCATGAAAATGAACACAAGACACACTTCCCCAAAATAGGGGAAGTAGAAAAGGAAGGAGACTTCCTCCCACTCAGCTCTTTTTATTAATCTTTTACAATGATGATGTGTTCTTTGCTTCTTGGAAGAAAGAGGAAAGAAGGGGATGCAAGAAGAGGGATAGCAGTCTTTTTGTTCTTTTTGCACTCCTTGTTCGTTTGTGGCCTTTGGGCTCTCCTTCACCTGTCTGCAATCTAAGAGCTCTAGACACACACTTGTTATGATATTAGTTGATCAAAAATAACTTGAAATTTAATCTATAAACTAGCTAAAAACATTTACCCAAACTCACCAAGAAGAAGGAAGAAAAGAAGCGGGAAAAAGGCAAGGCAAGAGGGGTGAAAGAGGGGTGGAAAGAGAGAAAAAGGCAAGTCAAAAGAAGGCTGGAAACTAAGTGAGAAATAGAGCTGCAAATCAGAGAAAGAGGGCTGCAAAATGAGGGTGAAAAATGTTGAAAGTACAGCCCAAAAAATGGTTGAAGAAAAGGATGGAAAGGGGCTGCAAAAAGTGGAAACAAAGAGGCAAAAGAGGGCTGTCCAAAAGGGTAAAAATGGGAAAAAGTGGACAGCGAACAAAATGAAGGAAAGGCTGCAAATAAAAGGCCTAAAAGGCTGAAAATACAGCCCAAAAGATGGCCTAAAAAGAGGATGGAAAGGGGCTGCAAAAAGTGGAAAAAGGAGGCAAAAGAGGGTTGTCCAAAAGGGCAAAAAGTGGGGAAAAGTGGACAGCGAACTAAGGGAAGGAAAGGCTGCAAATAAAAGGCCTAAAAGGCCGAAAATAAAGCACAGGGCAGCCAACCGGGGCAAAGGCTAAGTGAATGAATGTTCACTTTAGCCCAAACGTGCCCTAATCCCAAGAAAATAAAGATTTTTTAATTTGAATGATGAATAAAAGCAAGGAGAGAATGGTCAAACCTGTGGATCTTTTTAAAGCACTTGGATCTCGTGAAGCATGCAATTATCGGAAAAGCGTACTTGACTCCAAGAGAAAAAGATGCAACTAAGCTCGAACTTCTGCTTGGTTGAATGGAAGGATCTGCAAAATAACACTCATAGACTTGCCATACAAAGATTAGATCATGTATTGTTCACAAATTGAAATAAAGAAGAGCATGAACTACAACTGAATAAAACAATGCTCTTTTTTAAATTCTAGAAGTAAATCAATAAACAGCTAACTTGCAAACCGCAAATACCTGTTCTTATGTGCTTACAGAAGCCTTCTAAAGCATAACATCATAATCTCCAATAAACAAGAAATAAAAGCATTAAAACAACATCACCTCATCCATCAAGTGCAATCATCCAAAGAATCACACCACATGAGCCTCCAAAGCCTTAATTTTATTCCAATGGTTGCATAGAAGCAACAAACAATTACAAAAGTTTCACCAGAGTTTCTCTACACAAAAATCCATCCTCAATAGAGCTGAAAGAGCCTCTATTTAACAAATGAGAGAGTGATAAAACCCTAAAACCAAAAAACCAACCCTGTTGCATGGGAAAGCTGCCTGCTAGATCTGGAAACCTACTTTGTTAGGTTTGGGAAGCCTACTGATGGTGTAAGCTTCAGTATTCACCTCGATCAAATCACCGGACCAATGAGAGCTCTCCATCTCATCTCTAGCTGGAGATGACATGTCTGATAACTGATAATAAATTAATTGCTCTCTTAATGATGACTGAAGCTGAGTTATGATAACTCCAATCATCATAAGTGTTCCATGAGATGTCATTTAGCCTTTTATTTTACTGAATTTGGATTAATTTGGAGAGTTTTAGTTTTCTCCAAAATAATCATTTTTTTTAATAAAAAACATTTTTTTTAATAAAAATCATTTTTTTACTCAAAACTGACTTTTTTGAGTAAAAAAGCATTATGTGTCCGATTGTTGATCTGAAAGTTGGCTCTAACTAGCTGGCTGATCAAGAATGATTTTTGGCTTAAGGTTAGAGCCATCAATCACTGAATTCGGAGTCCGGATCACGAACGGGTTTTTTCCATTTAATTTATGGAAAAATTAACCCAAAACACTTAGAAAAAGTAATTAAAAATAAAAAATAATTTTTCACTGTTCGAAAAAAAAAATTTCGAAAATTGTTTGTGTCCAGATGACTGAGGACATGACCATGATCTATCTAAATAATGTCTAGTAGGCTTATAACACTCAGTTGGGCTCTAATAACCCCCCAAGACCCAGAATTCAACATTGGGCATTCCAGCTTTGGAGGAAGCGGGAGAAAACCTCGTCAATTATACTCGGCTGAAGGCAAAGCATAATTGTCAGGGGCAAAAAACTCCCTGGAATACCCTATTTGAGATTCTACGTCTCAGGAGACCGAACCACTCAAAAATATCCTACTAGCACATTTTATTACAAACCCCGCAGGGCCATGGTCAAAATTATTCAAATAAAAAAGTGACTAGCCAATATTGGCTAGACAAGCAGACGGATCAACTGATACACTGGAATCAGACTTTGAACAAGTCTATCAACCGGCAACTCCTCAGGTAACCCAACTATGGTACAAAAAGATGGATAACATGGTGAAAGACCTAATTTGGTGTTTCTTGTGTAAAAATTATCTTTTGTAATTTGTGGATCTGTGGTACAAACCCATTAGGGTGTGAGAATTTTCGAAGAACTCAGTCTAATTTACGAGATGAATTACTAATGCTTTTGGGGTTTTTGTCCTTTAAAGGTTTCCCCAATGAAAAACTCTTGTGTTCAGTGTTTTGACGTGTTGATGTTTTACAGCACTTGTCATTTGTTATCAGTTAGTCTACAAATTTTTTGAAGTAATCATGCTAATGCTAAAATTCAACATGGTATCAGAGCTTAGTATGTGAAGACCCAGTAAAAGGAGATTGATGTTGTCTTCCTAGACCTTGGGATATTTTTGCAGACCTAACATTTGACTAAGTGGCAGAGATGGCTACCAACATCTTCAGACCAAAAGAGAAACTTCAAGGTTTAGCCAACTACAATTCCTGGAAAGCTAGGCTTACAGCTATTCTAGAAAAAAATGACCTTGATGATGTTCTGTTCAACACCATTGAAGAGCCAACATCTAATGCTGGCAGGACTGCTTTCAAGAAGAAGCAGGCTAAGGCTAGAAGGATCATATATGATTCTGTCAAAGAAATTTTGATGCCCAACATCACATCATTGAAGACTGCCAAAAAATGCTTTGACACCTTGACAAACTTGTATGAGAAGAAGGCTCCCAATCAGAAGAGAGTCTTGAAGAAAAGGCTCCAAACATTGAAGATGAACAAGGATGAAGGGGTTGGACCCTTCTTCACAAAGATTGCACAGGTAAGAGATCAACTTACTGCTATTGGTGTTGTTGTAGATGATGATGACCTTGTGCATACTGTGGTCAATGGTCTCCCAAACTCTTGGGAAACATTCCTAGCATCTGTCAGTGGACGTGAGAATCAGCCAAACTTTGAAAGACCTTGGCATGATTGCTTGGAAGAAGAGGGAAGGACTTCAGGCAAGGCAACTAAGGGAGGAAACCTTGCACTTGCAGCAAAGACAAAGAAGTTCAAGAAGCCCTCGCCTCAACAAAAGAAAGGAAAGAAACCTCAAGGTAAGTACTCTGATGTTTCAAAAGTGGAATGCTATAATTGCCATAGGTTTGGGCACTTTGCCAAGGATTGCAGGCAGACCAAGAAGAAATTCAAAAGAAGATTTCAAGCTTTCGCTGCAGAAGAAGAAGAAGAACACCCAGACCACCAAAGAAGACAAACCTAGAAGAGAGTACTACCTGATCTCTACTCTCTTTGGATCCATCACAGACAATGCTAACTCTTGGTTAGTGGATAGTGGTGCCTCCAGGCATATGACAGGCAATCGTAGAGCTCTCACCAGTTATAGACAAAAAAAGTCCACTACACAGGTAGAACTTGGAGATGACTCCACTTACAAGATTGAAGGAGTTGGCTCAACTACACTTCAACTTGATTCAGGTACGGTTTTACATATTGATGATGTCTTATATGTTCCTATTTTGAAGAAGAACCTTCTCTCTGCTGTTGGCTTGGAGGACAAGGGCTACAGAGCCCTCTTCATGGACAAAAAAGTCCTACTATGGGCAAAGAATGAAAAGCTAAGCTCGGTTGTACAGGTTGGGGTCAGAGAGAGAGGTCTTTACAAGGCTTCCGAAGATTCCACTCATGCTTTGGTACATCATATAGTTGATCCATGTGAGTTGTGGCATCAAAAGTTTGGACACCTTCACTACACAGCTCGTCCAGGCTTGCAAAAGATGGTCACAGGTGTGCCAAAGGTATCTCCAAAACATAAAGGAATTTGCAAAGGATGTGCTCTAGGTAAGAACACTAAGAAATCCTTTTCCATAAGCAAGAATAGATCAAAAGGCATTTTAGATTTGATTCACTCTGACATTTGTGGGCCTATGTCTTTACCCTCCTTGAGTGCGTGTTTATATTATGTCTTGTTCATAGATGATCATTCTCAAAAGTCATGGATTTACTTCCTCGAGGCCAAAAGTGAAATTTGACAGGTTCAAAGAGTTCAAGGCTCTGATTGAAAATCAGACTGGCAGACATATCCGTATCTTGAGATCAGATAACGAAGGTGAGTATGAATCTAATGAGTTTGATGATTTTTGCCGAGAAGCAGGAATCAAGAAAGAGCTGACAGTACCGTACAACCCTCAGCAAAATTGGGTTGTAGAAAGGAAGAACAGAACGATCTGTGAAGCTGCTAAAGCCATCCTTATTGATCTAGATCTTCCTTTATCCTTGTGGGCTGAAGCTGCATGTACTGCTGTGTACATCCAAAACAGAATCCTTCATGCTATCTTGGGGGAGAAGACTCCAAAAGAAGTCTTCACCAGCAAGAAACCTGCAGTTGATCACCTGAGGATATTTGGCACTCCGGTTTACATTCATGTGACAAAAGAAAAGAGGGCCAAGCTAGAGCCTTCCGGTAAGAAAGGTATATTTCTCAGGTACAGTGACAGCTCGAAGGCCTACCGCATCTATGTATCTGGACAGAGGTACATTGAAGTCATTAGAGATGTGATCTTCCATGAGGAAGTTGTTTCGTCAAACACAAGAACTTTCAAAGGAAGATGAAGTACCTCCTACTGAGGTTCCAGATTTAGAAGTTCAGAGGGAGGAAGAGGAGTTTGAGGATCAAATTCCAAATGCACCTGAGGATATTGAAAGTCCACCAAAAGAACTGCTTGAAGTTCCTCCTTCCAAAAGGAGACCTACTTGGTACCGAGAAAAGATACAAAAAGCCGAGAAGCATAAATCTCCTCTCGAGACTTTCAGAGAAAGCATAAGACCACAGAAGTACTCCAGTCTTATGAGCCAGCTCATTGGTGCAAAACTTTCCTCGTACGAAGAAGCAGCAAGTCAACAGGTATTGGGTTGATGCCATGATTGAAGAGTATAGTTCAATCATGAAGAATGATGTATGGGAAGTTGTTCCCAGGCCAACAAGAAAGTCAACGATGACATCCAGATGGCTTTACAAAATCAAACATGTTGTCGATTGCAGTGTGGAGAAGTATAAAGCCATATTCGTAGCTTGTAGCTTCACTCAGAAAGAAGGCATTTGGTGAGACATTTGCTCCTATTGCCAGGTATACTACCATCAGAACCATCATTTCTCTTGTTGCAGTATTCGGATGGAAGTTACATCAGATGGATGTAAAGACAACATTCCTCAATGGCAAGATTGATGAGGAAGTCTATATTGAACAACCTGAAGACTTTGTGACTCATGGGAATAAGACCCATGTGTGTAAACTGAAGAAAGCCTTGTATGGACTAAAACAGGCTCCAAGAGTCTAGTATGCGAGGATAAATAGATTTCTCCATAGCTTGGGGTTTTCCAAAAGTACAATTGACTCCAACTTGTACTTTAAGGTTGTTCATAATCATATCTTGATCCTTGTTCTATATGTGGATGACTTGTTTCTTACAAGTGAGGAACAATTGATAAAACAATGTCAAAGGGAGCTTACCTCTGAATTTGAAATGAAGGATCTCGGTTTGATGCATTATTTCCTTGGCGAGATCTTCCTGACATAAGGGAAGTATGCAGCGGACATCTTGTAGAGATTTGAGATGCAGGACTACAAGTCCATGAGCGTACCCATGACTCCCAACTTGACAAAGTTGCGAGACCTAGCCACCAATTCACAAAGTGTGGACTCTACTCTATACAGACAACTTATTGGATCCTTGATGTATCTCGTACATACGAGACCAGATATCTGTTACACAGTGAATGCTCTGAGTCAGTTCATGTCCGATCCGAAGCACATACACTGGGTAGCTGCTAAACACGTACTCAGATATGTGCGAGGTACTATCACTTATGGGCTCAAGTATACTTTCAACAGTGGAGTATTATTAGCAGGATATGCTAATTTAGATTTGGTTGGCAATGCAGTAGACCGAAAAAGCACCTTTGGTTACTGCTTCAGTATGGTATCTACAATGATCTATTGGTCCAGCAGGAAACAGGGTTCCATAGCTCAAAGTACAGCTGAGGCAAAGGATATTGTTGCAAGGAAGCAGTTTGACTTAGCAAACTTCCATCTGATCTGTTCGATGGAAAGCTTGACTCAACAATCATCCATTGCAATAATCAGAGTTGCATTAAGCTTTCAGAGAACCCGGTGATTCAAGACAGATCGAAACACATTGAAATGAAGTATCATTTCATCAGAGACCCAGTACAAAGAAGTACTCTGAAGTTGCAGTACATTCGTACGGGTGAACAGATCACGGATCCTGACCAAGCCTCTAACAGCAACAAAGTTTGTGTACTTTCATGACAAGCTTGGCATGGCAGAGAATGCCTCTCTCGCTAAGAGGGAGTGTTGATTTTTCTAAGCAACATCAAGAGCTATTCTCTTAGGAGAATGGAGACATCTGGTCCGGGACCAGGATGTGGAACGAATCCAGTACTGGGGGACTCAACCTTGAGTTGAGTGACCATTATGTTGAATGGGGATATCTGGTCCGGAACCAGGATATAGAACCAGTCCAGCACTGGGGGACTTAACCTTGAGTTGAGTGACCATTCTGTTGAATGGATACATCTGGTCCAAGACGAGGATGTGGAACCAGTCTAGCATGGGGGACTCAGCCTAAAGTTGAGTGGCCATTCTTTGAATGGAGGCACCTGGTCAGTTGCCACGAATTTAACCTAGTTCAGGACTAGGAACTCAGCCCAAGGCTGAGGACCATTCTCGAGAGAATGGAGGCGCTTGGTCTGTTACCAAGTATTTGACCTCGTGTCAAATTATGCAGCCTATGGCTGAGGCACCTGGTCTGTTACCAAGATAACACTATAAGCCCTAGACCGAGTCTGGGCATGTGTGACACTCTAACCCTCGATCAGTGGGCTTTGTGATCTTCTCCAAGGCTTAGCTACCCTTGGTTAAGCCACCTTAGTATCTGATCTTGGTGTCACACAGAATGTGAGATAAAAGCATTAGCAATTCTCTCTAATTATGATGATGTACTTTGAGTGGGGATGAAGGACCACCTTGGCCACTTGTTTTGACCACAAGGCACTTGAAGAAGGCTAAAGTAAAAGTCTAAAATACATAAGGACCCTTAGTACCACTAAGGAGTCAAAGTGAAAGTGCAGAAAGACCTTTAGTACCACTTAAGGTAAAAGTCAAAGTAATAAAAGAATAAAATAATATTATTTTATTCTTTTGAGTATTGGTCCACTTATAGGTGACTCAAAGGCTATAAAAGAAGATCAATCCATTTCATTAATACATACCAAGCTTGTCAAAACCAGTTGGTCAACCCGGTTTCAGCAGTTTGTCGGTCCGAACCGAGGCATCTGTTCGTTTTGGGCCGGTTCGATACCGAACCGGCCGAGTTGGTCCTTGAACTGCTCGGTTCGATATCGAATCGGTTCAAAACCGGTTTTCTCATCAAACCAGCCGGTCCGTACCGATCTGTCGAGAGTCGTACGGAGGCTCAGAAAATTGTTTTTTTTGTTTTTATTTTATTTTATTTTTGGAATGTTGGTTGGGGGGGATGTATCTGGACACCCAAAAGACACATCATTAACCTATAAAAAGACCCCCACCCCCTCTCTTTCACTCACACTATTCATTCGAGTGTCTTTGGATCTTTGAAGTTTGATTGTGTTGATTGTTAAGGGTCTTAGCGCTGGTTCCTAGGCTGATTGGAAGAGGAGATTGAAGGAGTATTTTGGAGAATTTGTGGGCTAAATCTCTTTGGAGACATTTGCATCAAATTTGGAGCATTTTGGAGGCACTCTTCAAGGTATGTAAAAAGGCTCTAAATGTGCACTGTAGTCTGTATTCATTTAATTTTGCATGGAATAGTCTATTTGAACTTTGATAGCGTTGTTTTTTTTTCATAGAATTAAAAAAAAATAGGGTTTTAATTTGCAGATTTATATTGCTTGCCATGGCCCCGAAAGATAGAAAAGATGTTGCATGGGTACATTGTCAATTAGTTGAGGGAAAAATTGTGTGTAACTATTGCCAGAAAAAGGTTGGGGGGGGAGGTATAAATAGGCTGAAACAACACTTAGCTAGTACAAGGGGGAATGTAAGACCATGCCTCAAAGTCCCTGATGACTTGAGAGCTGAGATGCTTGGTCTTCTTGAATCTTACCAAGCTGAAAAATCCAAAAACAAGAGGGTGCAAAGAGAGATAGGGAGAAGTTGAAGCTCTGATTTTCTTGAGAGGAACCCTAGTTTTGAAGAATCCTCTAGTTTTCCCAACCCTGCCCATGATCCTTATACCATTCCTAGGGAAGAAAGTGTTGTAGTTGGTGGTGTTGGAAGTAGTACATCCCAATTTGAAAAACCCCGTGGTAGCCTTGAGTCTTTCTTTCAACCCCGCACTACCCCTAGTGCTCAGCCCACCATTGATGCCAAATGGAAGAAGGTGGAAAAGGAGGCTGCTTGGGAATGCATTGCTAGATGGTGGTATGATGCAGACATACCTTTCAATGCTTCAAGGTCGATATATTATCAACGTATGTTGGATGCTATAGCTTCATGTGGCCCAGGCTTCAAGGGCCCTGGCTATGAAAATATTAGGGGGCCACTTTTGAAAAATGAAGTTGAAAGGGTACAAGAGTACCTCATAGAGTTCAAAAACTCATGGAGTAAAACAGGGTGCACAATCATGTCTGATGGATGGACTAATGCAAGAGGTCGCACCATTCTTAACTTCCTAGTTGCTTGCCCAAAAGGGACTATGTTCCTTAGATCAATGGATGCATCTGATCAAGTGAAGGATGTACAATTACTATTTCTTCTTTTGGATGACGTAGTTGAGGAGGTGAGGGTTGAAAATGTAGTGTAGGTTATCACAGACAATGCCTCCAACTATGTTGCAGATGGAAAGTTGTTAGAGGACAAACATCCTACCATTTGGTTTTTTTTTAGGGCCATGTGCAACCCATTGTTTGGACCTTATGCTTGAGGATATTGGGAAAATTGAGTGGGTAAGAAAGTGTGTGGAACAAGCAAAATCTATCACAAGATACATTTACAACCACTCATGGGTTTTGACCCTTATGAGAAAATGCACTGGTGGAAAAGAGCTTGTCCGGCCAACTATCACAAGATTTGCAACAAATTTCCTTACATTGCAGTCCTTGATTGAGCAAAAGGCCAACTTCAGGAAGATGTTCTCTTGTGATGAGTGGAATGCATCTCAATGGAGCAAGAAGGTTGATGGAAAGGACATTGTTGATAAAGTCTATGAGAAAGCATTTTGGAAAAAGGCAGAGGAGATCGTACTTTTTAGCCAGCCTCTTGTGAAAGTCTTGAGAATGGTGGATGGTGATAAAGCACCAATGGGGTTTATTTATGAGGCCATGGATCAAGCCAAGGAGGCAATAAAGGAAGCATATGAGGGCAAAAGACAAAAATATCTTCCTATGTGGAAAATCATTGATGAACGATGGAACAAACAACTTCATCGGCCTTTACATGCTGCAGGCTATTACTTGAATCCAAGGTAACTAATTTCAAAGTTTTTAAGTTATATTACTAAATTTTAATTGCAAAAGTTTATCCTTTTTTTAATGTGATCATCTTTTTTGTCTTGGATCTTCTGAAGGTACCATTACACAAAAGATTTTGAAGCAGATGGGGAGGTAAAAGAAGGATTATATAAATGCATTGAGCGCATGGTCTCTGATCTCAATAAACAAGATGAAATACACAACAAGCTCTTGCATTTCAATGAGAGTCTTGGTATCTTCGGCTTAGCTACAGCCGTACGAGGTAGATCAAAAGATCCTCAGGTAATTAATTACGAAGTATATTTTAATTCATTGAATTTGTTTTCGAGTTTGTGCTTAAATTCATTTGCTAATTTTAATTTGTCCTTACATGCAGCATATTGGTGGCAACAATTTGGCAGTCAGTGCGCTGATTTGCAAAAGTTTTCAGTTCGAATATTGAGCCAAACAGGCAGTGCTTCTGGTTGTGAACGCAATTGGAGTGTTTTTGAGCGTATACACACCAAGAAGCGCAACCGTTTAGAGCAAAAACAATTGAATGATATGGTATTTGTTCAGTACAACCTTAGGTTGAAGCGCAACCAATTGCAGAACAAGACCCCTAAATCGTGTTCCATTTTCTTAGATGATGGTGATGCATCAGCAGATTGCGTTGTGGAGACTCGGCCAGCAACATTTGACAATGAAGACCTCTCATAGTTGGATTTGGACCCACTTCCACAACAGCAGGATGTGGGAGTTGATGTTGGACATGTGCCTTCTGGACCAGGGGAGTCAAGTCAGGTGGCCCAAGCTCAGGCACCCCATATTGAGCATCAGGATATAGATGATGGCTCAGAGTCTGAGTCTGAGGCCTTTGATGAGTTTGATCCTAAGGATTCAGATGATTCTGATGATTAGATTGTTTAGTCTTTGACTCTAGTCTTTTGTATAGGCCATTTAGAGCCTTTTTGTTGATGTATTTTGATGTAGACATGGATTGCACTCGATGTTAAGTGCTATTTTGGTTTTATGTAGTATGCTGTTGAACTCTTATATGCTATATACATGAGAAACTTTGCATATTTTGTGTATAATGGTTTGACTTCACATGGATGCACATGAATATTTTAAAAAAAAATAAATTTTGAATATTTTATGTATTTTTGGTGGACCGGTTTTATGATCCAGTTTTTTACCCGGTTTTTGACCGGTTCCAATTCTGAGGGTCAACCGGTTCGTCCACCGGTTCGGTTTTTGTAACTTTGATACATACACACTTGGTCTTGCACTTGCAGCTGCTCCAACAAAAGAATTCGTTGGTTATTGAAGAGAAGGAAGTTTTGTGTTTATGCCCTAGCATGGATGAGTCTAGCTAGGGCATCCACACTTTTTTTATCAACCCTAAACTAGGGTTTCATCTTTTTGCAGCAACTAGGGTTTAACCCCTAAGTCCTTTCCTCCTCACGGCTACCTCATTCTTCACCGAGCGGCTTCTACAGTTCACAGGCAGAGGCCTATACTTCACGGGCAGGGTGCCATTCTTCCCGGGCAACCCTTCTCTGCCTCTGAGCACCTATAGCAAGCTCGGGCAGCCTGCTAATGCTCCCGGGCACCTATAACAGGCTCGAGTTAGCCACCGAGCACCCACAGGTAGCCCATGAGGGCTGTCGGGTCAACAAGAGGCCCTCGGGCTACTAGCAGACAGCCCGCAAGGGCTGCCGAGTCTGCAGCAAACCCTGGGGCAACTAGCAGACAGCTTGAGAGGGTTCCAGGTCTGCAAACATACCCTCGGGCAGCCATCAAACAACCAGTAAGGGCTTCTGGGCAGCCAGCTAAGAACACGGGCAGGGTCCCAGGCAGAAGGAACAGGTCTGGGCAGGGCAGATTAAGCTCGGGCATGGTTGGGCAAGGTCATGCATAGCAGCTTTTCGGGCAGCCAAACAGGCCACGGGCAAGAAAACAGCAAGTTTGGGCAGTCTCAACAGGAGAGAGAAAATTATGGCAGAAAGCCCTAATTTGGTGTTTCTTGTGTAAAAATTATCTTCTGTAATTTGTGGATATGTGGTACAAACTCATTAGGGTTTGAGAATTTTTTAAGAACTCAGTCATCTCATTTACGTGATGAATTACTAATGCTTTTGGGGTTTTTGTCCTTTAAAGGTTTCCCCAATGAAAACCTCTTGTGTTTAGTGTTTTGATGTGTTGATGTTTTACTGCACTTGTCATTTGTTATCAGTTAGTCTGCAAATTTGTTAAAGTATTCATGCTAATGCTAAAATTCAACACAGAAGCACCCCGTCATGTTGGGTCATTTGTACCTTGGGTTGGTGTCCGGTGCTTCTCGGGATGGGCCCATTAGGACACATGGCCTAGGGGCTCCTAGCCAAATTTATGTTTTTCTATGTATGATGTGATTGTGCGTATAAGGGTTGTCATACCCGGTTTAGCACACCTCCTTTATACCCATTTGGACTTTCTTTCTCCATTACATGACCCCTCCTCTTGGTATACATGTACACACTTCATCATGACGTCTTCTTCTTCAAGAGAGCTTTGCCCTGCTAAAGGGGAGGGTGTTGAAGGGTCTTCTACATTGTTGGTGTTAGTTGGGGCATGATGTCCTCCCCTAGATCATCACTTCATTCAAATGAAGCCAATTGCACTATTTTATCATTATTCTAGTATTTTGTGGTTTAGTTCTCGACTTGTGGGTGACAAACCGTAACTTTTAGTTATTTTTACTTTGTAGTTAATTTTTAGTAAGGTAGGCTCTAAATTTAGATAAGTCTAGGATGCCTCCTATAAATAAAGGCTTCTAGCATCATTTGTAAACAAGACAAGGATTCTAATTATGTACTCTCTCCTCTTTATCTTGGTTTATTGGAGCACTTGAGTGATGCACACCTCTCTCTTTGGCACGAATCTTGTGTGATGAAGGTTGAATGGTGGAATTTCTAGGGTTTACCATCTTGCAAGACTTATTCAAAGAATTGTTGTAATAACTAATGGGTAAGGAGGACCTAAGAACTCTCTCTTGCTCTTTCCTTGGTTGGTGTTGGTAAATCTCTCCATTTTCTTGTTTGATGTTGCTCTTACACCTTAAGCAAGGTAAATTAGGGTTTCATTGGAATCTTGTTAGTCTTGTTTGAGGAGACTTTCCTCGTGAAGGAGCTCTCCACTGTGGGCCTAAGGATTCATTGTTTACCCTAATTATGGTTTGGCTACTTCGATTTACTAGCCTTTGCCCTAGTTG
Source organism: Pseudotsuga menziesii (assembly GCA_001517045.1). Lineage (NCBI taxonomy): Eukaryota > Viridiplantae > Streptophyta > Pinopsida > Pinales > Pinaceae > Pseudotsuga > Pseudotsuga menziesii. The sequence goes on along the minus strand of LPNX010063290.1, from coordinate 137,074 downwards.
ATAAATATTGAGTAGCCAAATTGAGTAGAGACGTTGAACTCGATCTCTAATTGCCCTAGGGTTGAGGACTAAGATCGTAGCCCCTTCTCTTCCTTCTTTTAATCAAAATTTGGTTTATATATATACTGTAAAAATTCAAAAAATATAATATTGGGAAAACCCTACAAATTAGAAAAAATTGTATCTCAAAAAATATTTGAGATTTGGAATTTTTGTTTGGATGAAAATGTGCACCCTAGGCATTTTAATGGTAGATTTTTAAAGGCGACCTTTTCCTGTCGTTGAATTGTGAAGTTTTCGATGACATGTGCATGCTAGGGTTTTGTTTTGTAGATATGTTATTGCAGGTGCTGCAGGTATATTCATCATTTTAGACAATTTTGAAGGTCTAAAAGCAGGGTTTTCAGCCTACATTGACCCCTGGGGGTTGGAAACCTGTTGGGAAAAGTGATAAACGGGACCACCATCTATTTGGGGGTTTTTCTATGGCACGTGCCAGATCAGATTTGCATTTTCAAAACCAATTCAGTGTTTCTCCTCACCCTTTGGAGGCTTGCCCCTTGCCCTACTATACAAGGTACATCTCATATGGTAAGTTGGCATTGTCTTGATCAATTTTTATCAAGTTTTCTTAGGTGTTTTGACTGCTGCAACTTCATAACAGCAGTAACATATTGAAGTTATCTTTCTTGGACCCCGTAATTAAGTGTTATAACTCCTACCCCTCTCTAAGTGTTGTTTATGCTTCATTGTTTTGACTCCATACGGCACTAATCTTTGCAGAGAGGTTTCTTGGGAAAGGTGTCTGTGTGTTGTTTAAGCAACTACAGATATCTAGCATCGACATCAGGGACTGACTCTTGATCTTAGAAGCTGACCTGAAACGTTAAGGAGCTAGGATGTGGTGACATTGGGCTTTATATCCTCTCATGCTTACCACTGGTCGCACCGTAATCCGTGACCTTGGTCAAAGCGCTAAAGAGTTAGGCTAAGGTGTCATTGGGCTCTATCTCCTCACGTGCTTACCACTCGTCGCACCGTGATCCGTGGCATTGGTCAAGGTGCTATTTTGAGTGGTAACAACATGCAAAGACACAGTTTGGTAAATCATAACTCCCTGAGCCCCTTTCACATAGTCTTAACATTTCAAAGTTCAATATGTTCTCATTGAGCAAGCGCTTTCAAACCAAAACAAAAAGTGACCTCAACTGCTGACAGACACAAGGATCGGACTAAACAAGGAATGTGATGAACAACTTTTGAACCAGCCAAAGAGGCTTAGCTATTTGCAGCAGAAGGCAAGTTGACAGCACCAGAAAAACTCTATTTCTGATTAATTATAAGGGGATTAGTTCTGCTATATAAACCAGAGGCTTCAACCTCAAGACAACAACCATACCGACACCTCTGTTTTCTTGCTTAGCTACCTGTTGGTCCTCCCTGCAACCGTGCTATAAATTTTGCAGTTTAGATCTTTAATAACTAACATCAAAACATTATTTTCTCCTTTCTTCTCTGCTTCATGGTATAGCTTATTCCATAATACTTATTTGCAAATGTAAAATACATTAGGCTTTTGCATAAACAGAATTAAGTTATCTTTTGTCTAAGCAGAGGCATATTGCACATATAGCAGGAGGTAGAAGTAAAGAAAGCAAATCAAATTCCCTGTTTTATCACAATGCAAATAGCAAAAAGGGATTTTAGCTTCACATAACTCTTTTTACAATCTCTGTTTGTATTTTAAACATACCCGATTAGAGAAACCTCTGTCTCTTACCTCTGACCCTAACAGATTGAAGCGGATTCCCCGATTGATTTACTAATGCAGGCCCAAATCTTCTCCAAACGATGCACAAACACGGAATAAAATCAACAAGCTGCCGGACCCCTTGAACGGGCGCAACTACCAATCAGGATAATGACGAACATACTCGAACCAACCCTAACACAATCCCATATATAAAAGGATCAATCGGAGCAAATTCAGGTACCAAAATCGGGCAAAAGCAACACTGAGGCAGGATTTATATAAATATCAATGCTCCAATAATAGTTCAACGTTCATGTTGAAAGTCGCCATGGACATAACAAGGAGTTCTGCAAATGATTGAAATCCATGTGAGCTGAGAAATAAGAACTTTTAACAAGACCAGACCCCGGCTATCATAGCTTAAACCCTGAGCGTATCAGAGGTGTTTGAGAAAGAAAATTACTTTAAAAGAACTGAAATTTCAGTTGACCTCTGCTTCATTAATCACATTCACTGTACTTACTGGAACGATGGGATACAGCATTGGAGGGGACCATGCCCAGAGCAAAAGAAACTAGTAAGCAGCCGCGTGGGATACAGAGCAACTAAAACACCCCGTTATTTCGGCGTTTTTTTGCTTATTTCTGGTCAAAATCGTGCTTGTAGATTGTAGTTTTCATAATTTGCAATTCAGCAATCAGATTTACTCATTCTTAATTAAATGAACGCAGGATTTTAAGCGTCCAATTGCGATTTGAGGAGCCGAAATTGCAGTTTAAACTACTTTACTTCTGCCGGATACGGTAGGATCGAGGGCTTTTTGGTTCTCGGGTATAGTTCTCCGTGAACAGCAGGGGATGGGCTAATAACAGCTACCATCGGATCATAGTGAATCGACGGTTCAAACAAAGGAGGCGTTAGGTCAAATGGCTACCACTAACTTATTATTTCAAAATCTCAAGTTTTAATTACGTGGAATCAGCGTTAATCTAAAGAATTAAAATGGTAACTTTGTTTTTCTCCCTTTGCATGATGGCATACTACTTTGTTTATCCATTTTCTTATTATTAAGAGTTTTCTTATTAATAACAGCTCCTTTTTTTCCTTGATGTCTTAGTTATCTTTTAAGTGAATGGCTTCTTATACCCCTTATCATTAGAGTTATTTGCATTTTTAATTTCTAATATGAACGATCTTATTTCTTAAAGGTTTTTTAACTAATGGTTATCTTCTAGGTTAATTTAACAAATCTTTTTGTGTCGTTCTTCATTTTAAACAATTCCATTCTAGTTCTCAGAACGTTAATTTCTCTTCTTCGTATTCATGGGAGGCCCTCTAACTAATGGCTATCCCCTATGCCAATTTAACAAAAACCCAAACAATCCCATTCCAATTCTCCACTTGGAACGTCAATTTCTCTTCTTTGTATTCATGGGAGGCCCTCTAACTATCCCCTAGGCCAATTTAACAAATCCTTTTGTGTCGTCCTTCACTTGAAACCCAAACAATTCCATTCCAATTCTCCACTTGGAGTGTTAATTTATCTTCCTTGTATTCATGGGATTATTGATCACACCTTGAATATCCTAATCAGAAAGAACATTAAAACAATATTCATACCTCACAAAAGCCTTAGACAATTTGATGCAGGAGCATCGTGGCATTCCAGTAATGTGATGAGTTGGTCACATGATGTGACATATATTTTGGTTTATCTGTTTTGTTGAGTCATTGTCTATTAGTACCGTAGGAGCGGTTGTGTATCATGACTCCCTGCGTGGAGATCAAACCATAGGCTTATTTGATTTTGACAAGGACGTTCTCATCATGCTTGGGAGTTCATTTGTTTTCAGTTGCAGGACCCCTCAGTTGAGGCGGTCATAGTTTTAGGTTAAATAGACAGTTTAGAGAAGGTAGAGGGGTTATGCTCTTCAGCATTAGAATTCCAATTTTGCAAAGAGAGGACAGACTTGTGTTTGATTCCTACGTGTAAATATTTTGAAGAATCAGAAGGAGAGAGATCCAAGCTGTGTGCATTTTCCTTTGTTGCTTAATAGAAGGATTAATTGTGTGTTTGTTTGGTTGTTAGCCTTTATGCATGTGCTATGTTGAACTGTGTATCTGTGCAGAGCCAACTTGGCGTTTTCATGAACATTTGTGTGTTTCTGAGAAGTTATTGTATTCACGCATCAATTTCTTGCTTGAAGAGTGGAAGTAGAGTGTAGATGCATGCATAAGAGTGTTAGGCTAAAGAATCAAGAAGCTTGCAGGCTGGATTGATCAAATTCATGGCCAATCGACGCAACCCGCAGGTTTTCTGCCTTAACGAGTTTTTGCAGAGAACAAACGGTGGAGATTGAGTCCGCAGATCAAGATCTTACGGCCCAGAAGTATCCCGCAACGAAAGTTGTGAGGAAGTTAACAGATTCGCGGAGATCTGAGAGGTCGTCAAAAAGAAGATCGACGGTCGGAGTGAAGGCCGAAAAGATCTGACGGCTAGGAAAATTGCGGGAAGGAAGTTTCGGGGGAGCAACTTTGAAAAGTTGGCATCTCGCATCCCGAAACCTGATTTTGGGAAGGCTGTTTCGAGGGGAAAGTTTCGAGGTAGCAACTTTGGGAAGTTAGCATCCCGCATCCCGAAATCTTATTTCAGGAAGACCATTGCGGAACGAAAGTTGCAGAGCGCGACTTTGGGTTTTTTGAGATCCCGCAACCTGACAACGAGAACTCGGTTGCGGAAATAGAGTGTCGGAATGACGATTGCGGGAAGGCGATTTTGGAGCAGAATTTGGCCATTAGGCTAAATTTGGCAGTCCTACTAAGTGTAGGAGCCTGAAGATCCTGGAAGTGTTGGTTGGGGTTGGCTGCAATCATACCCACCTGCACCAATTTTGGTATCAGAGCGAGAAGAGATTTCCTGTTGAGGAAATCCACAGTTGAGATTATGGGTAGAATTTCTGAAGGAGCAAGGAGAAGCTCGTGGAAGAGAGAAGCGTAGTTGTAGAAGCCTGTAGAGAGCAAAGAAGAGTGCTCAAGAGGTTCTGGATAGGGGACCAGCATTGTCGAAAGACCAAGGGCCGAGAAGAGGCTTGGTGAGGTAAGTTGTAACAATGTGAAAGAGAACTATTATTGCAAAGGCTTAGTGTGAGGAGATGGCTGCACACATGGGAAGAGCAAGAGGTCGTGATAGAGGTCGACCAGGAGGGAAGGCAGAAGTTCTAGAGGAAATGAGGGAGTTAAGGGCACGTCTGGAAGCCATGGAAATGGACATATGAAGAGACCCAAAAGTAGGGGATGTAAGTGAACCTAAGGATGAAGAGCAAAGAGAAGAAGCTGCACCTATGCAGTAAACACCAAAGTTAAGGTATTTCATATCTATTCTGGGAGCGACTTCAAGGCCAAGACCGAAGTTGCCTACCTATGATGGAAGTCTCATCGTGGAGCATCTCATTGGCTGGATCAGTGAACTGGATAAGTACTTTGAGTACGATGAGGTAGAAGAAGACAAGAGAGTCAAATTGGCAGTGACGAGGTTGAAAGGGCATGCATCCTTGTGGTGGGATAGTGTGCAAGCAGAAAGAAGAAGGAAGAATAAGACATTGATAAAAGCTGGGATAGAATGGTGGCAAAGATGAGGGCTAAGTTCTTGCCCAAAGACTACTAGTTAATTCTATATAGACAGATGCAGAACCTTGGACAAAGGTTGTTAACAGTGAGAGAATACACTGAAGAATTCTACAAAGTGAACCTAAGGGCAGGATATGTGGAAGAGTCAGCAGAGAAGGCTGCTAGATATGTGAATGGTCTAAGGATGGATACCAAGAAGAGATCAGCATGATATCGTCTAGAACGATGGAGGAGGTGTATCAATGTGCCTTAAGGGTAGAAGAAAAGATAACAAGGAAACAGAGCTTCAATAGAGGTCGCGGTTCAGCCAGAGGAAGATGACAAGCGACTGGAAGAGGAAGATTTGGACCACAAAGAGGAGAGTATAGTAACTCTAGCCAACAAGAGCAGCATGGTAGAGGAGGTGATTCTAACAGAAGAGGACCTTACCAAGGAGGTAGAGGTAGAGGAAGAGGCAAAGAAGTTGGCGTTCGGTGTTACAAATGCAACCAGTTGGGGCATAAGTCATTTGAATGTCCAGGGAAAGAAGACGTAGGACAGAGAGGAGCCTATGTAGCTCATAATGAGTAGCAGCAAGAACAGACAATGGTAGAGGAAGTCTTGCCAGAGACAGGAGAGTCATTGATGATGAATAAAGTCTTGTTGAAACCTGAGAAGGAGCAAGCAGAGCCTGCTCAAAGGAAATCTTTATTCAGGACTATGTGTAAAGTCCAATGGAAGTGTTGTAAGATGGTGATTGGCAGTGGGAGTACTAATAATCTTGTTTCCACAGAGATGGTGGAAAAGTTGAGTCTAAAGAATGCCAAGCATCCTGTTCCATACAAAGTATCTTGGTTACATAAAGGACATCAAATCCTGGTGAGTGAGCAGTGTGTAGTTGATTTCCAAATAGGTCCATATAAGGACAAGATTATGTGTGATGTGATGCCCATGGATGTTTGTCATATACTGTTAGGCAGACCGTGGCAATTTGATAAGAAAGTAACTCATGATGGTAGGAGTAACTATCATAGTTTCAAGCAGAATGGGATAACACATGTACTACAACCTTTGCAAGAAGGTAGTACATCAGGACAGTCAGCACCTAAAGTTCTGATGTTGTCAGGAAAGGAATACTTGTAGCAAGTTGAGGAAGAAGAGTTGAACTATGCCGTGGTATGTAAGCCAAGAGTGGTGATGATGAAGACCAGTGTGGCAGATCTACCTGAGGAGATTCAGGAGATGTTGAGTGAGTTTAGTGACATTGTGGTGGATGATTTACCTGATGAATTACCACCAAGAAGGGATATAAGTCATCAAATTGATTTTATTCCAGGAGCCAATTTTCCAAACAAGGTAGCATACACATTGACACCTCGAGAGAATGAAGAGTTGAGGAAGCAGGTCCAAGGATTGTTGGACAAGGGATTGGTTCAGAAGAGTCTGAGTCCATGTGCAGTACCAGCAGTGCTGACACCAAAGAAGGATGTGTACTGACTCCAGAGCAATTAATAAGATCACTATCAGATATAGATTTCCATTACCAAGGATGGATGACATGATGGATTTCCTAATTGGGGCAACATGCTTTTCAAAATTGGATTTGAAGAGGGGATATCATCAGATCAGGAACAGAGAAGGAGATGAGTGGAAAACAGCCTTTAAAACAAATGAGGGGTTGTATGAGTGGTTGGTCATGCCATTTGGATTGTCCAACGCACCAAGCACTTTTATGAGATTGATGAATGAAGTATTGATGTATTTCATAGGTAAGTTTGTGATAGTTTACCTTTATGACATTTTGGTTTTCAGCCAAACAGAAGAAGAGTATATGAAGCATATGAGGTATGTTTTAGAGAGGCTGCAACAAGAAAAGTTGTTGATAAATGTGAAGACATGCACATGTATGAAGACAGAGCTCGTATATTTGGGTTTTGTTATCTCCAGAGAAGGGTTGAAGATGGATCCAGAAAAGGTGCAAGCAATCATTGATTGGCCTTCACCAAGGAAAATATTTGAGGTAAGAAGCTTTCATGGATTGGCAAGTTTCTATAGGAAATTTATAAAGAATTTTAGTGGTATTTGTGCATCTATCGTTGATACAATTAAGAATGATAGATAACCATTTCAATGGACAGCAGAGGCTGAAAAGAGTTTTTAGTTCTTGAAGAAGAAGATCATTGAGCATCTAGTATTGAAATTACCAGACTTCAACCACCCTTTCCAAGTGAAGTGTGATGCTCGTGGAGTAGCAATCGGAGCTGTACTTAGTCAGGAGGACAGGCCTATAACGTATTTCAGTGAGAAGCTGAATGATGCCAAGCAAAAGTATTCATCTTATGACAGGGAGTTTTATGCTATTGTTTAAGCGATGAAGCATTGGAGGCACTATTTGATGCCTAGAGAATTTGTGTTATATTCAAATAACCATGCATTACAATATATTATGCAGCAACCTAAGTTGAACCTGAAACATGTCAAGTGGGTTGAGTTCTTACAGAGCTTTACCTTTGTGTTGAAACACATAAGTGGACAGTCTAACATAGTAGTTGATGCTTTGAGTAGGACACTGCTGATTATGCAAGAAAATCATATCCAAGTCTTGGGATTTGAGCATTTGAGAGATTTGTATGAATTTGACATTGATTTCCAGAAGCTTATAGGGCTTGTAAGAATCTAGTGGAGGTGGACAGAGAGCCATGGATGGAGTATACCCTACAAGATGGTTTACTCTTTAAAAATAGTAAATTGTGTGTACCAAGGTGCTCTATGAGAGAGAACTTGATACAAGAGAAACATAATGAGGTATGGTAGGTCACTTTGGAAGTGATAAAACCTTCGGACAGTTGGGTCATTTCTATTTTTGGCCAAGGATGAGGTCTGAAGTGGAGAAGTTTGTAAGAATATGCATAGTATGCCAGCATGATAAGGGGAGAAGTCAGAACACAGGATTGTATACACCATTGCCTATTCCAACTAGGCCTTGGGATTCTATGAATATGGATTTCATTCTGGGTTTGCCAAGAACTCAGAGGGGACATGATTCTATCTTTGTTGTGGTAGATAGATTCACTAAGATGGCACATTTCATTCCATGTTACAAGACTAGTGATGCCACACACATTGCTAACTTGTTCTTTGATGAAGTTGTGAAGCTACATGGTTTACCCATAAGCATTATATCAGACAGAGATGTGAAGTTCACTGGTCATTTCTGGAGGACCTTGTGGAAGAATTTGGGTACCAAAGTGAACTTCAGTTCAGCGTATCACCCACAGTCTGATGGACAGACCGAAGTAGTCAATAGGAGTCTGGGAAACATGTTGAGGAGTTTGATAGGGGAGAGTCCTAAGCAGTGGGACAGAGTATTAGCTCGAGCTGAGTTTGCCTATAATGATTCACCAAACAGGAGTACAGGGATAAGTCCATTTCAAATTATGTATGGAATGCATCTAAGAGGAGTGTGTGAACTTCGTGACTTCGGTAAATTGGAGAAGAGAAGTACAGATGGTGAAAAGTTTGCTAAGAGAATTAGTGAACTTCAGGAGCAAGTGAAAGCAAGGTTGCAATAGAGTAACACCAGTTACAAGACCGTTGCAGAACGAAAGTTGCGGAGCGTGACTTTGGGTATTTTGAGATCTTGCAACCCGATAGCGGGAACTCGGTTGCAGAAATAGAGTGTCGAAACGACGATCGTGGAGGAAAATTGCGGGAAGGCGATTTAGGAGTAGAATTTGGCCATTAGGCTAAATTTAGCAGTCCTGCTAAGTGTAGGAGCCTGAAGATCCTGGAAGTGCTGGTTGGGGTTGGCTACAGTCAGACCCACCTGCACCAATTTTGGTACCAGAGCAGATTCCAAAAGAAGAGAGAAGAACTATGAAGTAGGAGATTTGGTCATAGCATATCTGAAGAGAGATAAATTTCCAAAAGGGGAGTATAACAAGCTGAAGATGAAGAAGATTGGACCCTGCAAGATACTCATAAAATTTTCAGCAAATGCTTATGAGTTAGAGATGCCAACTGGAGTGGGTATTTCACCAATCTTTAATGTAGCAGATCTATATCCTTATGTGGCCAGGACATTGGAACCTTTGCAGAAGGTGAAGATCCTACTGAAGACTTACAATGGGTGGGGCAGATGCCTATGGCACAACCATTAGAAGTTGAGGCTATTCTGGACACTAGAGTCATGAAGAGTACAGGGAGGAAGGACTATCTGGAGTATTTGGTCAAATGGAAGAAGCGACCAACAGAGGATTCTACTTGGATGAGCGCTGCAGAGTTGGAAGCAAAGGGTTTCACTGTAGCTGATCTAATGAACATGGGTTCATAATTTTTCTACCTTGTGAGTATGATGTAGGAGCATCGTGGCATGCCAATAATGTGATTGAGTTGGTCACATGTTGTGGCATATATTTTGGTTTATCTGTTTTGCTGAGTCATTGTCTGTTAGTACCGTAGGAGCGGCTGCGTATCATGACTCCTTGCGTGGAGATCAAACCGCAGGCTTATTTGATTTTGACAAGGACGTTCTCATCATGCTTGGGAGTTCGTTTGTTTTCAGTTGCAGGAACACTCAGTTGAGGCGGTCATAATTTTAGGTTAAATAGATAGTTTAGAGAAGGTAGAGGGGTTCTGCTCTTCAACATTAGAATTATGAGTTTGCAGAGAGAGGATAGACCTGTGTCTGATTCCTACTTGTAAATATTTTGAAGAATTAGAAGGAGAGAGATCCAAGCTGTGTGCATTTTCCTTTGTTGCTTAATAGAAGGATTAACTGTGTGTTTGTTGGGTTGTTAGCCTTTATGCATGTGTTGTGTTGAATTGTGTATCTGTGCAGAGCCGACTTGGCGTTTTCATGAACATTTGTGTGTTTATGAGAAGTTACTGTATTCACGCATCAATTTATTCCTTAAATGGTGGAAGTAGAGTGTAGATGCATGCATAAGAGTGTTAGGCTAAAGAATCGAAAAGCTCGCAGGCTGGATTGATCAAATTCATGGTCAATCGACGCAACCCATAGGTTTTCTGCCTTAACGCGTTTTTGCAAAGAACGAACGGTGGATATTGAGTTCGCAGATCAAGATCTGACCACCCAGAAGAATCCCGCAACGGAAGTTGTGAGGAAGTTAACAGATCCGCGAAGATCTGAGAGGTCTGCGTCAAAAAGAAGATCGATGGTTGGAGTGAAGGTCGAAAAGATCTGACAGCTAGGAAAATTGCAGGGGGAAGAATTGCGGGAAGAAAGTTTCGGGGGAGAAACTTTGAAAAGTTGGCATCCCGCATCCCGAAACTCGATTTCAGGAAGGCTGTTTCGGGGTAGCAACTTTGGGAAGTTGGCATCCCGCATCTTGAAACCCAATTTCGGGAAGACCGTTGTGGAATGAAAGTTGAGGAGCGCGACTTTGGGTGTTTTGAGATCCTGCAACCCAATAGCGGGAACTCGATTGCATAAATAGAGTGTTGGAATGATGATTGTGGAGGAAAAATTACAGGAAGGCGATTTTGGAGTAGAATTTGGCCATTAGGCTAAATATAGCAGTCCCGCTAAGTGTAGGAGCCTGAAGATCCTGGAAGTGCTGGTTGGGGTTGGCTACAGTCAGACCCACCCGCACCACAATTATTTAGGAGTGTCAAAGGCAAAGTTGGTCCCTTTCTCTCTCAAGGAGTCTACCAAATTCCATGTTTATGTGGGAAATCCTACATTGAACAAACAGGGAAATCTATCTAATTCCATCTCAAAGAACACATCGCTAACACTAATCATAATCACTCAAGTAAATCAACTATGGCAAAACACTCAATCAACTCCAAACACCTCATCTACTTCGATAAAAAAAAATATTTGCTTCCACTTCCCACTACTCTTCTCGTCTCGTCATGGAAGCCCTTGAGATAGGAAACCATCCATACAATTTCAATCATGAAAATGGTTATATACTTAGTCATAGAAACCTTTAATTCATTATCTTGATCGTTAACGTGTCTCAATCTTCCTCTCTTCTCCTTATAATATATTTTCATGTTTGTTCATTTCTCATTGTGTTTCCTTCTTTATCTTCATCCTATCTTTATCTATTCTTTGTTTCCTTTTTCTTTATCCTTCTTTATTATTCTTAATGTGCATCCAACCCCTCACTTTATTCATTTTCAACCTTGGATCTTAATTTTCTCATTATTGCTTAATTTTCATTTCATATATGTGAAACAAAGTTATTTTGATCACTTTAGCATTTGGAATTGACTTGAGACCTGCCAAAGCCTAAAAGAATTAAAGGAGAGTGGCTTTGCCAATCTACTTATAGGCCTAAGCCCATACACATGCATTATATATGCATATGAACAATTTTAAAAGTGGACAAACTCAATGATATTTCCATTGAAATTCCCTTATATGAATTTTATCGAAAGTTATAGTACCACAAGATATATGGGAACTTTGACCATGGAACTTTGCCCTTGAGGTTTTAACTCATCTCAAAAAGACCCAAATCTCTTAAATTCCAAAATAATGAGTAAAGTTGCGTGGAATTTGTCAATGTTTAAGAAAAAATTGAAGATGCTTGAACTTTAAAACTTTTGATAATCAATTACAGCGTATGTTAATCTCATAAAACAATTTAGTCACATAAATCGTTCAATCCATAAGACACAAGATGTACCCTTGGAAAATCCTCCAAACTCAGATGATGAAAAACCTAGCAATTCTTTGAGTAAGATAGATAATTGCAAAGAATGGTTTTCAATATATGAATAGATTGCCTAATAAGAGATATCAAAGCACGAATAGAGAATAGAGATAACTAGGAACATTGCCCGAGCCTTTCCGAGTGCATAGCACTTTAATAACAAGATTTTAATTACACGGAAGAAGAGGTAGCAAATGGTTGCATGTTTTTGGTGCACTGTGTGCACTAATTGCTTCACCATACCCAACATTAGTGCCTACTTAGTCTTGGACTCAAAGTGACACCCAAAATTCTCCTCCATGCAAAAGATATGCACCTTCATTCTTTCACTGAGAGCTAACTGCCTTTAACTGAATGTGAACTGGTTGAACCGAATGTGAGCTTGGTTGCATTGAACTCAATCATCAGCTGACTATTTGACCACTATTTAGGAGTTTAACTTAATGTCTTTAGTGCTTCACAATCAGTGTCATCCACGAATAAACACTTTGCATAAATCAAGGAGAGATTCCTTATTTAACTGAAACTTGTTTTCCAGGACTGATGCTTAACTGATGTCTTAGAAATTCGAGTTCACTAAAGGTATGTCATAAGCAATTCGAATCATTACTCTTTCTCTATGCTTATCTCATTCATCATTAATTAGATATTGCATGGTCCAAATGTATATTAATTAATTTAACCATCTTATCGTATCGTACTAAGAAGAATTGTTCCACATACTTATGATCACACATATTACCCCGGGCCATTTGGTCACGTGCTAAAGTATATCACTCTAGGGGTAGTGAAGCCCTAAAGGAGACTTATAACATTTAGTGACCATGACTAGTAATACATAATATAATATAATCACTTTACACAATAAAGTGCACCACCTCACAACATGAGGATATTGTAGGACTTGGTATTACACACAAGTTTACTGACTTGATATTACTCACAAGACTATTGTCTTGATATTACTCACAAGACTCAGCTTGATATTACTCACAATCTTTACAACATCACCACCTCAATCACATGAGGATATTTGTAGGACTTGATATTACTCACAAGTCTATTGTATTGGTATTACTCACAAGATTGGAGAATGACTCATGATGCTATAATCTTGATAGAATTTGGGCTCAAGGTTGAGTTTGTCCACTTTTTAACTCACTCATATATGCACCTAACTAGACTCCATGCAATAAATAGCCTTTTGCAAAGATATTCAAGGTTTTAAACAAATTTGTTATTGACTTTTTCATAGTAGAGATGCTTTTACCTCAAGAAAAAAAATTCATAATTTTATAATATTAACAAAAATAAATTCTTTATAAGTGTATAAAAAATGCATGCCCTCAATTGGGTGTAGCTCAAGTTGGATTGGGAGGAAAAGTTGTTTCCTCACGGACCCAAGTTCAAATCCTAATTCGTAACAGGTATGCTCTTAGTGAGATAATTTTTATGAGATATAATTGATCTATTTACTAGCATAGATCCATCCTAGACGTGGATCTATCATNATTAAGAAAATACATATCCGCTCATAAAATAAAAATGTAAAACCAAATAAAATGTCAGTAAAAAAATAATACCTCAAGAAATTGGATGCATCTCAGTGCATGATAGATCCGGTACATAACATTAAATCGTTACATGTAATGTTACACATATCCCTCGTACTTTGACTTGTGCCCTAAAGAATGTAGGGTTTACCTTGGTATGAGAGGAGTTGCTTGGGTGATTTTGACTAAAATATGTTTCCTGAGAAGAAAAAAAGCATTCTGAAATGGACACAAAATTAGTAAACACAACTATTTTAGTTTGTCCTTCAATTCAAAAAAGGCAATAATACATCACCCTTCATTCCCATAATGACACTTGAATATCCAAAACACTAACTGTAACATCCCCAACATAAACAATACATCAGGAAAGATTTTAATTAATCAAAAGAAACACAAACAAAGGGTTTGTTTCGATTGTCGAGATATTTTATTGATCATGCAAATAACCATAAGTCAAGCCGAAATATATATGAGAAACTAAATCGGATCTACTTACTTGAATCCAGGGGAAACACACTTGGAGAATCAACTCCTCCCAACCATAGGAGGCAGCAACTCAACAGTTTGCTCCGCTCCACCCCCGAGCTGGATCACTAACCATGCACCAGAACAGCAAGTAACTTCCTCGCGGCACTCAATCCTCAGAGTCCGTAACAAGCTACAACAAGAAAGCTTCCACGCGACACTCTCTCTCAGAGTCCGTAACAAGCTAAGCGATGGACTTATGAAATGGGAGAAACACTCAACACATGCATTCACAGCAAAGTTTCTCCATGCACAACACGGCGTCCCGAGCTATTCCAGTGCACTCATATATATAGCTTTTGCCCAGGTCTTATGCCATCCCAATCAAATCTCCAATCAGATATCTAAATCCCTATGATTTAGGATCTTGTCTGGTTGTTGAGTTTTGGATTGGATTTGATTGGTATCAATCAGTCTAGCTTGCTTACACATGTTCTTTGGTGCCATGGTTGGTGTCCCCTCATGTAGTTGAGTTCTCCAAGTGTCATTTTCTTTATTAATAAATAAATAAAATGTTTGTTTGTGCAAATGTTATTTCAGTCTTTGAGTTTTTATAACTCATTAAAAATAATAATTTTTCAAAACATGAAAAATAAAAGTAATGTCATGGGGGTATTACACTAACTACTTAAACAAGTCCATACCATACCATTGGAAGTCGATACTTTGTAAACCTTGTCCAAAATGGCTAGATATTTATATTTAAGTCCATTTCATAATTCTAACAAGTCTTTCATTAGAAATTTTAATGAAAAGCAGAAGATATCTAAGCCATGATAGGAGGATTGTGTTGAAGGACCTAATGCATTTCATTGTGATGTTGATGTAGGGTCAAAGGTGGTCTAGTTGTTAGTGCAAAGCATGAGTGTTCATTAGGAAATTCATGAACATTATTCATTCTTGTTTTCAGAGCGTGAGTTCTCATTGCATTCGCATGAGTCTCTGTTCGATCCACAACTTACCCTATCTCATGGTGATTCTTTAGAGTGCAAGAGAAGGTTTGTAGGATCTTTATTGGATTTGGATGCTTTGCGAGGTGGTTGTCTTTGTTGTCATGGAAAGTGTTCTTATGGCTAGGGTCAGGCCACCAATGTATTAGGGTTATAGATAGACATCTAAAGTTTTGCAAATATGGTGATTAAACAAAAGTTCAAGGGTTGGGAAGATTTGTACCTTACAAACTAAAGGTTGAACCAAGCCTTTCCTTGAGTCCTCCTCTTGCTCTCCAATCAAGGAACCTACAAAACCACTTCAAACCTTCCTTAAACCAATTTTTTTTTAAACATAAACAAGATAAAATGGCATTAAGGAAAAAAAAGGTTGTGCGCAACCATTCGTTACAAAAGTGGAGAAATCCTGAGTTCCATAGAGGTCTATAAAGAGAGAATAAAAACTACTAAAGAGGAAAGTTGACTTATAAAATGCATTGCATAGTTCTTACTATTCGTCATTACATGGCAAGAGTAAATTCTAACAAACTGTTGGTTCAAAAATATACAAAAATCATTAAAGATAACTGGGAGGGCTACATCTTCTTGCCAATCTAATCTACATGCTGGGTTACTGAAACTTCCTCCATGGGATGGACCTCGTCACTTGGAGATTCATAGCAGTGGTTGCATTGGCTCATCCTGGAAAGCTTCATCACCTCTTCTTTGATAATATCCATAGTCCCCATCAATTCTTTTAGATCCTTGTCATGGTCGTTGATCTGTGAATCATGACAACCAATTTGATTTGTGATGTATCTGATATCAGAAGCCATTTCATGTTTGTCCTTTATGCTCACTGCAACAGAATATGAAACTCTACGTAGGTGTCGTTTAATATCGCCTTAACCATACTTGAGGCTGGAAATCCCTTCTTCTATATCCTTCTTAGCCATTGAAACAGTGGGTGCTAGACTATACCAAAATGATAACCTACTAGCAAACCCTGGAGTTGTTATGATTATTCCCCTTCGCTTGGTCTTGCATACAATGAGTGGACAAGGAAAATTCTTGCACTCTTAACCTCATTCTCCATGTCACTTGTGTGAAATGCCTCTTTTGAACCTGCAGGTACAAGGGAAGAGGAGGGTAACTTATTTCTCTCCAATAGTGGAGGCCACTTGGTTGACAGAAAGCCTCGATTCTCGAGGACGGAAGGACATGTGTCGTTTTTGGTCGGAATGGGGGGAGAGATACCCACCATGGAATGAGAGTTAGGGAACAAGAGTGTGAGACCTTGTTTTCCCATTATAAACAATCACACCTTGGGGGCTTCAAGCACAAAGGTTAGCCATTTTATCAACTGGACCATTATTCTCCCTAAGAATGTGGTAGATTAAAACTTGAGGAAGAGGTTTTAATAGTATAATTATATCATAAATTCTTTTACATCGAGAGGATCCTTTATAATAGCCAGATCTCATCTTCTGGATGACTTGTCTGGAGTCATCGAAGACCATTAGTTTTTGAATGGTTTTCCCATCAATTAGATCCATTCCATGATAGAGTGCTAGCCATTCAACTTCATTATTCATTTTTTTTATAAGACCCTAGGCAAAGGATTTAACTATATTTCTTCTAGGATCAAAGATGATCCCTCCTGCACCTGCCTCCCCTGGATTTCCTTTTGAGGCACCATCGAAAAAGAAGGAGTAACAACATTACTCCTTCCTCGAATGGAGAAAATCATCTTTTGTTTTCCTTATTTCCCAGATTTGATATACCCGGGGACATTTGGTCTGAGGGGAGCTCTGATTTAGGAAATATTTACACCATCTAGATTCATGAGCGAAGAGTTCTTCAGAAGTTGGGTATGAGACACCTTTTGAGACCATGCTTTCAAAGATCATATTGATTACTTTGTAGGCAGCTCTCAGAGGATCTGCCTTCTTTTTGTCAAAGATTAATTTGTTCCTTGCAAGCCAAATTTGCCAGCATATGTTTTTGGGTAAGGTATTCCAAACTCTTTGGAGAGTTGGATTCCTTTTTAGAGTTCCTGGAAATAGGGAGTTCCATGAGTCTACCAACTCTCTAATTTGAGTTGGAGGAGAGAAGCTTCTGCCTAGATTTCCCAAAACATGACCCCAAACTTGAGAAGCAAAATTGCAGGACAAGAAGAGATGAGTAGTATATTTGGGAGAAAAAATACATAAGACACATTTGGATGGTCCTTCAATTCCTCTTTTGGTGAGGTTGTCGTCAGTTAAGAGCTTATTGTGGACTAACAACCAAAAGAAGAAATTAACTTTTGGGATACAATATGTGTTCCATACCTTGCTCCAGATTTTTGTTGATGGACATCTTAGGTTGTTCTGCAAGGTCTTGTAGCCTTCTTTCACATAATAGGTATCATTACGACCACACCCTCTAAAGTCATGTGCTTGAATGTGAGAATGTGATTTACCATGCATATGCGTTAAGAAGAAGTCGTATTCATGCTTTAGGTGTTGAGGAGGATGTAAAGTTTTCCATCGTTTCCATACTCGGGAATGACCCCAAACTGAAATATCATACAATTAAGTTTGTTGAGATTCCATAGTAAATATTCATGGCATCTAGTGGAGAGTTTGCTGTGAGTGAGGATTTAATGTTGAAGTTTTGATCCATGCAAGGCCCATCTTGAGGACAATTTATTAATATCATTTAATGTTAATAAATACTTCTCTAGCATCCATCTGTAGATACCTTTCAGATTTGGAGTGGAAGTTATCGTGGGATGTCCCAAATTTTTATCTGTCCATATTTTAATTTTCTTACCATTGCCAGGTATCCAATATAGAGCGTCTATAATTAGACCAACAATTTTTTTACAGAGTTTCCAGATGGAAGTAACTTTTCGATCCCAATAATAATCAAGGCAACTTGACCTGGATTTCTTAATGTACTTTCTCCTGATGACCTCTTTCCACCAATTCTTTTCTCGTGAAATAAGTCTCCAGAATAATTTGGCTCCCAAGGATTTGTTCATCTTCCCTAGATCTCTCAAACCAGGGCCACCTTTTAATTTATCTTCTTTAATTGTTTCCTAGTTCACGAGGTGGAATTTTTTGCTTTGAGTTTTCCCACCCTGCCAAAGGAATTTTCTAATTTCTATACTGGTATTGTTCATGATAGACTTAGGGGCAAGGATCATTGAGCCGGTATAGATGGGATAAGAGGAAATAATGGACTTAATGATAGTTGTTTTCCCATGCAGGTTGAGCCACTTCATCCCCCACGATTGCACTTTGTTTTTTTTTATCTTTTGCACCACAGGTCTCCACATTGAAGAGTTGGTGGAGTTCTTTGATAAGGGAACTCCCAAGTATTTAAAATGTGTCCATTCAAAGCTAACTTTTATCTTCATGACCTACGTTATTTCTCTCATGGTTTTAGAGGTGTTATTCCATCCATACAACCAACATTTTTCCAAGTCAGCTTTACTCCCAGATGAATGAAGAAAAATGTCAAGAGAAGAGGAGAATCTTTTGGCGATCTGAAGGGAGGAACTTCCCAAAACGATGGTATTGTAGAAAAATTGAGATAGATTTAACTCCCCTGACATAGGAAATGTCTGGGATGGCTCCATCCATTTGGAGTCTGTCGAGTCTTCTACTCGGCGAGTGCGCTACAAGGGTGTAGAGGAAGGGAGACAAAGGACATCCTTGTATTCCACGCTTGGATTGGAAAAAATCGGTGGGTCTTCCATTCAAAAGTGGGGCTATCCAAGGAAGCCTGATGCAAGATTTGATTAGTCTGATAAACTGTGGGGAGTATCCATAGTTCTTCAAAACGAAATAGATGTAATCATGCTTGATTCTATCAAAAGCGTTTGCTAAATCTAGCTTAATGGCCATACCTGCTTCATGTCTTTTATGGTTGGAGTGAATAGCTTCTTAGACCGATAAGATATTATCATTGATCTGTTGACTAACGATGAACCCATCTTGGTTAGCGAAAATTAGATCAGGGATGAGATTTTTAATCCTATTCGAGAGGACTTCAACCTGAATTTTGTAAGAAGAGTTACAAAAGGAGATGGGCATGCAACACATAATGGATGTGGGATTGGGGTCCTTAGGTATAAGGGATAGAAAGGTGGAGTTTGTAGCTCTACCTATTTTTTCTTTATGATGCATTCATGAAAGGATTCTAAGCAAGTCTCTTTTTATAATATGCCATCACCTTCTGTAGAACCCATCTGGTTCGGGAGATTTGTCTGGATGGATAGACCAGACAATAGTTCTAACCTCTTATTCTGAAATAGGGAGGTCCAAAAATTTCTTATCTTTGTTCTTAATTAGAGAGGGAATATCGACGCTCATTTCCTCCATCTCTTCTAACATACCCTCTTCATCTGCAGAATAGAGTCTCTCAAAGAAGCTTATGATCTCTTTCTTGATTTCCTCTTGATTTGTTAGCTTGACACCATTGTCCTTAGTTAAATCCATTATGGTGTTCTTCCTTTGTCGATCGTTACACTGATTATGGAAGAATTTGATATTCAAATCCCCACTTTTTAGCCATATGTTTCTTGAGCACAAATGCCAGTCTTCTTCTTCCTTCCTTGTTAAAGATTGGATTTTCTTGTCTAACACCTTTTCTTGCTCTAAATGATCCTTTGTGATGACATCTTCATCGATTTTGTCTTGCAGAGTTCCCATAACTTCCAAGAGCTCTTTTTTTTCCTTCCCTTAGTCCTGGTAGTTTTGAGTGAGCCACTTTTTAAGCTCCATTTTGACGCTTTTTAGTTTTGGGTCCTGAATAAAGCTGGGTGATCTCGAAATAAAGATATTCCAAGTATTTTTAATAACATCCAAGATGCCTTTTGATTACAACCATAAGGGATTGAATCTGAAAGGGAGCGACCCCGGATTGCCAGTATGAGAAAGAAAGAAGGAAATAGGTTTGTGGTCAGAGATAACTGATGCCAATAACTTGGAATCTAGGATAGCAAGGTTGTTTAAGGAGGAACTTACCAAGATTCGATCCAATCTAGTTTTGATGTGCCCCGGGACAATCCTTTTGTTACTCCAAGTGATTTTTTTTTTTTGGTTTGATGTCAATTAGTTCCCAGAGGGATAAGATGTCCTCCATCCTTTCATCAAATGCATCTCAGATTTTAGACCCTCCTCTACTTTCTTTAGATGATATTGTAACATTGAAGTCCTCTGCTATGATACAGGGAAGATGCATCTTCCCATGCCTATGATTCTCCAGAGTGTTCCAAAAATATTCTTTACTTCCTTGGTTCATGAGTCTGTATATGTTCCCAACCCAAAATACTTCTTTGTTGTCATTATCTTCTAGTTCTACAAAAAGCTAGTGTCAATTTTCCAGGGCAGAGAGCAAATTAAAGCGTCGTTTATCCCACCATGTGAGAAGACCCCCTGAAGATCTAGAGGCACTAACAACTTTTCCTTCACATCTAGCCCAAATTCTGCTCATTAGATTTAAACAGTCAACCTCTTGCGTTTTAGTCTCCTGGATAGTAAGGATTAAATTAGCTTATGTGCTTTTGAATATTTTAATAGCTTCTAAATTTTGTTTTCCTCCCAACCCTCTACAATTCCAAGAGACTAGATTCATTATTTCTTATGTATTTGAGGGGGGGTATCCTTCTTTTCTTTATAAATACCAAAGGGTTGCTTCCCTAATTGTATATTTATTCTCAAAAAGTCTAAATTGGTTTGGTTTCCATCCGCTTTCTCCTTGGCTGCTTCCAAATCCCTTATAGTCTTGTTAGAATTCCTTCTTTTTTTGCTTGTCTCGATTTCTTCATCCTTGCTTTTGGATGTCTCTTTCGTTCGTGCCTTTTCCCTTGATCTCGTGACCAATCCTCCATAACTCATTGAGGCTTTAGATCTTGCTTCTGTATGTGGGAGTCTTTGGACACAATCCTCTTCCTGGACAATTTCTGCTATGAATGCTTCACATTCTTAATCTTTTCTCGGGTCCTTTTCCTTTTCTGCTTCAATGATACTTTGAACTTCATTATCCTCATTTGTGAGGATCTGATATCTATTTTCTAAAGTTTTCTTCTTAGCAGGGGATTGCGCAAGGTTAGAGTTTGTTTTGTTACCTTTTTTCCTACCGACCTCATTCCATTATTCTCTTGGATATTCCCCTGTCATGTTCTTGGCTCTCTTTGGACAAAACTTTGTGAAGTGCCCATATTCATGACATACTTTTCATTTGAAGGGTATTTGCTCGTAGTCGACAGTTTGTAAGTGGTTCCATCCTTCCATCGATAGATTAATGGCCTCGGGAATGCCTTTCTCCTGATTAAATTCAACACATATCCTAGCGTAGGAGAACATTGGGGCCTTGGGCTTCAACTTGTCAATATATTTCCCTAGTGTATTTCCTATTGCTCGAAGATATTCATCATTCCAACAATGCAGTGGAAGGTGTGGGAGTTTAACCCAAACTGGGAATGCAGTGGGAATATATTTCTTTGGATCAAATGACAGATCCCATTTGTTTAGGTACATGCCCCTAGGCCCCATGAAATAAAACCCATTCCTGAAGATGAGGTCGCGGTCTTCCTTTCTTTCAAACAGGAAAACGAAATATCCTCTGCCATAGAAAATTTGTTGAACTTCTCCTTGAATGAGTGGTCTCTATTTCTTACTCAGTCATGATTCAATAGCTTGGGGGGAGGCCAAATCCTAGTGAAAATACCGACAAGACCTTTATTAGAAAGAGAGACGGCCTTGCGTTTGGAAGTTGTTGAGGAGAGATTAACATTAGGAACCTTGATCCTCTTAACAAACCGTGAGTCATAAGCATGAGAGTTGCTTGGAGGGTGCTAAGTCGCACAATTATTCGGAAGATATCTTCAAGATGGACGTGACTTCCATTTGGATCAGGGTCTGTAGGAACCATCAATGACGATGGCTTAGGTTCCNCATATTTTGTTTATTTTAGGAGTGAATGCATTTCTTGAAATTTGTCAAGAACCTGCCATAATACAACCATGACTAGACTCAAACCTGGGTGTGTTGGAATATAATATTCCATGCAACCATTACATTGTCCCCATAGAGACTTCCTCAAACCAATTTGACTACATATAAAACATTACTATTTAGAAGAATACAAAACCCTGATCTCATAAGCATCAATATATAATTACAAGCTGAGACATACAAAGTGATTTGGAAAGGGAAGAATGCCAAATATTTATTAATCAATGAAACAAGTACAAAATATACCTTCTCATCATTCAAGGCACCTCATGAAACCTTCAATCTGGATCACCTACTTCTCTCCTCCAAGTTCTGTAGCAAGGGTAGATGGCAACTAGGGAATAGGTGAGGGCGATGAGAGTCCAAATTCTCTCGGCACAACAATATTGTAGATCAAGTCCCTTTCATGGTCCCCTCTCCCTCTCTTATATAGCAAATGCAAGAAATATGATCGAGGATGGAGCAGTTACAACCGAGGATGCAGTTCCAAAACCACCCATTTTTTGAGATTATATATATATATATATATATATATATATATATATATTTTAGGCATATTTTAGGTACACACTAGTGGAACAAATGCAATTCACATGTAACACTATAGTAGAACACTAACAACACGTGTGTACAAGGTAAAAAAATGCTAGTGGACCATGTGCAAGGGGCATTTTTGGGGAAAATGCCATTTTTAGGGTTTTCTAGGAATTTTCAGGAGGTGATTTGGTCTAGAAACTTGTTCAATAGTTTCCCAAGTAACCAATGAACCAAGGAAGAGGTAATGGGGTGCTACACAAGTCCCAAACATGGATATTCCATCCATAGAATTTCCTTTTGGTGAACGACAACAAGTTCATGCATTGTTGTCATGCAAGTGTCGTCATGCAACTGAAACATGTAACTGTCGTCACGAACAGAAAATGTCAATTTTGTCTATAATAGATGCCCCCTGATGTATGAGGATAGAGGGTAAGAAGATAAGAGAAATACATTATAAATAAAGAACGGTTGGTTCATGGAGTTGAAGAAATTGGAGAAATCAAGATCGTAGGCTCAAACGAAAGTACCTGAAAGAAAGTAAAAATGTCAAACAATTTGATCTCTGGGACATACATGTCCATATACAAATGGTCGCCAAAAAGATACAAGGTGTATCCAAAATGTGCATAAATTAAGTAACTATCATGGTCGCACAATTCACAAAAAGGTTCCATGTAAAATATAGAGGATTCATGGCCACAAATGAACAACCTGGATCCATACTCAATAATCGATCATAGCCACAAGAACATAATGTGGATTTATGTCTCAGAAGATGTCATATGAGCTGTGACAAGGTCTTGCGCAACTCGGGCAGTATCAAAAGATGATGATACTACGGGTGGCCCAAGGTCTTCAATCCAAACCACCAAATGTAAGAATCCTAACCATGTGAATAGATAAGGTGAAGTCGAACATGAAGGAAACTATTTGATTACCGCTCATTGATGAAAACTGTTAACAAATGCGAGGGAAACCACCAGTAATGAAAATGGTCCCCAAGGTACTTAGTACATTATAGCAGGTGTGAATAAATGGTCTTGAAGTTGAACACCTGAAGAATCCATCGAATAGGGAACATTAATGTATTCCCTCTACCCAATAGCAAGGGGAACTACCACTGATGGTTGCAATCCCCAAGGTACTGACATAAACTCTAAATATCATTCATAGAGCAAGATGAGTTGAATTCGATAGAAAGAGATCCATTAGAAGATTAAGGCATCATCCATCATCCAACATGAGGAAAATGAAGGACTGATTTGAGTTAGAGCTAGGACAAAGTCTTGCAAAACATATCGCTAGAGTCATGATGTAATGGGCTGATACCAAGGAGTGGATGACACATGAGGTTAAGGAAACTACAGAATGACTGACACATGAGGTTAAGGCAACTACAGAATGGTTGACACGGGTGTTATCCTTGAACAGTGAGCATGGCACAAAAGTGACTCAGGTAGCTTTAGACACAAAGGGACCAATGATACCAATCTGCAATGTAGAAGACATTGACCGATTCTCCATATGATTGGAAGAGTAACCAACCAGAGGAGTAAAAATTCTAAGATCAAGCTTAATCCTAAGGCCAAAAACTAGAACCCAACTATTGATAGACTCAAACTGGTGCATTGTTCAGGGAGACAAGACTTGCTCCCATGATACAAAAAAAATTTGAACGGACTTCCTTTCCCTTTCTCTTTTTAAATACCCTTCTTGTATAAGTTTAACGAGTCCAAGAAAGCAAACTTGAGACCTTCTTCATTTTTAAGCAAGATCGAAGAAGAGAGAGAAGAAAGCTTGATAAAGCACTGAATAATGGATTTTACGAGCCCAAATTAGTGGATGCTCGACGGTGTTTTCATGATTTGAGTCTGAAAATGCCAAAGAAGACTTTAAGGAGGAAAATTTTCATAAAGTTAGTCTCCAAAGTCTAAACAAGTATAAAACAATCTAAAGGAGAACTCTCTTAGCTCGAGAGAACTAAGGTATTCATTTTTTGTAGTTAGTCGAGTAGGTTCGAAAAAGAGGTAAACTATCACCAGACCAATGCTCCTTCAAGAATAAGCGTAAAGCTTTCATTTAATGAGTGTGAATGAAAGCAAGGTCACTCGTGTTGTTCCATTGATTTGCTAGTATGGGGCAACAAATAATAAACTTGTTGCCTTTATCTTAAAGTTTAACGAGCATGCAAATAGAAAAAAGAACGCTCATAATCTTTTTCATGGTTTAAACCAGAGCACAGAAAATAAAAAGTTAGCTAAAAAAGGTTCCTTTTTTGTAAATTTAGTCTCCCATCCCCAAAGAGATAAACTTATACCTGGGAATAATCTTCTAGCCACAGTGAACTAGAGTATTCATATTTTTGTAAGTAATCCACACGGTCTAGAAAATTGTTAAACTTATACCTATGTGGATGCTCCTTCAAGTCCTTTAACAAATTTAAAGGGACAAGCGAACTTAACAATCTTGTCATATTTAAGGAGTTTAACAAGAGCTTAAAGATAACTCCATATACCTTTCCCATAAAGTTTTAAAGAGGCCAGAAAAGTTAGCTCGTGGTCTCCTTACTGTTTTTAATGAGCTGGAAGGAAAGTTGGAAGAATGATCTTAAGGAAAGGAAATGAGTGTCAGAACCATGCAAAACTAGTCCAAAGCACAAAGAACAGACCTAAGCATAGTGCAAGGAGCATGAGCAAGATAAGGACACTCGAGGAGCGTCTCCTCTAGATAAAGGGTGTCAAGATGCAACAACAAAATGATACAAGGCTAAGCGATGATGAGATGAGAGATGAGGGCTTATATAATGAGCTAAAAGCATGGAAGCATGAATAAGTCTCATAAGCATGAGCAAGGCATATGCAAATGTGATTACAACCGAAATAAAAAAATAGGACCAATAAGTAGCCGTGAATCCAATTAAGAATATGGTCTCCAAGAAATAGTATTACCAAAATCATATTCAAAATAATAGATCCGATACAGGTCACTTTGGTAGAAACATTTGAAACTTAGTTATCTTCAACAAAAAGGGCATAGTCAAGGTAGAGCTAATGGGGGAAGGCTCTATAGTGCCAAGGCTTGAGCATTTACAATCAATTATATCAACCTAAAGAGGAAAGCTAAAGTAGACATAGTTGATGGGGTTTGCAGGAATAGACTCAACATCAAGCGAGTCGAAAAATTCTATAAGAAGAATCAAACTCATTAGGATCATTTAATTGCTGTTCAATGGGAGAGTCTAAAGACTCAATAGTGCAAATGTATTAGGATCGATCGTCAGAAAGATGAGACTCAAAAAACAAGTCAGGGGTAGATCTAAACACAACTGATTCAAAATCCAAAAGAAGGTTAGTTTGTATCATAGACTCTAGAAAGACTTCATCTGAAGGAAGTAGACCATCCTAGATGGAACACATGTTCGAACATTCAGTTGGATCAATAGGTTGGAGATCTAGCTCCAATGTCCCCATTGGATGGATCACCTGGCCAATTGTTGGTACCAAATCCCAAGAAGGTAAGCATGAATATAGAGGCTTCTCCTTAGTAGAAATTGGACATGAGGGATATGAGGCCGTATAATTTACCCATGTCGGGGCAGTGTCTACCGAAACAGTGGGAATTGACAAAGGATAGACTTGGTCTAAAGTCGGGTAATGAGAGGGATCAACAAATTCTAGTTGATCGACAATGACAATGCTTTGATTGTGAGGAAAACACATCGCAAGAAAGAGTGTAGACACCACAACGTCCATAGCATATACATAATCATGCCCAAAGAGCATATTGAATTCCAAGGGATCCTTTATAACCATAAATTCAACTAAGACAGTCTTCCCACCTAAAGTAACATGTGTTTTAGAAATAAATCCCAAAGTTTTACTAGGTCTTCTATCAAAGACCAACGGTTGATTAACAATCGACACAAGGCTAGGAGATCCCATACTTCCCCAAGAATGCCAGGATAAAATACTAATAGAGGTTCCTTCATCTACAATACAACGAGCAACTGTGTAGTGTTTAACTTGGACTTTATTTGAAAAGGTGCAACAAAAGGAAGGCACGACTCAACTAGAGTATTCCAATCAAAGGAAACAATCTGAGGACTTAGAGGGGGTTCATTCAAAATGAATCCAACACCCCCCAATCCAGAAATTTCTGAACTGGCAATGAAGAAAACATGACTAATAGACAACTCACTCTCTAAAGTATGAGTGGGATTGATCGAAGATTGCATTGATTCAACCACTTGATGCAGGTCACTCTCTAAAGGAAGAGTGGGATTGACCAAATATTGCATTAGTTCAACCACTTGATACAGGTCACTCTCCAAAGGAAGAGTGGGATTGACCAAAGATTGCAAACCACTTGATCAACCAAAGGTTGAATAGGTTGTTGAGAAGTCATAGGTTGTTCAGGAGAAGAATATGGTGCAGGTGGGTTTGATCGCAGCCAACCCCAACCAACACTTCCAGGATCTTCAGGCTCCTACACTTAGCAGGACTGCCAAATTTAGCCTAATGGCCAAATTCTGCTCCAAATATTACCTCCCCACAATTTTTCCTTCGAAATCACCGTTCCGACACTCTGTTTCCGCAACAGAGTTTCTGCTGTCGGGATGCGAGATCTCAAAACACCCAAAGTCACGCTACAAAACTTTCCTCTTGAAATTGGGTTTCGGGATGCAAACTTCTCAAAGTTGCTCCCCCGAAACTTCCTTCCTGAAATTCTTTCCCTCGCAATTCTCCTAGCCGTTCGATCTTTTGGGCCTTCCCTCCCACCGTCGATCTTCTTTTTGATGCAGACCTCTCAGATCTCTGCGGATCTGTTAACTTCCTCGCAAATTTTGTTGCAGGATTCTTTGAGACCATCAGATCTAGATCTGCAGACTCAATCTCCACCATTCGTTCTTTGCAAAAACCTTTTAAGACAGAAAACCTGTGGGTTGCATCGAATGATCATGAAATTGATTAATCTAGCCTGCAATATTCTGGATTCTTTAGCTTAACACTCTTATGCATTCAACTACACTCTAATTCAACTATTCAAGCAAGAAATTGATGCATGAATACAGTAACTTCTCAGAAGTACACAAATGTTCATGAAAACACCGAAGTCGGCTCTGCACAGATACACAATTCAACAAGGTACATGCATAAAGGCTAACAACCCAACAAACAGACGGTTACTCCTTCTATTAAGCAACAAAGGAAAAAGCACACAACTTGGATTTCTCTCCTTCAGATTCTTCAAAACATTTACAAGTAGGAATCAGACACAGGTCTGTCCTCTCTCTGCAAACTCAGAATTCTAATGCTGAAGAGCAGAACCCCCTCTACATCTCTAAACTGTCTATTTATCCTAAAACTAGGACTGCCTCAACTGAGTGGTCCTGCAACTGAAAACAAACGAACTCCTAAGCATGATGAAAACATCTTTGTCAGAATCAAATAAGCCTGGAGTTTGATCTCCACACAGGGAGTCATGATACGCAGCCGCTCCTATGGTACTAACAGACAATGACTCAACAAAACATATAGATCAAAATATATGCCACAGCATGTGACCAACTCATCACATTGTTGGCATGCCACGATGCTCCTGCATTAGACTCGCAAGGTAGAAAAATTATGAACCCCTGTTCATTAGATCAACTACAGTGAAACCCTTGGCCTCCAACTCTGTAGTGCTCATCCACGTAGAATCCTTTGTTGGTTGCTTCTTCCATTTCACCAAATAATCCATATAGTCCTTCCTCCTTGTACTCTTCATCACTCTAGTGTCCAGAATGGCCTCAACTTCCAATTGGCTATGCCATAGGCATTTGCCCCATCCATTGTAAGTCTTCAGTAGGATCTTCACCTTTGCAAAGGTTTCAGTGTCCCCTGTTACATAAGGATATAGATCTGGTACATTAAATATTGGTGAAATACCCACTCCAGTAGGCATCTCTAACTCATAAGCATTTGCTGAAAATTTCCTGATTATTCTGTAGGGTCCAATCTTCTTCATCTTCAGCTTGTTATACTCCCCTTTATGAAATCTGTCTCGCTTCATATATGCTAAGACCAAATCTCCTACTTCATAGTTCTTCTCTCTTCTTTTGGAATATGCTTTGGCCTTGTAACTAGTGTTGCTCTAATATAACCTTGCTTTCACTTGCTCTTGTAGCTCGCTAATCCTTGTAGCAAACTCTTATCCATATGCACTTCTCTTCTCCAATTGACCTAAGTCACAAAGTTCGAACACTCCCCTCAGATGCATTCCATACATAATTTGAAATGGGCTCACCCATGTACTCCTATTTGGTGAATCATTATAAGCAAACTCAGCTTGTGCTAATACTCTGTCCCACTTCTTAGGACTCTCCCCAACCAAACTTCTCATCATGTTTCCCATACTCCTATTGACTACTTCGATTTGTCCATCAGATTATGGGTGATATGTTGAATTGAAATTCATCCTGGTACCCAACTTCTTCCACAAGGTCCTCCAGAAATGACCTGTGAACTTCACATCTCTGTCTGATATAATGCTTCCAGGTCAACCATGTAGCTTCACAACTTCGTCGAAGAACAAGTTAGCAATGTGTGTAGCATCACTAGTCTTGTAACATGGAATGAAATATGCCATCTTAGTGAATCTATCTACCACAAACAAGATAGAATCATGTCCCCTTCGAGTTCTTGGCAAACCCAGAATGAAATCCATACTCACAGAACCCCCAGGCCTAGTTGGAATAGGCAATGGTGTATACAATCCTGTGTTATGGCTTCTCCCTTTAGCATGCTGGCATACTTTGCATCTGCTTACAAACTTCTCCACTTTAGACCTCATCCTTGGCAAAAAATAGAAATGGCCCAACTGTTCGAAGGTTTTATCACTTCCAAAGTGACCTACCATACATCCATTATGTCTCTCCTGTATCAAGTTCTCTCTCATAGAACACCTTGGTACACACAATTTACTGTTTTTAAAGAGTAACCCATCCTGTAGGGTATACTCCATCCATGGCTCTCTGTCCACCTCCACTAGATTCTTACAATCCTTGTATGCTTCCTGGAAATCAATGTCAGCTTCATACAACTCTCTCAAGTGCTCAAATCCCCAGACTTGGATCCAATTCTCTTGCATAATCAACAGTCTCCTACTCAAAGCATCAGCTACTCTGTTTGACTATCCACTTATGTGTTTCAACACAAAGGTAAAGCTCTGTAAGAACTCAACCCACTTGACATGTTTCAGGTTCAACTTAGGTTGTTGCATAATGTACTGTAATGCATGGTTTCCAGAATACAACACAAATTCTCTAGGAATCAAATAGTGCTTCAATGCTTCATTGCCTGAACAATAGCATAAAACTCCTTGTCATAAGATGAATACTTTTGCTTGGAATCATTCAGCTTCTCACTGAAATACACTATAGGCTTGTCCTCCTGATTAAGTACAACTCCAATTGCTCCTCCACTAGCATCACACTTTACTTGGAAAGGGTGGTTGAAGTCTGGTAACTTCAATACTAATTGTTCGGTGATCTTCATCTTTAAGAACCGAGAACTCTTTTCAGCCTCTGTTATCCATTGAAATGGCTATCTATCCTTCTTAATCGTCTCAACGATAGATGCACAAATACCATTGAAGTTCTTTATAAATTTCCTATAGAAACTTGCCAATCCATGAAAGCTTATTACCTTAAATATGTTCCTTGGTGAATGCCAATCAATGATTGCTTGCACCTTTTCTGGATCCATCTTCAACCCTTCTCTGGAGATAACAAAACCCAAATATACTAGCTCTGTCTTCATGAATGTGCACTTCTTCACATTTATCAGCAACATTTCCTGGTGCAACCTCTCTAAAACATATCTCAAATGTTTTAGATGCTCTTCTTCTATTTGACTGAAAACAAAAATGTCATCAAGGTAAACTATCACAAACTTACCTATGAAATCTCTCAAGACATCATTCATCAATCTCATAAAAGTGCTTGGTGCATTGGACAATCCAAATGGCATGATCAACCACTCATACAACCCATCATTTGTCTTAAAGGTTGTCTTCCACTGATCTCCTTCTCTGATCCTGATCTGATGATATCCACTCTTCAAATCCAGCTTTGAAAAGCATGTTTCCCCACTTAGGCAATCCATCATGTCATCCATCCTTGGTAATGGAAATCTATATATGATAGTGATTTTATTAATTGCTCTGGAGTCAGTACACATCCTCCACTCACCATCCTTCTTTGGTGTCAGTACTACTGGTACTGCACAGGGACTCAAACTCTTTTGAACCAATCCCTTGTCCATCAATCCTTGGACTTGCTTTCTCAATTCTTCATTCTCTTGAGGTGTCAACCTGTAAACTACCTTGTTTGGTAAACTGGCTCCTAGAATAAAATCAATCTGATGACTTCTATCCCTTCTTGGTGGTAATTCAACAGGTAAATCATCCACCACAATGTCACTAAACCCACTCAGTATCTCTTGAATATCCTTAGGTAGATCTGCCACGCTGGTCTTCATGATCACCACTCTTGGCTTACATACCACATCATAGTTCAACTCTTCTTCCCCAACCTGCTGCAAGTATTCCATTCCTGACAACATCATAAATTTAGGTGTTGACTATCTTGTTGTACTACCTTCTTACAAAGGGTGTAGTACATGTGTTATCCCATTCTGCTCGAAACTATGACAATTACTC
This sequence comes from Pseudotsuga menziesii, assembly GCA_001517045.1. Lineage (NCBI taxonomy): Eukaryota > Viridiplantae > Streptophyta > Pinopsida > Pinales > Pinaceae > Pseudotsuga > Pseudotsuga menziesii. The sequence continues at coordinate 105,763 of LPNX010063290.1, read as the reverse complement.
CTACCATCATGAGTTACTTTCTTATCAAATTGCCACGGTCTTCCTAACAGTATATGACAAACATCCATGGGCATTACATCACACATAATCTTGTCCTTATAGGGACCTATTTGGAAATCAACTATAGACTGCTCACTTACCAGGATTTGATGTCCTTTATGTAACCAATATACTTTGTATGGAACATGATGCTTGGTCTTCTTCAAACTCAGCTTTTCCACCATCTTTGTGGAAACAAGATTGTCAGTACTCCCACTGTCAATCACCATCTTACAACACTTCCCATGGAATTTACACATGGTTCTGAATAAAGACTTTCTTTGAGCAGGCTCTGCTTGCTCCTTCTCAGGCTTCAACAAGACTTTCTTCATCATCAATAACTCTCCTGTCTCTAGCAAAAATTCCTCTACATCGACTATTCTTCTTGCTGCTCATTCTGAGCTACATAGGCTCCTCTCTGGCCTACGTCTTCTTTCCTTGGACATTCAAATGACTTATGCCCCAACTGGTTGCATTTATAACACCGAACGACAGCTTCTCTACCTCGTCCTCTACCTCTACCTCCTTGGTAAGGTCCTCTTCTGCTAGAATCACCTCCTATACCATGTTGCTCTTGCTTTCTAGAGTTACTGGACTCTCCTCTCTGTGGTCCAAATCTTCCTCTTCCAATAGTTTTCCCTCATCCTATGGCTGAATTGTGACGTCTATTGAAGCTCTGCTTCCTTGTTATCTTTTCTTCTGCCCTTAAGGTACATTAATACACCTCCTCCATCGTCATGGGTGATATCATGTTGATCTCTTCTTGGATATCCATCCTTAGACCATTCACATATATAGCAACCTTCCCAGCTGACTCTTCCACATATCCAGCCCTTAGGTTCACCTTGTAGAACTCTTTGGTATATTCTCTCACTATTAACAATCTTTGCCTAAGGTTCTACATCTGTCTATACAAAATTAACTAATAATATTTGGGCAAGAACTTAGCCCTCATCTTTGCCACCATTCTATCCTAGCTTTTTATCAATGGATTATTCCTCCTTCTTCTTTTTGTTTGCACACTATCCCACCACAAGGACGCATGCCCCTTCAACCTCATCACCGCCAATCTGACTCTCTTGTCTTCTTCTACCTCATCATACTCAAAGTAATTATCTAGCTCACTGATCTAATCAATGAGATGCTCTGCGATGAGACTTCCATCATAGGTAGGCAACTCCGTTCTTGGCCTTGAAGTCGCTCCAAGAATAGATCTGAAATATCTTAACTCTAGTGTTTCCTGCATAGGTGTAGCTTCTTCTCTTTGCTCTTCATCCTCAGGTTCACTTACATCCCTTGCTTCTGGGTATCTTCATCTGTCTGTCTCCATGGCTTCCAGACGAGCCCTTAACTCTCTCATTTCCTCTAGAACTTCTACGTTCCCTCCTGGTCGACCTCTATCACGACCTCTTTCTCTTCCCATGCGTGCAACCATCTTCTTAGACTAACCCTCTGCAATAACAGTTATCTTTCACACTGTTACAAGTTACCTCACCAAGCCTCTTCTCGACCCTTAGTCTTTCGACAATGTTGGTCCTCTATCCATAAAATCTTGAGCACTCTTCTTTGCTCTATATAGGCTTCTACGGCTATGCTTCTCTGTCTCACGAATTTCTCCTTGCTCCTTCAGAAATTCTACTCACAATCGTAACTATGGAATTCCACAACAGGAAATCTCAACTTCCTTGCTTTGATACCAAAATTGGTGCAGGTGGGTCTGACTGCAGCCAACCCCAATGAACACTTCCAGTATCTTCATGCTCCTACACTTAGCAGGACTTCCAAATTTAGCCTAATGGCTAAATTATGCTCCAAATATTACCTCCCTGCAATTTCACCTCCGAAATCACTATTTCGACACTCTGTTTTCGCAATAGAGTTTCTGTTGTTGGGATGCGGGATCTCAAAACACCCGAAGTTGCACTCCGCAACATTCCTCTTGAAACAACCTTCCTGAAATCGGGTTTCGAGATGCCGGATGCCAACTTCTCAAAGTTTCTCCCCCGAAACTTCCTTCCCGAAATTCTTTCCCCCACAATTCTCCTAGCCGTTTGATCTTTTCGGCCTTCCCTCCAATCGTTGATCTTCTTTTTGACGCGGACCTCTCAAATCTCTGTGGATCTGTTAACTTCCTTGCAACTTCCGTTACGGGATTCTTCGGGACCGTCAGATCTAGATTTGTAGACTCAATATCCATCGTTCGTTCTCTGCAAAAACGTTTTAAGGCAGAAAACCTGCGGGTTGCACTGATTGATCATGAAATTGATCAATCCAACCTATAATTTTCTCGATTCTTTAGCCTAACACTCTCATGCAACTACACTCTACTTCAACTATTCAAGCAAGAAATTGATGCGTGAATACAATAACTTCTTATAAATACACAAATTTTCATGAAAACACCGAAGTCATCTCTACACGGATACACAATTCAACATAGTACATGCATAAAGACTAACAACGTTACTCCTTCTATTAAGCAACAAAGGAAAATGCACACAACTTGGATCTCTCTCCTTCCGATTCTTCAAATATTTACAAGTAGGAATCAGACACAGGTTTGTCCTCTCTCTGCAAACTCAGAATTCTAATGCTGAAGAGCAGAACCCCCTCTACATCTCTAAACTGTCTATTTATCCTAAAACTACGATCGCATGAACTGATTGGTCCTGCAACTGAAAACAAACAAACTCCTAAGCATGATGAAAACTTCTTTGTCAAAATCAAATAATCCCGCGGTTGGATCTCCATGCAGGGAGTCATGATACATAGCCTCTCCTACGGTACTAATAGACAATGACTCAACAAAACAGATAGATCAAAATATATTCCACAACATGTGACCAACTCATCACATTGATGGCATGCCACGATGCTCTTGCATCAGAATATCCTTGAGATTTGGACCACACTCTTTGTACTTTTGCAATAGCAGGGCATAAATGAGTAAGGTGATATCCCTTGGAAATATTATAATGGAACTTAAGCTTGTGTCCTATATGTTTGGTTTTCTCAACAATGTCAAAATGACTTACATTGGCTGACTGCTTGTCCCCAACATGACCTCCAGAGGTTGGGTGGTTACCCCCAACATGACTAGCATAGGCTGGGTGGATGGGTCCAACATGACTTGCAGAGTTTGGGTGAATGTCCCCAACACGACCTCTATAGGTTGGGTGAATTATCCATTGCTTTCACATCTTCTTCCTTTTCTTCCTCCTTTTCTTCCTTTTAGACTGCTGGTTACTAGTATTAGAACTTTCACCACATGAAGTGGAAGGAGGAGGAGATGATACTACTGGTGAAAGGGAGACATTGTTTTGATGTACTTGATATAAGGTGCTTGCTTGAGAAGCATCGGGAGCATTTAGGACAATTGAAGTTGAAAACAACCAAATTGGTAGCCCAAAGGTTAATCTAGAAGACTCAGAGTGTCCTTCAAGGGAACACCAACATTCCCAGTAAAAGGAAAAGCACAAGAAGTGCCTTGCATGGGGGTCTCTTGATTGGTGCCCACAGGGATACTATCCATAGTTTTTGACTCAATAAGAAAGAAATCTCTAAGGTCAACTATCAACAAACAACACAAAGAGCACACCACTAGAAAAAATCCTAAGTATCCAAACCAAGCAAACACAGATACATTCCAAAGGAGAGTCTGGGATGATGAGGGCCCAGGACTAACCAATGAAGGGAGAAGGACAGTTACTCGAGGTCCAAAATACAATAATTTTGGGGCAAGTGATTGAATCACCAACCAATTTCTAAGGCGTTGCACAGGGTTTCCTCCCATGTTTTCTCAAGGTACAGTGAAAATAACCTTCCACCATCACCTATGTAGAGTCCTAGAGGTCAAGATACTAAGGCTACCAAACTTGCAAAAAGGGTCCAGTGGAACAGTCACCAGTCTCGTCAATGTGCATGGGAAGGGTAGCTAAGCCCGAAATTCAAACAACATTGGCACCGCACAGGGCCTAAAGGTGGCACTAAGTGAATCCCCAAACACACAACAAATCTGGTGTATACTCAATTGAGTATTGGAGGGGTATCTCTGTAACTCAATCTTGCATGACCTTATACTTGAATCTTGTGTGAGGAGATTTCTGATTCACCTTTTGAAAGCTTGGGTTTTCCTCAACAAATGCCACTATGTTTTGAGTTTAATTGCTTTCGATAGTTTAAAGGTAATACCTAGTCCAAAACACTAGCCTAGACTAGTATGTTTCATCCTTAAAAAAGAAAACTTACTAATATGTTTTAATTATCAGTGTTATGTTTAAAGGTTCTTGATTACTCAAAAAGGTAGTGGTGATGCAACTAATGATGTTTTTGACTTGAAAGTGGAAACAACATGGAAAATGCGAAAGAGGCTCAAACTACAAAGCTTTTACTTCTCTGTTTCTTTTCACAATTGAAAATACATGCCACAAATGAAATATTTCTTTTCTTCTTTTCAAAAAACAAAGATGTGCAGATGCACCTAAGACTAATGACACTATCCCAAATGCATATAAATCAAAGACTTTTTTTTTACTTTTTCTTTTAAAATGATTTTTTTTTAACTATAAACAAGTACATGGATATGCTATAAAGACAAAGCAAATGAAATTATGTATTATGTCCACAAAACATAAGCCTAGACTGACCTAAGGTCTGACAATACCTATATTGGAAGGAATACTTGCATAAGAGACCAAGTAATCCACTTTGGCATAGGTAGTTTGACCAAAAAGACCGAGTAAGACAAGGATTAGATGGCTCACAAGTTCATTCTATACCTATTAACGTAGGTTGATCGACACCATACAAAACAAGGTCATGCCAAGCAAGGAGATCAAGCACAAAGCAAGATACAAGTCCAAATGCCTCAAAAAATATTCTAACATCAAATTGAGATCAACCACAAGAGAATACACCACTTCTAAGTGGTCCTACACAGACCTGGGAACAACAGGGACTCCAAAGACTACAACCAGACCCTTCCAAAACAACCCTAAAAGTGAAAAAACACTCATAGGAGGGACATGCTAGTGCACAATAATGACAATAGTGTTTAAAAGGTAGGTGGAAGTACTCTGCACCTGCGTGTAGGAGGGGAAAATTCTATTGTGTGCACTAGCACAAGCGTGTGGGTACTAAAAGGTGCAAAAAATATGGATCCAACTCCCCAAACAACAAGGAGAGTGTTTACAATGGCTCAAGGATTGTTATTAAGTTGAAAGCAAGACTTATACCTTGAAAGACACTAGAAAAATAGACCAGGAGACCCCAAAGCAGATAGGCTTATCCCTAGTGGAGTCGCCAATTCTGTTGTTTGGAAAAGTGTTCCTATGGTTGGGGTGAGACCACCATTGTACTAGGGTTATAGACAGACATCTAAAGTTATGCAAATATAGTGATTAAACAAAAGTTCAAGGCTTAGGAGGGTTTGTATCTTACAAATTGAAGGTTGATCCAAACCTTTCCTTGAGTCCTCCTCTTTCTCTCTAGTCAAGGAACCTACAAAACCACTTCAAACCTTCCTCAAACCTCTTTGACTACATATAAAACATTGATATTCAGAAGAATACAAGACCCTGATCTCATAAGAATCAACATATAATCAAAAGCTGAGACATACACAATTATTTGGAAAGGGAAGCATGTCAAATATTTATTAATCAATGAAACAAGTACAAAATACACCTTGTCATCATTCAAGGCACCTCATGAAACCTTCAATCTGGATGACCTGTTTGTTTCTCTCCTCCAAGAATCCCAACCTCCAAGTTCTGTAGCAAGGGTAGATGGCTACTAGGGCATAGGTGAGGGGGATGAAAGTCCAAATTCTCCCAGCATAACAATAGTATAGACCAAGTCCCTTTCATGGTCCCCTCTCCCTCTCTTATATAGAAAATGGAAGAGATAGGGTTGAGGATGGAGTCGTTACAACCAAGGAGGTATTTCCAAAACCACCCAAACCACCCATTTTTCAAGTTTTTATTTATTTATATATTTTTAGGTGTTTTTGCGGTACATGCTAGTGGACCAAAGTAAAGTCACGTGTAACACACTAGTGGAACACTAACAACAAGCGTGTGCAAGTTCAAAAATGCTAGTGGACCATGTGCAAGGGGCATTTTTGGGTAAAATGTCATTTTTAGGGATATTCTAGGGGTTTTTAGGAGGTGATTTGGTCTGGAAACTTGTACATTAGATTCCTAAGTATCCAATGAACCAAGAAATACATAAGGGGGTGCTACATAAGTCCCAAATATGTCTCTTCCATCCATAGAATGTCCTTTGGGTGAGCGACAATAATTTCATGTAGTGTCATCATGCGACCGAAACATGTAAGTGTCATCACAGGCAGAGAAGTGCCAATTTTGGCTATAAAATTCTTGTTGATGCCACAAATCTGACCAAGGAAGCTAAGGCTAGTGGTATAAGGTTATTTAAGGGTTTTGAATATTCTATTACTCCTGTTAGGATTATTAATCAATCCTCCCTTTTACCACCATAGTCTAATTGTATTTTCCTAGCTTAGGAGATTATTGCCACTTCACTAGTGACATGGGGGACTCACCTGGAGGCCACCTATCACTTAATGCGCCATTATGCATGAGTTTGGGATCTTCAAAGACCAATCCCTATAATTTAGGAACCCACTCTAAGTGCCACCAGTTGTCACCAGTAATCGACCCTAGTTGGTGTCCAATTATGTTCAATTATGCTCTGATTCCCATCAGTTAGTTCACTTTCAATCATCCTAGCTCCAGTTTGCATGATTTAAGGGAGCTTAGGCACCTTTTCTCACCTAACTCATCCAGTTAACTATTTGTGAACTGATTCACTTATTTGGAGTTGCATTAGTGAGCTCTAGTGGCGATTTTCCCACACCGAGTTAGCTCTGGAATCAGTCCAAGTTGGTAGATTCGAATGCTACCTAAGGCATTCAAATTCTCTTATTTGTAACACCATTGTATTACATACAATTTACTAATTAATGGATGTAATGTTATTCTTCCAATTTTGGTCTCATGTGTGTTTAAGTTTGCCATGAATAATTGATCAGAATTTATTGAATTGCTTCTCTCTCTTCTGCAATACTCTTTCATATTTGATTTCCTTTAGGATTAGGGATCCAACTTCACTAAATTAGACATGGTATCAGAGTAGGTATTCATGCCAACTTTAAACCTCATAAACTTCCATTAATGCACCAAAAGCAATTGGGTTCCACATAATTCCTAGTATTATTTCCTTTCTCCCTATGGATTATGTCCAAAGAAGTCTAGCCAGGTGTGATACACCCATAGAAAGTGCACATGTCGAAGTGGAGAGTGTTTGAATTGGATTGATTCAAATTGAAGTGTTTTTGTAGTGTTTTTTTGCAGGTAAATTGAATATTTGTTGAAGAATTAGTTGGTTTTTGAAGCTGTAAGATAGAGAATTCAACAACTTTGACACCAAGAATCCTCACACCTTTCAACTATCTTGATTGGAAGGATGATATGCAGATTTTCTTGTGCAACAAGGGTCTGTACAGGGTCACCATAGGCATAGAGGTTGAACCCCAACGAAATCTTGAAAAATTGAAGTATCTGAACAAGCTCGATGAAGCATTTGGCTTCATGTGCATCCACATATCCAGAGAGTTACTCTTTCACCTCGAGGGATTGAGAACACCAAAAGAAGTATGGGAGAATATCGAATCCTTGTTTGTAAATAAGGATGAGTTGAGGGGCCATATTCTGGAAAATGAGTTGATTGCACTACATCATAGTAACTTCAAAACTATAGAACATTTCTTCTCAAAATTCAAATCATTGGTCATGCAATGCAAGTAGTGCGGGATTGACAAGAAGGACGAGCAATTGGTGCTCTCAATTCTAAACAAACTTGGCCCAGAATTCTCAGTGTTTGTATCTACCATTCACTATGGGAGGCTAACAACTCCTAATTGGCGAATTCCATCCCTTGATTCCTTAATAGAATCTCTACTATAGGAACAAGACAAGCTGATACATATGGGAGCTCTTAGAGCCTCCCCAAATCAAGCTCTCTTGGTTGGGGAGACAAAGAATGCACAATCAAGGAGGAATCATAAATGCAAAGAGAGGAATAACAATGAATTTGAACCTAAGGAATATTTTGATCCATTGGATGAAGTCTTATTCTCTAAAAAGGACAAACTTCAAAGGTTTGACAAAGGCAAGTGCTCCTACTGTAAGAAAGAAAACCATACAGAGAAAAATTATATGAATAAGACCATATATCAGATGTGAAAACTCCTTTAGAAACACAATATCTCCCTCCCTGAAGGTGCAAGGAAGGATGAATATGGAGACAAGACTGAAGATCATGAGAGATGCCATGCACTGAAGGTTGGTTTTTCAAATCACATGCATTCCTCATTGATTCAGGAGCCTCCAACCACATGGTTGCATCCAAAGAATCATTATCTTCATTATAACTTACTAATGGTCCAAGTATTCATATGGGAGATGACACTCAAATCCAAGTTGAAGGAAAGGGTTCTATCAAGTTAGAGCATAGAGTGTTTAAGAATGTCCTCTATGTGCCCTCCTTAGCTGCAAATTTGTTGTTTGTATATCATATGACTCATATAGGCTCACCAAAGAGGCTTGTACAGTGGTATTTACTCAGTAGAGATCTCAGATATATCAAATGGGAAGATGATAATGAAAGTTGTTGCAAACCATGCCTCCAAGGCATATGAATTCTCACACTTTTTTCCATACTCAGATCCAGTGCAATCTCAGCTGCCATTTGAAATGGAAGGTAAAACCATTCTACATAAACCTTTTGCATATGATAATGTTTCCATTAATGTTTCATATTCAAAATCCGAAGAAGAGGACTAAGTTGAATTAGTTTATGGAATTGAAGATGAATTTCAATAAGATCCAGTCCCTACTCCCAATCCTAGGCCTAAATGGGCTCAAAAGATTATCGAGGTTGTTGGGAACATGACTAGAGAGTCATCTGACATGAGGAAAACAAGATCATAGTTTCAAAAAATGTTCCTTGCGTTATGTCAAGCAAATCCACTTTTCCTAGAGAGGTGCTACAAACTCCTAGAGAGATGCTTCATGATGGTAAGGTCTGATCAACATTTCTGCTCACTAAAGAACAAATTGGATCATGTCACTCTTTCTCTAGAAATAATAGACAAAGGAAACATTTCTTCTGTTATTTTTCATCATATTGGAAGAAGGTGGAGAGGTTCACATGCACAATACCAGGAAACTAGTGCACACAAGGACCATCACACTGCATTACTGCTCCACAAAGATGCAGATTGCAAAAATATTTTCACAAGTTTTTTAATTAAGAAGAAATTTTCTCTTAGTGTGAAAGCTTGATCCTGGTTTTTCGTGCTTATTTTTAGAGGGTGGGGGGGATCCCATGAGTTTTTCCCCATTTTCCTCGATTTGTTAAGCATCCATTTTTGCATTTAGATTGTATGGATGATCTTTGGTCTTAGTTGTCAGGTCCCAGGTTGTACAAGTTAGGATTGAGGGGGGGGGTGTTAAGATTTTTAATTAATCCTTCCTTTGACCACCATAGTCTAATTGTATTTTCTTAGCTTAAGAGATTAGCCACTTCACTAGTGCCATGGGGGACTCACCTGGAGGCCACCTACCATTCAATGCACCACTCTGCATGAGTTTGGGAGCTCAAGAGACCAATCCCTATAGTTTAGGAACCCACTATGAGTGCCACCAGATGTCACCAGCAATTGACCTTAGTCAGTGTTCAGTTATGCTTCGATTCCCATCAGTTAGTTCACTTTCATTAATCCTAGCACTAGTTTGCATGATTTAAGGGAGGTTGGGAGCCTTTGCTCACCTAGCTCAGTCAATTAATTGTTTGTGATCTGATTCACTTATTTGGAGTTGCATAAATGAGCTCTAGTGGTGATTTTACCACACCGAGTTAGCTCTGGAGTCAATCCAGGTTGGTAGATTCGAATCCTACCTAAGGCATTCAAATTCTCCTATTTGTAACACAATTGTATTACATACAATTTACTTATTAATGGACGTAATGTTATTCTTCCAATTTTGGTCTCATGTGTGTTTAATTTTTCCATGAATAATTGATTAGAGTTTACTAAATTGCTTCTCTCTCTTTTGCAATCTTCTTTCATGTTTGATTTCATTGAGGCCTGACGATCCAACTTCACGAAATCAAAAAACTCCCACTAGTGAAGGAGGCAAAGGTTGTTCCAGTAAGTGCAAAAAAAGTGCGAATAGACATAGTTCTCCAATCAACTTTGTTTTGGGGGCAGAGTTTAAATTAAATGAGGTAGTGGTCAAGGTGAAGCAAGTGGGTGGTATGTTGTTTCCATGGGCATCACCAAAGGAGAAATTGATTAGGGATTAGATCCATGATTGTTAATATATTTAGACACTTAGGAGTTAGTTAAGATCAACTATTTATAATTTATCCGTTACGAAAAGTGTGTTTCTTTAGTATGCATTAGTATGCATTTGTAAATATCTAATCTGATGGTCACGATATGTTCTAGACATAGAGTGATCCGACGATTCATCTTCTATTAGATAATAACTACCTTTGATCCATGGCTTAACACGTGATTGGTCCATGATATCTATTTAAAGAGCGTGGAGGGTCATTGGCTAGTTGATCGATTATGAGAAGCTCATTTGTAACTTTCTTTCTTTTGCATAATAAACTACCTCAAGTAGCTATTTGGCTGGGGCCATGGAGTGTTTTCCTTTTGAGGGTTTAAACCACGTGAAAACATTGATGTGTCAATCCGTGATCTATTTGTGTGAGTGGGTGCTCTAGGTGTTCGCTCTTTTGGGAGTACCATGTGTACCTGAACATGGTATCAAATCTACGGTCTCAGGTTCAATTCCCCTGAGCTGCGCCATTGGGGGATGTTGTTGGAGTATTGGTACAACCGTTGAACCTCTAGGAATATAAAAATGAATATAAAAAATTGGCCTAACCGCCACTCTTGATGATAGGGACTTGTTCCTAGTTTCAAATGTTCATCAACATCTGCAGGTTTTGGTGTAACGACAAACCTTACATGGAATTAGAGCATTTATGAAGAGTTCTTCCGTTGATGATCTAGATCTTGAACTCGTGTTTCTGAAGCTTTGCAAGGGTTTTTGGTTCTGAAATTTTTGTGCATTTATGGGATGTGGGAGGTATTCCATTTAATTTAGAGTGTCGTTTTCATTGGTAAATATTTCTCGTTTGATAGAAAACGGTTTCCGTTTGCTCCATATACATCCATTTCATCAGATATGAAGGTATAATGTTACAATGACTTTTTTTTTAAATTTCTCATATTTTATTATTAGATCTAGTTTTTTGTTTTAGTTTCAGATTGTTGCCTTCCCTACCTACGTATGCTCTTTGTCGTGCACCTTGTGCGATCGTGGCAAATTAGAAACAAAAAGGAAAGGGTTTTTCTCTACTGTGTATGCTCTTTGTCGTGCACCTTGTGCGACCGTGACGAATTGGAAACAGAGCAAACACATGGGCATTTTGGGTAAGCTAACGAGATCTAACCCCAAAATAGTGGCAAAGTATTTTTTTGTTTCGTTTTGTGGAGTGATTTGCAGAAAAAAAAAACACAGAGATCAAGACAGAAGAGTAAAAACAAAAAAGCCCTTCCTCCTTCCCATCTTTTACGTACCTTTTAATATTGGCTCACTTGGTTCAAACTTGATTTATTCTTTAATAGGCCTTGAGTTCAAGTCTTATTAGTTACTTTTCTAAAAGTGCATGTAATTTCTAATTTTAAGTTACTTTATTGTAAAAGTGCATCTCACTTAAATTATAAAAGCGAGTCACTTAAGTCTTTTAGTTTTTGCTGCAATATTTGAAGTAACATCCTTGTAAAAGTGAAATTCACTTATTCTACAAAAGTGATTCACTTAAATAAACTTTCTTGTAAAGTGAGTTTAAAAGGTTCATCTTGGGAAGAGGGGGGTCTTTTTTTAGTTGGACAATTCTCTATCTGCCAGATCACTATTGGGGCCAACTTCAACATTTTCTTTGATCAAGCATAACTTCCTGATCTGGAGTCAGTTTTTAGTGCCATTTTTTTAAAAACCTATTTTTTCAAGATCTTTTGCATCTAAATCATTGGTTTCTGTTTTTACAGCCATTATTTTACAATATGGCTGCCCCTTGTGATATTTTATTTACTAGTTCCAACTATTTCTCATGGAAATCTTGTATGGAGGATGTTCTACGAAGTAGGGGACTTTTCAGAATTTCCTTCTGGAAAGAAACAAAACCCACTGATGATGATAAGAAAATAAAATGGGAAAATAAATGTAATGAAGTTCGTGGATTGATTGGGATGTCAATCTCTATTGATTTGCGACTCCACATATATGGAATTGATGAACCTAATAAATTTTTGGAAAATTTGGAAGCTGTGTTTGGTAAACACAATGAAATTCAAGGTCATCAACTTGAAAATGAGTCGATTTCTTTAAATTCGAGTGGTTTTTCTTGCATTTAAGATTATTGATCTAAGTACAAAACTCTTAGACTCTTATGTGTAGACCGAAAAATTAAAGGGGAAGACAAGCAATGCATTTATCATATTCTTTCTAAACTTGGACCTGCATATTCCTTTTTTGTATCTACATTTTACTCAATGAAAGAATCCTTGAATCCAATTAGTTATATAGAGCCTAGTCTTGAATCCTTTTGTGATTCCTTAATTAGAGAGAAATATAAGCTCACACATCTTGGGATGATTAGCAATAAAGATACATCTGGGAAAGCCTTATTGCCCCAACAGAAAGAAAAGTCCAAGCCTCTAGAGAAATACAATTTTCGCAATAATAAGCCAAACAAAGGTCCCAAACCCTCTTAGTCATCTCATTCTTTCAAAAATTACAAAGGAGCCAAGCTAAAAGGAAATAAGACTAAGCGTCATTGCAACTATTGCGGGAAATATAATCATGATTAATCTAAGTATTTCAAGAAGATGGCAACCTTGGAAACAACAATGAAGAAGCACCACATCAACCTAGATTCGTATTCAAAATCTACCTCTCACGGCCATGTACTTTGTACTTCTGGTTATTCTTATATTGCATATTCTTTCCTCTACTTCAAATGAATGACTCATTGATTCCAGATCATCTTATCATATGGACAAGGGTCAAGCCATATTTTCTACTATGCATGAATGTAACACCAAACAAATATTTATTGGTGATGATAGATATCTAAGTGTTGTAGGATCTGGAATAGTTCCAATAGACAATGGTCATTTTAGTGATGTACTATGTGTTTCAAGAATTTCTTGCAATTTGTTGTCAGTCTATCAAATCACTCATTCTGGTGAAGGTAAAACTGTAACGTTTACACCTCACCAAGTTGTAATCAAGGATTTTAAAGATCCTCAACATGTCCTAGCTACCAGAATTGTTGATGATATTACCAGTTTGTACAAATTTATCATCTTTGGGTCATCACCTTTTCCTTCAGTTTTTGTTGCTCATAGTGACGATTTGAACAAACTTTGGCATGAGCGATTTGGACACTTAAATTATCGCTCATTGCAACAACTGTTAGAGTTATTAATCCTCCCTTGTCCAATTTGGTCATATGTCTAAATCAGGAGTCATGTCTAAATCAGGATTCCATCCAATCTATTTTTAGTGACTAGCACCATTGGGTCCACTTGGCCTAATTGGGGAACATGTTCCAATTACTAAAGTGTGGGGAACACTAATTGAGGCTTACTGCCACTAATTGCACTTCCATGCATTGGTTTAGGAGCCTCCTAGATCAATTCCTACAATTTAGGAGCCACTGGGAGTGCCGATACCAACCTTCATCAGTTGAGTTCAGTTAGTGATTAGTCAAGCTGAGTTAGGAGTCAGTTACATTTAGTTCTAGTCCTCTACATTATGTTAGCGCTAGGTTTGCATGGCTGCATGCAGGAGAGGTGCATTTATCACCTACCACAATCAATTAGCCTCAGTCAACTCTGAAGTAGACACTTGAGTTGTGTTTTAGAACTCAGTTGAACTCCGGTAATGGTTTAGACAAGGTCAGTTAACTATTGAGTCCTCTGACAGTGATTTAGACAAGGGCTTAGTTACCTACAGTCAAGTAGAGTCTAATCAATTCGAATTTCCTCATGTGGATTCGAATTGCATGTGGTTATTTAAGCCATTGTACTTCATTGTAATTATTATCTAATTACTCTTTGATTAATGAAAAGCATTCACAGCTGCAAGCCATTTTTTCACTGTTTCATTCTTCAATAACTGAGTAAATTGTGTGATCTATCTTGTGAGTTGTGTGTTTGTCCATAGGTCTATCTGCTCAATTTCATAACAACTATGTAAATACAATATGGTGACAGGTCTTCCGATGGTATCTTTTAGGGATGGTGTTTGTTCCGGATGTGTAAACGAAAAACATCATTAGGATAGTTTTGACAAACGTGCCTCTTGGAACACCTTGATTCCCTTGGAGCTTGTGCATAGTGACTTATGTGGTCCTCTTCCATCTGCTTCCTTTTCTGGTTTCAAATATTTCTGAACTTTCATTGATGATTACTCTGGACGCACTTGGGTTTATTTCCTAAAACTTAAGAGTGAAGTATTTAACATGTTCTTGGCCTACAAGGCCCTTGTTGAAAAACAATCTGGTCATCAAATTCTTAAGTTAATATTTGATAATGGAGGAGAATATGTTAAAAACAAGTTCACTAATTTATGCACTCAACAAGAAATCAATCAACAACACAATGTTCCATATACACCACAACAAAATGGTGTAGCTGAACGAAAGAACCACACTTTAAAAGAAATGACTAATTGTATGATCCAATTTAAGGGACCAAGTATTCAATTTTGGGTTGGAGCCATAAATTGTGCAAATTACATAGTTAATCGCACCCCTACTAAAGCTTTACAAGGTACCACACTAGAAGAAGCATGGAGTAAAACTAAACCACATGTAAGTCACTTCCGTGTGTTTGGTAGTGAAGCATGGGCTCATATTATGGATGAAAAATAGAAAGCCTTGCAGCCTAAAAGTGAAAAGTGCATATTTGTTGGATATTCTAAAGATGTAAAAGGTTATAGACTTCTTCAGCCACATTATCATGATATAATCATTAGAAGAGATGTTAAATTTGATGAAAATCTCTTAGCCTACGAGCCTAACTCGACATTTGCGCCATCTTTGGCCTTCGATCTTGATTCGAGGATTGTGCCTTCTTCTACTTCCAACTTCCTTGACAAATTTCCAACTCCAGTTTCCGATGATGACAGTGAGGATGGAAATCCACCACCTCCTACTCATGTTCCTCTAGTTGCACCAACACAATTGCTTCCTCGATGGGTTCGTTCAACATGTGAAGCAATTGATGATCTTGCGAGTGATCCTAGAGATCAACGTCGAACACGTTCTCAGTTCCAATGAGCCTCTTCTCTTTTGGTTCAAGTTTCAAAGAATCATGATCCAAATACTTTTACAGAAGCTTTAGGAAATCCAAATTGGAATGCAGCTATGGATGAAGAATATCGTTCTTTAATGGCGAACGATACGTGGGATCTTGTACCTCGTCCGAAAGGAAGAAAACTTGTCAGATATAAATGGGTGTATAGAACTAAGTATGCATCAAATGGAAGTGTTGAAAGACTTAAGGAAAGGTTAGTTGCCAAAGGTTTTTCCCAAGTTGAAGGGATTGACTACAATGAAACCTTTGCTCCTGTCGCAAAAATGAACTCCATCTGCCTTGTTCTTTCCCTTGCAGCCTTACGTAAATGAGAAGTCCATCAAATGGATGTCAAGTCTGCATTCTTACATGGTGATTTACAGGAGGAAATTTATATGGAACAAACTCCTGGATATGTTTAAAATAAATCTAGCATTGTCTAACATCTTAAGAAGTCCTTATATGGCCTAAGCAGGCTCCTAGAGCTTGGTATGCCAAAATGGATAGCTTTCTACTTGACACTGGTTTTTCTAGATGCCATTCTAACCCCAATGTCTATACCAAGAAAGTAGGAAACCATCTCATCATACATGTTCTATATATTGATGATCTTATTCTTACTGGTAATGACCCTAAGCTGTTAACCCATGTGAAATCCAGTCTTAAGCAAAATTTTGAAATGTCAGACTTAGGACATTTTCATTTTTTCTTGGTCTCCAAGTCTTGCAAACCAAAGAAGGAATCTTTATATCTCACTCTAAGTATGTCTGTGACCTTCTTAGTCACTTTCACATGGAATATTGTAAACCAACCCCTTCTCCCTTCCAGTCCGGGGTCAAACTTTCTGCCACTTATACTTCACCTAAATTAGATGCCACCTTGTATCGACAACTTGTTGTTAGTCTCTTATACTTGACTCATTCCCATCCTGACCTTTATTTTGTCGTTGGTCATGTTTCCCTCTATATGAAAACACCTCATGAAAGTCACTGGAAAGTAGCGAAAATAATACTTCGATATATTTGGGGTACAATTCAGTTTGGGATTCATTATAGTACATTGGGGACTCCTTTGTTGGTTGGTTTCATTAATTTAGATTGGGCTTGTGATCCTGATGATTGAAATTATACTGTAGGTTATGTTTTTAGTCTAGGATCTGGACCTGTCACTTGGGCATGTAAGAAACAACAAGTTCTTGCTCTTTATTTAGTAGAAGCAGAATATCGAACCGTAGTTAATTCCAATTAGTAAGCTTTATGGCTTCGACAAATCCTTTCATAGTTTGGATTCGAGCAACAACAACCTACTCCACTTTGGTGCGACAATCAAAGTGCCATCAAGCTATCCAAAGATCTAGTTCAGCATCAACGGGGCAAACACATTGAGCTACATATGCACTTCATCAGAAATCTTGTTCATGATCTCATTCTTGAAGTGCTCTTTTGCCCTACAGATGATCAAGTTGTAGACATCTTCACCAAGTCTCTTACAGAAGCAAAATTTTCTAAACTTAGATCTATGTTAGGAGTTCAAGAATTTATCATTAAGAGGGGATAGTATCTAATGCCTCATTCCTTCTCGTAATAGTGTCACTTTTGTAAATCCTTCAATCCTATCCCAAGTTAATCTTAAGGGGGTATGTTAGGATATTTAGACACTTAGGATTTAGTTAAGATCAACTTGTTCTAATTTATCCATTAGGAAAAGTGTGTTTCTTTAGTATGCATTTGTAAATATATAATCTAACGATCATGATATGTTCTAGACATAGAGTGATTGATGATTCATCTTCTCTTAGATCATAAATACCTTTGATTTGTGGCTTAACACCCGATTGGTCCATGATATCTATTTAAAGGGCATGGAGGGTCATTGGCTAGTTGATAGATTACAAGAACCTCATTTGTAACTTTCTTTCTTTTTCATAATAAACTGCCTCATGTAGCTATTTGGCTGGGGCAGTGGAGTGTTTCCCTTTCGAGTGTTTAAACCACGTGAAAACATTGGTGTGTCGATTTGTGATCTATTTGTGTGACTGGCTTGTCCAGGTGTTCGGTCTTTTGGGAGTACCTTGTGTACCCGAACAATGAAAAGTGGGAACCCTTACTAGGTTATCAACCAAAATTTTTATTTATTAATTAGGGGTTGTATGACTTTCTTCATATGATCATTGATGGACATGGAGAAGGCATTTCCTTCTCATTGGATATGAGGAATGGTCCCTTTAATGTTGAAGAGCTGGGTGCCATTTTTTGTTGCAAAATTAGAGAAGTCAAGCTAATTCCAATGCAACTAAATTTCTTGGGTCTTCTTATGGAGTTTTAGTCATTGGATTTTTTCAAAGAAATAAGGAATGTGCTCAAGCATTTTTATGAAGAGAACTTTTCATTTCAAGAGATATGTTCAATGGCCATTACTCATATTTTGGTTTCCCTAGAATTGAAGGAGGGCTTCACTAAAAACATATATTTGGAAAAGGGCTCTTGTGTAGTAGATCAACCCCTATACTATACATGAATCCTCTTCAAATGTCTTAATTATCATTGCTATGGTCACTTGGATGTGAAGTGTAGTCTCTCATTTCATAAGAAGATATGGGTAAAAAATCAGTTAGTGTTAGTTTTCAAATGAGGTTGTCTAACCACAATTTGAGATTAATTTAGATGATATGGATGGACAAGAAGAGCCCTTTTCATTAATCGAGAACCTAGAAGAAGTGAAAAAAGTTAGGATATTGGAAAGGCCTCTTGAGGCTATAAAAAATGACATCTTTGTTAGAACCACCCATTCAACTCCAAAAATCGCATGAGGTGGAAGGTTTAAATATTTCAAGATCATCACTGATCGTGTTAACACTGGAAAATTACCCAAGGTTGTAAAGGCTATTCCCAGGTAACAACAAAAATCACTTTTAAAGAGAAAACTAGTCTTTCTCTCTTCTGAGAGGGATCTCTCACAAAATATTAACAAGGCCAGATATGTATAAGCAAAACTGTTTGTAATTGGTAATATTGGTTGAAACTGAACACATGACCATTGGGCTATGGAGTTAAGATATGAATATAGATAAACAGAGCTTTTGCATGGAAGTTTTAAACAGAGGCAAGGTAGCTACTCAGTCACAGTCAAAATTTGATTGTCTGGTGAAAAACGAAGAACATGAACAAACCATTAACACAAAGCACTGTAAAAATGAATTATGTATCAACTTTAGAATAAAAGGTTTGGTGGACATCTCAAAACAATAGCTAGAGCATAGTAAATATGAATTCCAAACTGTTATACTCTTATTTCAGACATGAAGGAAAACTTAATGGAGAGATAAAACTGGAAAAAAATTCACATAAGAAGGGAAAATAAAGATTGCAACATGAAATTACACACGAATCTCTGAAAAACGACAACTTTAAGCTTTGTAATTAAAGAAAAACTTGAATATAAATCTCCAAAATCTCACAGGTTCCAACCCTTGCTTCATCAAATGCATGAATACTTATACAAGTGCTCCTCGAGCTTAACAATAAACCTAACTCTCTAACGGTTTCAACCATTTACTACATGTGTCAAAGTACTTGTATATTACAAAATTGTTTTGAGATAACTAGACTTCTTAACTAATGAAATTTAAAATAACATTTTTATCATAAAATATGTTCTTCGCTGAAACTCTTTTTGCACTGTCTTCCTTGATGTCTTCATGGTTGTAACTTATATTTAGTTGATCCGTATTATTGAACTTCTCTCCAATGTTCAAGTTTAGGAAAATCTGCAACAACCATTTCATGTGCCAGAACTCTAAGCTCCATGTTGTGTGCATATGAAAGATTAGGCACCTTGGCACACACGACTTTAAAATCAAATAATAACTTGAACTCTCCAGCCACTTGATTAAACATGAATCTTCCAGACAAAGCCTACTGCATATCTTCAAACTTGCTGTGATCTGACCTGTAATTGACCAATTTATCCAGATATTCCTTTTGAAACAATAATGGTCCCATTTCCTCCCAGAAGAAAGGAATTCGCCTACTTACCAATGGAGTAAATAACTTAGTCACTTCTTTGACTTCATGACTTATAATATCAACTTTAGCCTGTACAATATCCAATATTTTGTACTTCCCAACCACTTTTCTAGCCCAAGAGGTATTAACAACTTTGTCTTGGATATCAAACCTTCTAAATTGATCTTTTGATAAGGTACTTAAAAAGTTGATAACATTCTGAGCTACTTCAATTGGATTCTTATTTAATCCTTGTTTTACTGTCAAAATATTCTTTCTGGCTACTATCAGAGCACTCTCCTGATTTGCAACATAATCTAAATATGGTCTAAACTTATTAGCTTCCTGAATAATCTTATCCCAAATCATATGTATGGCTCCTTGCAAGGCCATTTGGCCAACCACCTGCTTTGTTAACTTGGTATTTTGATTCAGTAGTTCTTGACATTTTTCCTCTACTTCCTTCTTCTCTTGTTCTCTTTTCAAAATTATATCTTCTAGATTCTTGTTCTGTTGCTTTAACCTTGTGAGTTCTACATCTTTCAGGTTTACCTGAGACATTGCTTTAGAAAGAGAGATTGCATCTGTTTCTACAGAAGGAATAGTAGATTGATTTTTAACTTCTTCACACTTTTCCTGTAATTCTTTTTCTCTTGCTGCCAACTTAGTTTTTAGGTCCTTCTCATTTTCCATCAGAAGCTTAGCATCCCTTTCCCATGTTTTTCTTTTTCTTTAAGCCTTAATAGCTTAGCTTTACAATCAGTCAATTCAATGCTTAATGCTTCCTTCTCCTTCCCAAACTCTGTCAATTCAGAGGTTTGAATAAGCTGAGTGGAAGGAATTTTCAATTACTCTTTAGCACCTGAACTTCTTTTTTATAAAACAACTTTTGAGCCACTGCTCCTTTGTCTGACTACCCATCAACCTTAAATAATTCCTCCTGCAACTTTTTAAATTTGATTCGAAGGGCTTTGTTCTCAACCTTTTCTTTCCGTAGGAGGTCTCAAGCTTTCTTTTTGTTGGACTCCAATTTAGACACCTGCAATGTAGATTTAAGCAATCTTGTATATATGATATCATTTGTTTCTTTGTGAAAGTGTATTATATATGTATTAGGAATATTCACATTCACCTCTAATACCTTATTACCAATAGTCATGGCCAAACTCAAGGTATCTTTGGCATGATCCCTTATAGTTTTTAAAGTTACATCTGGCTTTGGCAATTGTCTCACTTCTTCATATAACTTTACTGTTTCATCAAAGGTTTTATCAGCCACTTTCCTGCATGTATTCAACCACTCCTCTTTTGATGTATACTTATCT
This sequence comes from Pseudotsuga menziesii, assembly GCA_001517045.1. Taxonomy (NCBI): domain Eukaryota; kingdom Viridiplantae; phylum Streptophyta; class Pinopsida; order Pinales; family Pinaceae; genus Pseudotsuga; species Pseudotsuga menziesii. The sequence continues at coordinate 84,926 of LPNX010063290.1, read as the reverse complement.
GGGGTTAGTCCATCAAATACATATTCCTAAATCTCCAGATGAGTTACTTTGTATTTTTCTTGCTTCTGTTTACCCTTCACACTACTCTTCTTCACCTGTACCATTTGTCTCTCTTGTCCAATTTTCTTCTTCTTCGGTGTACTAGCAGTGTCTGCTTCTTCAATGTCCATGAAACTTGAATGTTCTCTCTCCTTTGAATTCCCTGAAAAACTTATTAATGATGAAGTATTACCAGCAACTGCAACTATGTTAGAAAGATCCATTGGGGGGAAATTATTTCCAGGTATGGATGAGACAAAGTCTTGTTCCATGCTGATATTATCTAGGGTTTTGTTAGGATAATCTTCCCAATTAGCTACCTTTCTGAGTCCAGCTACTTCAGTATGTTCAAAAGGCTTATTTTTGTTTGCCTGTCTTCTTTTAGAGATTACCTGGTGTGGATCATAATTGATATAATATCCCAAAGAAAACCCCATGCTTCTAAGCATATTATCAATTATTGGTAGAGCAACTCTACTTTTGACAACATATGGCCCTTCTTCCCAGGGCAATTTAATATCTAGACTCTTCCTAAAGTTTAAGATGTGTTCTTCCTCAACGGTAAGCCTTTGTCTAAAAAATTCCAAAGAAAAGATTCTAGTTGTCAGAAAGGCTGGAAGAATATAAGGCTGGTGCACAAATCCATATAACCTTATAATTGTTTCAGACTCTGAAAGGAACCAGTCTCCTATCCTTTTACTAGGGGAAAGTTGCAACGTTTCCTTCATCTCTGGCAATACCATGGGCAATCTTTCCTGAAAGAAAATGCTATATATTTATGCCATCAAACAATTCATGAACTTGTAATAATCCTGGGTCATTTCATCAGTGATTACCAACTCAGGAAACTGTAGGTTATCTTCAGTATGCGATAAGAACATCTTCAGCAAAAATGACTGGAATCTGAAAACTCTGGTATCGTGGAAGTTGACTAACTAAGAACGAATGTTCTTAGCTAGGAACTCATCAAACTTAAGGCAACAAGACTGGAAATACTGACTTGGAATTTAAGAGTTAATTAGGCAAGTACTTAAGATAAACAATAGACTCAATAGTGACTCTGTAACATAACCATTAGTGTCTAACCCAAAAAATTGACTGGCTAGAGTTATACACGACTGGTTTTCTTCATTAAAGAAAACCAGGTCAATAGGGTAAGATAAGGTTATAACCTCACTATCAGGCTTTGGACATGACTTCAAAAACGTTTCCTTACTCTCGGCTGCAGACTCTTGGAAGAAATGTATGATGTTTTCTTCTTTGTACTCCTAGGATAAATGAACAAAATCATCTAGGACAGATAGGGTTTTGCGGACAACAGAGTCATGAATAGGGCAAAGGATCCTAGACTTAGGTTTATCCATGATGACTTCTTCAATTGTAGAATAATTATTTGCACACCACTAAAAAAATTTAGGGCAATTGGGGGTCTGGTCAACAGAGAAAAAATAAAAGAAAGACCTGAAAACACCATGGATGTCACTACCCTGGTCCTTAATAATTTTCAATTTATTTTTAGTCATCTCAATTGTTTCATTTAGTAAAATGGTATCAAAAACTTCAACATTTTTGTCTTCGAAGTTTTTCTCAACCTTCTGACAGGAAACCCCCAACTCTTCACTATCTGCCACTTCTACCACTTCTATTTCATCTATTTTTAGAAGTACTTGGAAAGCTTTCAGGATGCCTACCTTGTTAATTATCATAGTGTTCCGACTCGTCCACGTTGGCACTTTGTGCACAGTCAGGGTTATCATCAATTCCAATGCTCAGAAAAAACAAACCTTTGAACTCCACGTAGGTGCTTCTTATATTTTTTTATGTTTCATAACGACTGTGCGTTTCCTGTAATTTAGACCATAAATTTTGATTCTTTGAAATCTAAGTCGTTCATGCACGAGATCTCAATACCAAGACTCAACATTATCACCCTGCACAACTTGATTCGGTGGAATCAACATCAACCATTGATCTGCAATCTTCCTTCATCAGGACCATCCAACTGTGAAAAGCTTTAACATTCTGCTAATCATTTCAAACCTGATCAATTGAGCAACTTCCACTTGCGGAATGCACCTTATCCATCGATCAAAACCTAACCACTATCACAACTGTTGATGAATGTGGCCCCTACCACTTTCCGTAGATTTCAAACTTGAATTTCTTTGTGCTAGTTCAATCTACGGAATTGTTTCCGACCGTAGATCTATCTTTGCTCACATCTTGTCTATCTGATCTTCCCAATAGTTAACCAATTTTGTAAATCAGAAAAATTCTTTCATCCGAGCATATTCAATCTACGGAATTCTCCAGCGCTGTTGATATTACCTTGTATCAATCTCAGCCTTTCAAAGTTGCACCTTTTTAACGGATTCTGCAAATACGAAAACTTAGTTTATTCCTTGTATCTCCGATCTGCGGAAATTTCTTTCCACCATTGCTCTACAACATATTTAATCCAAGCCGTTGATATTTGACACCTTTCACCTCCATTCCATTGATGAGAACATTTCAATTTCTCCTCCATGTTTTAAATAGTGAAACGATCCACCACTGTAGATCAAATCCCTTTCTTCATCCAACGACCCTTGATGAAAGATCATGCTAACCTATTAATCTAAAGGGAACTTCCACAAAATTTTCAAATATGATCATTTCCAAACCCCTCAATTAAACAATCCACAATTTCAAATATAGTGCTAATAGCTGGCTCCACTAGGGATGCTATCCTTCCTGTGAGGTAGCAAAGAACCTCGTTGACCAGTTGCCAAATCCATTGTCAATCTAAATCTTTTTATTTTGTCTTGCTGAAAGAAATATAAAAATTAAATTATGGCTACCCCTTCCGATCTTAGGGCCTTCTCTGCGGGCTTCAAATATTCTAGCTCACGATATGTACTGATTGAAAGTAAAGAAGTATTTACACTATAATACAAGAAATTTCCTTCCCCCTTAATTCAAATAATGCTTCAGAAATATCCCATTAACCTGACCTCCTTCATACTGAGACCCATCTTGATAATGCAGAATAAAAGCATTATTACCCCTGTATGCTGCAATAATGTATGGACCTACCCACAAATGATCAAATTTACCATGCTTTCCTTTGTCTTCATGTGGAGCATCCTATTTTAACACCAAATCATCAATCTGGAAAGTGTCCCCTTTTACCTTTCTGTCAGAGGTATTCTTTGTTTTCTCTTGATGTATCTGTACCTTATCATATGTTTTTATCTCTCAGTTCACTTAGCTCAATAATTTGGTTTATTCTCCTTTGCATATGATTAGGTTCATCATGCTGCTCCTGCAACAACTTCACAACTGGTACTCCTAAAGATGCTGGAAAAACCACTTCAGCTCCATACACCAATTGGAATGGTGACATTCCAATAACCCTCTTTGTGCTGATTCTGTCAGCCCACAAAGAATATTTCAGCTTTGTATGCCATGCTCTTTTTATTATCTTCCAACAACTTCTTAATTATCCTTACCAAGCTTTTTTTAGAGGATTCTGCCATTCCATTACCCTGTGGATAATATGCAGTAGAATGATTCAAACTTATATGATACTTATTACATAAATTTATGATCTTCCTAGACTTAAAAGCAGCTGCATTATCTGTTACAATCCTCTTAGGACAACCAAATCTTGCCAAAATATTATTCTCTAGGAAATCTATTATCACTGCATATGTAGCTTTTCTAGTAGGTATTGCTTCAATCCACTTTGTAAAATAATCAGTTGATGTTAAGATCCACCTATGCCGTTCTGAGGAGTTTGGATTTATTTCACCAATGAAATCCAACTCCCATTGTGTAAAAGGCGCTTCTACTGATATGGGATTAAGAGGGAGCAGGACCGCTTTACTCTTTCCAAAAAAAATCTGGCACTTGTGACATTTGGTGGTTTCTTTATACACATCTGAAAATAATGAAGGCCAATAGAATCTTGCTCTCAAAATTTTATTTGCAGTTACCTTCCACGAATGATGTCCCCCACAATCTCCTTCATGGAAATCTTTTGCTATTTTCCGAGCTTCATTCTCCAGAAGACAATTCAATAACACTCCACTAGGATCCTTCCAATAAAGATAATGATTTAAAATATAGAATTTTGTAGCCTTAAGCTTCACAGACCTTTGAAGGACAATTACCCTTTACCAAAGATGGACCAAATTTTGCAGAAAGTGGTAGGTTCACATTTATTCCTTGCATCTCCGTTTTGTGGAAATTTCTTTCCACCATTGATCTACAACATCTTTAATCTGAACCGTCAATATTTGACACCTTTCACCTCCATTTCGCTGATGAGAACATTTCAATTTCTCCTCCATGTTTCAAATAGTGAAACGACCCACCACCGTAGATCAAATCCCTTTCTTCATCCAATGACCCATGATGAAAGATCATGCTAACCCATTAATATAAAGGGCGCTTCCACAAAAATTTCAAATATGATCATTTCCAAACCCCTCAATTAAACAATCCACAATTTCAAATATAGTGCTAACAAATCAAATCGGGTAAGTCTGTTTGGAGCTTAGTGCATCTCTCTTTTCATTCACCTCCTAAGGAGCATAGAGTATTCAAGTCATGGTTTAATGGGAATTTGGGGACTATTAGATATTGGTGAAGGAGGGAGTATTGTCTAGTATTCCTTTTTAAAAAGGATAAGGTTTAGTTTCCTTTTGGGAATTTAGTTGAGTTTGGAAATATGCTGTATTGAACTGTTTCACCCCGTGGTACTATTCCCATAAGGGACAATAATCTTGTTACAAAATTGGAGGTTATGGAAAAAACTTTAAGTATAACTTGAGGTCAAAAAAGGAAATCTTAACGGGTTTGGAAAAAAACTTTATGCATAACTTGAGGTAAAAAAAGGAAAGCTTAATGGGTTCGATTAGGGGAATGTAGGTGGATTGCATTTGAATGAGGGCAAGGGTTTAAAAGGGGTAAACAAAAGAAGAACAACTTATATGTATTTGACTAAAAAAAATAGTGGTTAATGAAGTTTTGGTAGGCAAACAAATCTGTTTGAATGGGGTTCTTACAGCGAACAATGCCCCATAAGAGGTTGACAAAAGATTCATTTATCCTTCAATTGTTGAGGGTTGGGAAACCCCTCTAAAAACTGCCCCCATAAAGAGGGTTTTAGATATTCACAATCTTTATATTTTGTTATTACAAGAGAATATGAGTGGAGGTGGAAAGATAGTAAGTGAGCTTGAGAAAGGGGTTGAGAGTTTATTTGCATTGACTCAAGGGGTCATCTAGGGGGACTGGTTTCTGGTTGGAGGAGAAGGGATATATTCTATACTAATTGTTGAGTCCTTTGCTTCAGGTTTGAGAACAAATATTTACTCCCAGGATTTAGGGAAGTAAATCACTATCATGAACATTTATGGACCGTATTCAGGCAGGTTTTTATTCTAGGATAAGTTCTTCAATTGGAAAGAGACTAATCGGGGTTGCACTATCATTGGGGGTGATCATAATTTTAAATTGGACTACTTGGAGATTTAGGGTTCAACAGCTCACGTTGGTGCTCTCTTGGATCATTTATTAAGGAATCTTGATGATGTATACTTATAAGATATTGGACCTACCAAATTAAAACCTGACCAGAGGAACAAAATAGTGCATGAAGGGAGAATATAACAAAATATTGGATAGTTTCCCAGTGTGAAAATCTTGGCTTAATGATTTTGTCTGAATTAGATAATGGATAAGTATTGGAGGGAAGTATACCACTTTTTAACTGTCATAGAATTAGCTCCTATTGGGAGGAAGCCTCATTTTCCATATAAATTTAACCGAGGTTGGTTGGAAGAGGAGGGCTATGTAAGTTTGATAATAGATTTCTGGGTTCCCCTTGATGCATCCTTGCAATCAAATTTGAGAAAAAAAAAGTAAAGCAAGCTTTAATTTCATGAGCACATGCAAAAAATATTAAAGAATAAAATTCCCTATATGAGGTGGAAGGTAAACTAGAGGTGTTGTATAATAAAGAAGGGGTTGTTCACCTCTTTAAGGAATCAAAAGTTGAAGTCGTCCTTTTTTTTAAAAGAGTAGAAATTTCCTACCATAAAAGGAAGAAGCTTGAAGACTCGAGAGTAGGGCCATTTGTTATCAAGTGGGGATGAAAATAGTATTTTTTTCCATTAGTATATACATCATAGGAAAAATATCAATATTGTTTGGAAGGTTGTGAGGAGACAGATCGATGGATTTTGGTTTCAAATATTTGGCTTAGTTAGGGGTGGACCATTTTGCAAACATATATAAAGTCAACGGAAGAGCCATTATAATAGAGGCAATCAAAATGGCTTCCTTTTTTTCTAGCTTTGTAAGTGGGAAAAAATATCATTTTAATGGAAGAGGGGTCTAGGGAAGAATTGCACTACATGCTTCATGTTAAGTTTTTAATGGTTATATCAGATCTTAAAGAATTTAGCATCATAATAGCATAACGATAAGCCAAAAGATCACTGAAAGATAGACAAGCACAACCACACAAAAAGAACACAAAGATTTATCTCGGGAAACCCTCATGGGGAAGAAAACACAGCAAAAAATTCCTCTGTATAAGATGTATAAAAGATAAAAGACAAGACCCAAAAACAGGTGCGCCTCCCTCCAACAGATATGTCTCTCTCTCTCTCCATGCGCTATGCACAAGTGAGTGTGTGTCTCAAATGAGGAGCGCCTCCCTCTATTTATATTCTTTCGTTCACTTGACATTTAACTCAACTATGTCGGCCCCAGTGTACTTGATTGGGTCGACTTCTCTAGGGAGAATCTAGTGCCCCACAACTGTGGGGGTTTTCCCCCCTGACTTACAAAGGAGGGGACTTCCTCATGACTCTTAGTAGTTCTCCCGATAGGAACATCGGGGTACATTGAAATACAAATGATTCTACATATAGGAACATTGGGGTACAATAAAATACACATGATTCTCCCCATAGGAACATCGGGGTAAATACACTTCGAAGTTACAATAATTCAACACTCCCCCTTAACGAGAAGTGTATTCTACAACAACATCAACAACAACAGTAGGAGGAGGAGAGAGAGCATCTTCAACATCATCAAGGTGATACATCTATACGTCATAGGAAGTTTTTGAACATCCATTAGTAGCTTGGAACAACTACTCTTTAATGTCTTCATCTTCTACATCATATGATCACTTGATTATTTTGCAGCAACGCTTTGATCTTTTGATATTTCGTGGCAGCACTTCTATCTTTCGATCGATAACATCATCATCAGCATTTTAGTCTTTTCAATCAGCAACATCATCATCGACAATACTTTGACCTTTCGATCATCATCATCATCATCAACAATACTTTGAGCAACATCATCAACAATACTTTGACCTTTCGATCATCATCATCATCAACAACAATTCTACGAGCAACATCATCATCACACTCTGATCTTTTGATCAACAACATCATCATCACACTCTGATATTTCGAGTAGCAACATCATCATCATTAGCAACAGCCTAAGCAACATCATCATCATCAGCAACAGCCTAAGCAACATCATCATCACACTTTGATCTTTCGATCAACAACATCATCATCATCAGTAACAACCTACAATCCACAATCTGAAGACGAAAGTCTTCAGTTCACTTTTGGACTTAAGTCCAGTGATGATACAATCCTATCACATTCTCGACAATCGAAGTCATCGGATACAATTATGGGATAATCATTCCCTATCACTTTAGGACTAAGTCCAAGGATGATGCAATCCTACCACATTCTCGACAACCGAAGTCACTGGATACAATTACGAGATAATCACTCCCTATCACCTTAGGAATAATTCCAAGGATGATGCAATCCTACCACGTTCTCGAGTACCGAAGTCACTGGATCCATTCTGAACAAAAGTTCAAGGATGATACAATCCTACCACGTTCTCGAGTACCGAAGTCACCGGATCCGTTCTGAACAAAAGTTCAAGGATGATACAATCCTACCACGTTCTCGAGTACCGAAGTCACCGGATCTGTTTTGAACAAAAGTTCAAGGATGATACAATCCTACCACGTTCTCGAGTACCGAAGTCACCAGATCCATTTTGAACAAAAGTTCAAGGATGATACAATCCTACCATGTTCTTGAGTACCGAAGTCAATGGATCCATTCTGAACAAAAGTTCAAGGATGATACAATCCTACCATGTTCTTGAGTACCGAAGTCACCGGATCCGTTCTGAACAAAATTTCAAGGATGATACAATCCTACCACATTCTCAAGGACTGAAGTCACCGGATCCATTTTGAACAAAAGTTCAAGCATGATACAATCCTACCATGTTCTTGAGTACCGAAGTCACCGGATCCATTTTGAACAAAATTTTAAGGATGATACAATCCTACCACGTTCTCAAGGACCGAAGTCACCGGATCAATTTAGAACAAATGTTCAGGGATGATACAATCCTTCTTCTTTCTTAGAGACATAAGTCTACGGATCACTTTAGGAAAAATGTCCAGGGATGATACACTCCCACTGCAACATCACTGCTCCCCCTTTCGAGGAAGTTATTTCTAAACAACACCAAGATGGTCTCGAAAGTATTCAAACTTTACTCGAGACAGAGGCTTCATCAACACATCAACAGCTTATTCATTGGTAACTAACATAATGGAGCTTTATGGCTCCCTTCTGCATCATATCTCGAATGTAGAAATACCAGATTTCTATGTACTTCAACCTATCGTGGAACACTGGGTTCTCCATCATCTTTATACAACTCCGGTTATCACATAGAATCACGGTTGTATCCAACTCTAGGTTGAATAAACCTGACATTAGCTTCTGAAGCCATATGGCTTCACAACTAGTAGAGCAAGCTGCTATATATTCTGCTTCAGCTGTGCTAAGAGCAACACTGGGCTGTTTCCTGCTAAACCATGAAATCATAGCAGACCCCAGACAATAACATCCACCTGATGTGCTTCTTCTGTTTGAGACACTTCCAGCCCAATCTGCATTTGTATAGCCATACAATATGTAGTCATGATCTCTACCATAGTAATGTCCCAAGTTTGTCGTACCTTTTAGGTATCTCATCACATGCTTTGCAACTATCAGGTGAACACATCTAGGTTTACCTAGATACTGACTCAAGGTGTTCACAACAAAGCATATATCCAACCTTGTGTTCATCAGATACATCAATGACTCAAAAAATCTGTCTGTACTGAGTCATATACACTAGCTCTGATGTCTCATCAGACAACAATTTCATGGTGGTATCCATGGATGTGGCCATGGCTTTACAATCCAACATATCAAATATTATTTAATATTTCCACAACATACTTTCCCTGGTTCAGAAAGATTCCTTTTGAACTCTTCCGCACTTCCATCCTGAGGAAATAAAGCACCAATCCAATATATTTTCATCTCGAATTCTTCAACTAGCTTCTTCTTGCAATAGGTGATATGTTTCTCATTCCCTATTAGAAATATGTAATCCATATATAGTAATAGTATGATAGGTTCATCTTCTATAACCTTGAAGTAAAGGTTAGGATCAACTTTACTCTTGGTAAAGTCCAATCTCGTTAAGAAGCTATCTATCCTTCCATACCAAGCTCTAGGAGCTTGCTTCAGGCCATACATGGCCTTCTTCAACTTGCATACATGAGTCCGTTTGTCTTCAACTTCAAATCCTTGTGGTTGTTCGATGTAAACCTCTTCCTCAATCATACCATTCAGGAAGGTTGTCTTTACATCCATCTGGTGTAGATCCCACTTCATCATGGAAGAAGGTGCCATGATAGTTCTGATGGAAGTGTAATTTGCTTCCTGCCCCAAGTGTCTCTTCATAATCAATTCCCTCTCTCCGAGAGAATCCTTTAGCCACAAATATTGCCTTAATTCCATCAGCAACATATTTTATCTTGCAAATTCATTTGGAAGATACCACACTCTTGATTTCTAGTTTGAGTACTATATCCCAAACATCATTGTGGTATTCTTTCATCATTGCATCTTCCATGAGTTCATTATGTCAGGTCATCGACATATCCTAGTCTTCCGCATTCAACCTTGAAGGTTGGAACCCACTTTACTTTGGGTAAAATCTTGGTCCATCAAGAAGCTTTCCATCATGTCGTACCATGTCGAACTCAGAGATATTTTGTAGCCACTCCCCCTGAAGCGGAGCATCATTTCCCCTCTGCATTCTTTACTGGAGTGACAGGTAGCATCCTATGCTACTATGTATCCATCTCAGGTTACTAGATACAAATATCCCTTTATATTTGAACTTTGTCGAAAAGTTCCTCTTGCATCCATCTGTGAGCTTGTTGTCTTCTATAGGTTTCCATATTCAACCTTGTAGCAAAGGTTAATATCTTCATCACTCTAGGTGATCTGTCAAGCTCCTTGATGTGATTTTCTATGGGTGCCTTCTGATCTCGTACAAAGCATATTCTGTACAAGTGGTTCTTTGCTTGATATATGCTTCTATTGAATAAGTGTGTCTGGTCAATAGAGTATGTCATGCCATAGTCTATTCTTTCTGAGGCAAAACACAAACCTTGCTTTGTACACTTGTTCTTGTAGATCCATATGGAAGACACTACGGACTTCCCTTCAGGTCTCAGAACCATATCGTAGACATCATTCCTCATTATGATCTGTTACTCTTTGATCATAACTTCTTCCATAGTTGGAAGGGTTTGCATCAATGATGTCACCTAACTATGTTACACAACTAGAGTGTGTTCGAGTCCTCTTACTTTGGTTTGGAAGTCTCGCCATATTTTTCTTCATCTTGAGTTATCTCTTATACCCAAGGTGGTCTTCATATTTTGAGGTGGATCTACCGCTCTTTGAAGCTCTTTATTTTGTCACGGTGTCTCTGACCCTGGGAGCTTCAGATTCATGTTTATTGGAGTGAATCTTGAATTGTCATCACTTGCTCTTCGGAACAAGTCTCATCCTATTTTTCTTGTAGGTGGTTGTACATGACCTTTCCTATAAGTGAAATGAACCAGTTTCATGGTTAGAACCATTTCATAGAACACATGGATAATGACAAATTCTTATGCATCATGCAAATGTTTAGCCAATACAACATTCATTCATATCTCATGGAAACTTTCTAGATACCTTCCATCTCTACCATCACATCATTGATATTGTGCACTAATCCAATATTTCAACAAAGAGGTTTCATTATAGATAAGTAGCAATGGATAGTTGTATAGCACCATGAGCTACTTACCCATCACATGCATATTAGTAGTATAATGTCATTAATGCAAACACCACATCAATTGAATATAATCAAATGCATAACAAAGCAATATCATGAAATGACAATTGAATACTTATCTTTTATTCGTTTCGTAGGTAGTCTCCTTCTTGATCCTCCTGCTTCATCATCTTCTTCATTCATGACATCATCATTTCTTATCCAAATGCTAAGATGGATAAGAGGTTCTTCAAGAATTGAGTTCTTCATATTCCTCATCGCTTGAGGGATCTTCTTTGAATTGTGAGCACTTGATATTCAATTTCTGCCATCTTCTCTTCTCTTATTATGAGTCTAGTTTCTTCTTGTGTAAGGCTTTAGCCTCATCTCCCTCTGGAACTGGAACCTCTCCACTTATGTAGGAGTTCAATTCATTTTCTTCAAGAACCAGTGAAATCCAGTTTGGGGTGTTCGTCCTGGTTCCAAATATGGCTGATCTAGGGTTTGTTAGAGAAACCCTAATTTTCAAAAATTAGAATCTTTTAGATTTGATTGGATAGAAATATGTTACTCTTGAAGGTGAGCTGAGAAGCATATTCATTTTCCCAAAACCGTGACCAGAATTGCAAAATATCTAGTGCCCTAGTTTTCTTCAGTTTCTTCTACAGAATGACTGATATTGTTTCTACGGTATCTCCAAAATTACTTCTCCTTTGTGTCTAAAAATTCGTACTGAGGTATCTTAGTATGTCCTATTTCCAATGCCGCAGGTTAGAGTAGAATTTGTTTCTCCAATTGGGACTTATGTCCGTTTTCCCAAGATGGCTTATTTTAGGACTGTTCAAAAGAGAGAACTTGTACTAACTTCCACGTGTCACTGGTTCACCTTTAGGGTATGAAAATTTTTACCACAGAAACTACAGTCTGTTCCCTTTCTGGAACATCTTACAAAATTTTATTTGGACCTTCGTAGCCCGAGATATAGCAATTTTCCCTAGGTCACCTGTTTAAGGCTGAATCCTGGGAGAGGTTGGAACCCTAACTTGGAGGAATCATATCTCCCAGAATATAGAGAATCTAAGGCTAAAACTTTTGCAAAGTGTACATTAGGTATATATCTCCGGCCTGTGAAAGTTTAGGCTCTTGAGCCTTCTCCAATCTCGAGATATAGCAAATATACTAAAACTACTAGTTTTAGTATTTTAGGGTTTTCAAGCATGAAACCCTAATCTTCAATAGCTGTAGCTGTAGCATTGTTTTGGCTGCACAATGGCCTCTTTTAGGGTGTCTCTAATACCATGTTAAGTTTTTAATGGTTATATCATATCTTAAGACATTTAGCATCATAACAGCATAACCATAAGCCAAAAGATCACTGAAAGATAGACAAGCACAACCTAACAAAAAGAACACAAATATTTATCCTGGAAAACCCTCATGGGGAAGAAAACCCAACAAAAAATTCCTCTGTATAAGATTTATACAAGATAAAAGACAAGACCCAAAAATAGGTGTGCCTCCCTCCAGTAGATATATCTCTCTCTCTCTCCATGCGCTATGCACAAGTGAGTGTGTGTCTCAAATGAGGACGCCTCCCTCTATTTATATTCTTTCGTTCACTTGACATTTAACTCAACTATTTCGGACCTAGTGTACTTGACTGGGTCGACTTCTCTAGGGAGACTCTAGTGCCCCACAACTGTGGGGAATTTTCCCCTTGACTTACAAAGGAGGGGACTTCCTCATGACTCTTAGTAGTTCTCCCGATAGGAACATCGAAGTACATTGAAATACAAATGATTCTACCGATAGGAACATCAGGGTACAATAAAATACACATGATTCTCCCGATAGGAACATCGGGTTAAATACACTTCGAAGTTACAATAATTCAACACTTCATAGTTTCCAGGAGGAAAAAAATATATGTCTACATGGGTGGACAATGGAATTCTTCCTCATATTTTTAGACATTCTAAGAGAGGACTTAAGCTAAATCCACCTGCTTAAGCTAAATGCAGATCTAATCTAAATCTAAAAATAATCTATTCTATCCCTATAGGGTGCAAATTTAGGGTTCAGAGTAATATGCTAAAAATGTTCATATAAGTCTAACAGATAGTTGTACCAACACAATAATCACATTCATAGTAGAAAGAATACCAAATATAGCTATGATATAATTAAACCATTTATTACCTTGTCATTTATAGAGACAAAAAACCATTCATGACCAAGGAAATAGTTCCAAGAGGTTAGAACAATCTCACAGTATGATGTGCAAAAGCAAGAAGAAATAGTTCTACAATATGCATTCCACACATTCCAAATAAATCTCTGTGCAGGCCTTTCTTCTAGCAAAATGATCCTTCTTATTAGCAAAGAGTTAGTTCTTTTAAAAAATAGTCTAGCACTCTTTTCACCAGGAAAAAGTCCCGTGTTCCTCCGTAGAGGTTATATTTATAGTGTCATGGGCTCCCGAGACTAACCTTGAAACATAGCCAAATTCAGTTACAAAAATCGGGAATCAATCCCGCACACATAAAATGCTAACAAAATCCGATCTAGCATATCATTCCATGGTCACAAACAAATAAGGGAAGTACGTTGGGTTGCACGTGATGGACAAAAATAGAAAACCAGACACCTGGAACTCAGGCTCGCTTGATCGAAAATGATGGTTCAAAGCACCTCCAACGGCCTGCAACAATTTCATTCATCCTTGCATCTTTAATCAATGAAATAAACCTCAGCCATAGATATTTATTTGCGAGAAATCTTAACCGTTCAACGATGCAACCTTTAGCTGATTTCACAATTCGTCAACTTGATAAACTTCCTGCTCCTTTCCATTGCAAAAGCGATTCTGACCATAGATCACAAATCCGCCAAGCTCTTTGTTGTCCAATCCTGTTGAGCCTACCAAATTTCGCAGTCCCCCATCTTGATTAAGTTCTTACTTGTTCCCATTATGAAATTAATGTGGTCCATAGATCAAAAGTCACCTAGATCCCCGCCGTCCAAAAGTGTAAGGTCTACAGGATTTGACAGCCCCGAAATATTTTATCTTCCGTGCATGTTCTGGCTGCGAAATGCCCACCCACCGTAGATCTAATTCTACCTTTGATCCGAGCTGTTTAAAGCTGTTGTGCCTACCCAATTTTGCAGTCCGCCATCTTAATAAACTTCTTGCTTGTACCCATTATGAAATTAATGTGGGCTGTAAATCAAAAAGTCTCCTAGATCCCCACCGTTCAAAAGTGTGGGGTCTACAGGATTTCACAGCCCCGAAATATTTTAACTTCTGTGCACGTTCTGGCTAACAAATGCACACCTGCCATATATCTCCAAGCTTGATTGATCTCGACCGTTGAAAAATGCAGGTCCTATCACGTTCCGCCAATATGGAAAGTTATTTTATTCGTGTGTTAAAACAACAGAACTCTTCATGACCATAGATCTTTATCTACCATTAATCTCGACCATCCAAAGATGCAACCTTTACCGATTTCGTAATCGCCCATCCTAACTTGGTGAACAATAATACCTGTGATATATAAAGAAACACATAATGAGAGATATATCTGATCTGGAAACAACAATAATTTGCCAATGATACTGCAACTAATCATCGTATTTTCAGTTGTAAGTTTAATGATAAGCAATTTGACTAAATTTAAGCTTTGAGAGGAAGATTTCTTAGTTTCCCCAATGGTTCACAGTAAAAAACAAAACAGAGGTTGGACAGCTCAGATAAACTCAAAAGATGGATCGTGTTTGAATTGAACCGTTAGATCACGCGGCCCCGATAACTCCTTTCTGCTTTTGCCCTTCCAGAGAGCGAAAATTGGGATACCAACTTGTTTTGAAGTTTAAAATTTAAACTTTCTGCTTCCGCTTTTCTGCCTCCGCATTTATGCTTCCGCCCTTCCAAAAGCGACAATCGGGTAGCGGGTTTTCCAAATTCACGAAGTTTAAACTTAATCTTTCCGCTATTTCTTGACCGTTGATTTGTGTGAAATCCTCCATGACCGTTGGATCTCGAATTGCAGAAAGCGGAAGTCAGTATTCTAACTTTTTCACAACAAAACTTGATCTTTTTCGCTTCCGCTTTTCTGCTTCTGCTATTTCTTGACCGTTGATCTTTGTAGAGCGATTCTTAGCCATTGATTTGAAATCAAAAGCGGATATTTTATGTAAGGCATGTTTCCAAGGCAGTGCCTAAGGATTTTTTAAGAGAAATGACACTTCAGGCTTAGAAAAAACCTTCTGCTCGAGCTTCTAGGAAAGACTAGGTGTGCAGGGAGGGCTTATCTGAGTTGGGAAACATGTGTAAAAATAAAAATGGAAGGAGGGGCCCTAAAATGTAATTTTTTTTGGGGAAGCAGTAGCAGCAGCAACAATTGGCGACTAGCTGGTGAACACAGGTCTCTCAAAAAACCTTCTTTGAACAATAAGATTTCCATATGGTATTGTACTACAATTGTTCAATGATTACTTAAATGTATTCCCTGAGGCTTCTTCAAACCAGATTTATTCAGGAATGCAACTTTCAAGCATTACATTTGATGCCATTTCTTTGGGAGTAAGGTAACCAAGAGTTCAGTGTCTTGATAAATCTCCTGGAGCCAGAGTATGAAGTTCATTTTACCCCTTGCCTTTAAGTTTCCACTAGATAAGACTCCATAGGACCGTAACAGAGTAAGACAGATGTATTCATTTTTTCCTCATTCCCATGCTATTAGCATTCTTTTGATGCTTTCTTTATGACTGAAAATGTCTTCTGAGTCTTCCTTGATTGCTTCTTTTACTTTGAGAATTTTGGTACAAGTTCTTCCATCCACAATGTCCTTTTGTGTGAGTGACAAATTTGTTTGCTCATCATGCTCATGGATGGAGAAGAACCTTTCTGATATTTGTTGTTTTGATAACCCTTTTGGTCTGATGATTTATTTCTTTAGGATCATTTCTTTAATTGAAGACTTAATATTTCAAAAAAATGACTTTTCAATCTAATCCTTTTGGCCTCTTTGTTTTGTAGCAATGGGATATTTTTGAATACCATACATCCGTCAGACCTGCTTCCTTTCCATGGGTCCATCATAATATGCTTCCCGAGATAGGTATTAATGTGAGAATGGATGAAACCCCAAGATAGTAATCCATACCTCATGCGTTTTGGTTATTTCATAGGGGTTATAATGATTCAAATGTGGGCTTGAAGACTAGCTTCCCTTTCCATCGCCTGTCAATAGTTAAAGAATCTCATTATGATTGAACTTTACCATTTTCTCTTTCCCATAAGCAATTCCCAACATCCAAATATTTTGAGTTTAACCATATTCCTATACTTCCAAGCACCAAAAATTGAGCTAGTTTATTAAAAGCGAACAAACTAAGGCTATGAAATAAGGTGAAACGAACATGAATAAAAACAACAAACTAGAAAACCAATAAAAGCAAGTTTATTTATGTACAAAGGGTTTCTAGATCCTAGGTAAAGTACTACTTGAGAACAGAACCAAGCTTCCTCAACGCCTTTTGGATCAAAGGATCGAGTTTAGGGTCTGTTTCTTTGAGTTGTTGCTGAAAAGGATTTTCTCCAAAATTACCAAAAACTTTCAGATCTTTTACATTTGACTCAACAACCTTTTTCAGACCTGGAGCTTTACATTCAACAATGTTATTCGTACATTTTACATCAAAAAATAAAATCCAAAACATATCACCTAAATCTACTTGGTTAGTAGCATCTTCTACCTTAGTAACTAAGTCTACTATATTACAATCAACATCATCAGCCTGTGAGAATTGAAGGAGATCGGATTGCCTATCAGATTCTTGACTGACTTGTTTGGATTGATAGTTTCTTGGTTCAAGCTCCAAAAATTGATTTCCCAAAACTGAAGATGAGAAGTTCACAGGTTGATTCTTCCCTTCTAATCAAGTTATATTATACTTCATATGTGGTTCCCTTGGTAATTTAATTTGGTTATGACTATTGTTGTATGGTATCCACATGTGAGACCAGTCGGTTGCAAAGTAACCATTTAGTTCCGTTGACCAATCCCTACTTAAAATTAATCCATATGCTTCCAGTATATCCACTACCATAACATCTATAAACTGACAAACTCTGGGATCTGGAGACAAATGAATTAAACCATCTTTCATTTCCCCTATGACTTTAACAACAGATCTATCTAGTTGAATTATTTGAGATGGAGATGGTGTGGGTTGGCCATTAATCCTTTTACATATTGAAAGTGGCATGGCATTTGATGAATCCCCAGAATCTACAAAACAATTATGTACATTATGATTAAAAATATCAAATGATAGCAGAAAAGGTAAAGTCCGAGATTTAGATCTTCCTCCAATTCTTGCTTCATTTGCTTCATCATTAGATTCAATGGATTCTGGGATACTGTTGGGATGTGGATCAAAAGATTCTAGAAGTTTCCTTCTTTGTTGAGGCAAATTAAATAATTCAAATAAAGAGATGTTTGCTTTTGTTTTCTTAATGCCCCCTACAATATCATATCCCATGTCCTGTTCTTTAGTAGTCTCTGTTTTATTTGCCAAAGTTTCCACAGGTTTATTAATTGTTGGGTTAGTTTCTTTCATGCCTTTTGAATTAACCTTTTGTTGTGTTTGGGCGGTGCTGATAATTTTCTTAAAGGTTTCTTTTATCTTCCTTACTTTAGGCAGCACTAAGCTTTGATCCCCCACTGGTCCCTTACTCCTAGTTGTAACATTGACTGGTGATGTTTGGACTTCCTTACTTTGCCCATCTTCATTTAATCCTAATGTGGGTGCCCAATCCCATAGAGCCATTGTGGTTTCCTCATTTGTATCTACAGGCTCATTAGTTTGGGCTCCTTGTTCTTCGGGATCTTCCAGCTGGGAATCTAAGAATTGATTCATAACCAGAGTCATTGAATTTATCCATTGTGGACAAATTTTTTTTCAGAATGATGTTCTTGGTGAAAATTATAGAAATGATCCACGCCTACTTCATTAAAATTTAAAACAGTAGAATTATGCACAGGTGGTTGGGGCTATCCACTCTATTCCTTTTTTTTGTAATAAGGGTTGAATGGCTTTCTATAAGAACTAGCTCCTTTATCCTTTTCCATGCCTACTACCTTGTTTGACAAATTCTGCACCATTTCACCACATTTCCTAGCTCATTAGAGTGTTCTTGTTTGGGCTTAGTTAACAACAAAGGTATTTTTCTTGTGGTATGTTTCAACTCAGGTTCTAGAGTATGCCTTGCTATACTATCCATATTTGCCTCTATTTTCTTGGCTTCCTCATAGTTTTCTACCAATGTAACTTTACCAGCCCCTTTTACAAACATTGCCATTGGTAGGTAAAGTGATGTAGTATAATATTCTACTAGAGACTCTTCAACTGGTTTTGTTGCAACACCAAATCTATTCAATAAAGTGGTGGATATCTGATTAAAGTCTTGGACCTTTTCTTTCTTTTCCATCCTCATAGACAATAATTATTTCATGAGAGTGTCTATAGTTTTATGGTTGCCGAATTTACCTAAGAATGCCTTTTCAAAACCATCCCAATTTACTATTGAATTAGCTTGCAAACTAAAGTACCATGATGATGCTTTAGGTTCAAAAGTATATTGAAAAATTCTGCAAACCACATCTTCATAGTCAACATTCAAAATATTCAAATCCATATAAAATCTCTTTAAGTGATCTTCAACAGAAACACCCTTTCCAGGATCAAATTTTGGTAACACTCTTTTTAGGTGTTTAGGTAAATCATGCAATGGAGTAGCCAGGTTGAGTGGCGTTCTTGCTCTCCATGTGGGTTTATTAGTAGCATCCATGATTCGAGGTGGAGACTGCAGTGGAGATCGAATGAAAACAGAAGCTGCAGGGGATTTTGGATCTAATTGATCAAGAGGCTGAACAGTTTCTTGGATGGATATATCTACCGGTTCTTCCAAATTTTCCACAAGAATTGAATCCTTAGTGTATGAGGGTACTTTCTTGGAAGCTTTCCTTATAGGTAACACATGAATAACTTTCAACCCCCAAAGTTTCTTCACGTAGGATCTTGTATGTATGCTAAACTGATCTACTTCCTCAAATGGGACATCATACAAACGTTCTGATTCTTATTCCCCAGAACCTGTCTGCTCTTGTTCTTTAAATTTAGGAATAAAATCTCCAAGGAAAGTAATTTTAGATGTTGTTCTAATGTAATATTATCTGGAAAATAGATTTCCTCTACCAGCCATGCACTGGCTGCAATACTTCTGGCGACAAAATTGTTGATGCCTAGAAAATCCCAGGAACCAACAGTAGGGATTCTCCCTGGTAATCGATCCCAACTAGATCGTTCACCATTTGGAATGGGGAACCCGTCCGGTTCACGGTTCTGGCTACCATAGATTAAGTTGTTTAAATCTTTTACTAGTTATGGCCCAGTCCACTGTTTATATGATTTTTTTCTTAAAGAATGAAATGCAGATGCCTAAGCTAAATGCACATCTAATCTAAATCTAAAACTAATCTATTCTATCCTTACAGGGAGTAAATTTAGGGTTCAGACTAATATGCTGGAAATGTTCATATAATCCTAACAGATAGTTGTACCAACACAATAATCACATTCACAGCATAAAGAATACCAAAGATAGCTCTGATATAATTAACCATTTATTACCATGTCATTACACAGACATTTATACAGACAGTAGACCATTCATGGCCAAGGAAATAGTTCTAGGAGGTTAGAACAATCTCACTGTATGATATGCAGAAGCAAGAATAAATAGTTCTACAGTATGCATTCCACACATCCCGATTAAATCTCTGTGCAGGCCTTTGTTCTAGCAAAATGATCCTTCTTATTAGCAAAGAGTTATCTCTTTTACAAAATAGTCCAGCATTCTTTTCACCAGCCAAAATTCCTTTGTTCCTCCATAGAGGTTATATTTATAATGTCATGGGATATCGAGACTAACCTTGAAATAGAGCCAAATTCAGTTACAAAAATCAGGAATCAATCCCACACACATAAAAATCCTAACAAAATCCGATCTGGCAGATTTTCCATGGTCATAAACAAATAAGGGAAGTACGTTGGATTGCACGTGATGGACAAAAATAGAAACCCAGACACCTGGAACTCAGGCTCACTTGATAAAAAATGATGGTTCAGAGCACCTCCAATGACCTGCAATAGTTTCATTTATCCTTGCATCTTCAATAAGTGAAATAAACCTCATCCATAGATCTTGATCTGCAAGAAATCTTAACTGTTCAATGATGCAACCTTTAGACGATTTTGCAATTCGCCAACTTGATAAAATTCCTAATCCTTTCCATTGCAAAATTGATTTTGACCATAGATCACAAATCCACCAAGATATTTGCTGTCCAATCCTGTTGGGCCTACCAAATTTCGTAGTCCCCCATATTGATTAAATTCTTGCTTGTTCCCATTGGGAAATTAATGTGGACCATAGATAAAAAGTCTCCTAGATCCCCGCCATCCAAAAGTGCAGGGTCTACATGGTTTCACAACCGCAAAATATTTTATCTTCTATGCATGTTCTGGCTGTGAAATGCACACCCACCGTATATCTGATTCTGCCTTTGATCCGAGCCGTTGAAAGCTGCCGAGCCTACCCAATTTCGCAGTCCACTATCTTTATAAACTTCTTGCTTATTCCCATTGTGAAATTAATGTGGGCCATAGATCAAAAAGTCACCTAGATCCCTTCCGTTGAAAAGTGCAACATCTACAAGATTTCGCAGCCCTAAAATATTTTAACTCTCGTGCACGTTCTGGCTGCAAATAACATACATGTTGTAGATCTCCAACCCCAATTGATCTTGGTCGTCATTGAAAAATGTAGGTCCTACCACGTTCCGCTAATCTGGAAAGTTATTTTATTCGTGTGTTAAAACAACAGAACTATTCAGGACCATAGATCTTGATCTGCCATGAATCTCACCCATCTAAAGATGCAACCTTTATCGATTTCACAATCACCCATCCTAACTTGGTGAACAATAATACGTGTGATATATAAAGAAAAACATAATCAGAGATATATCTGATCTAGAAACAACAATAATTTTCCAATGATACTCAACTAATTGCCGTAGTTTCAATTGTAAGTTTAATGATAAGCAATTTGACTAAATTTAAGCTTCTAGAGGAATATTTCTCAGTTTCCCCAATGGTTCAGAGTAAAAAACAAAACAGAGGTTGGACGGCTTAGATCATCTCAAAAGATAGATCGAGTTTGATTTGAACCATTAGGTCACACGACCCTGACAGGTCCTTTCCGCTTTCGTCCTTCCAGAGAGCAAAAATCGGGATATCAACTTGTTTCGAAGTTTAAAATTTAAACTTTCCGCTTCCGCCCTTCCGAAAGCGAAAATTGGGTAGCGAGTTTTCCAATTCATGAAGTTTAAACTTAATCTTTCTGCTATTTCTTGACCGTTGATTTTTTTGGAATCCTCTATGACCGTCGTATCTCGAATTGCGAAAAGCAGAAGTCGGGATTCTAACTTTTTCACAGCTGAACTTGATCTTTTCCGCTTCCGCTATTTCTTGACTGTTGATCTTTGTGGAGCGATTCTCAGGCATTGATCTGAAATCGAAAGCGGATATTTTATGTAAGGCATGTTTCCAAGGATGCGCCTAAGGATTTTCTAACAGAAATGACACTTCAGGCTTAGAAAAAACCTTATGCTCGAGCTTATAGGAAAGACTATGTATGCAGGGAGGGCTTATCTGAGTTGGGAAACAAGTGTAAAAATAAAAAAATAAATTGGAAGGAGGGGCCCTAAAATGTAAATTTTTTTGGGGAAGCAGTTGCAGCAACAATAGAGCTCCAATAGGAGAGAATAGTAAAGACACAGATGATCCACCAAGACTAAGGATCCAACATGCCAAAATTCTAGAAAAATGAATCCTTCAAGAGCCTGTAGGACACAACGAGAAAGAGCATCCACCGAATGGTTGAACTCATGGAAGATATGTGAGAGTGAGATATGTGGATCAGCATTGAGCATATATATCACTTCAAGAAACCGTGAGCACAAATACAAGGAGTTTATATTAGTACGATCATTTGCCCAGTTGATTATCACAGAAAATTCCCCTATGATACAAATCTCTATTGATTAGTATCTCCTAACATATTAAGTATCTCTTTAAGAAGTATTAAAGGGAAAATGGAACTCTTTAAAATTTTATTCCAATTATCCAATGAACTTAATTAAATCATGAGGTAGGGAGTATGTGGAAGTCTAAGATAGATATTTCCATGAATGTCCTTACAAAGCCCCTTTTTTGTGACTTGTTTCATTTTGGTAATTAGGGATAACATAAGGAAACAAGACAACTCTTTAATAATATTCCATTTATATATGAAATAAAGAAAAAATCCATGATCTTGTATTCCATTTTTAGTCTATCTTTAGTTACTGAAATTATATGAGTCAATATATTAAAGATGAGTTTATCCCACTTAGATAGCGAACTCCATTAAGTCATTACGTTAATAGTTTCGAAAACACATGATGTTTAAATTAAACAAGTGGGGCTGCTAAGTAGCAAGTCCCTGCTCTAAGTTCTTGTCTTCAAAGTGTCTTTAGAAGCAATAGGTAGGAGCAAGCTCCCAATGATATGGTTATAAAGAAGGGATCTCATAAAGGTATCAAAGTTTACGCCTACATGAATGTGAGGGGAGGTGAGCTCTGATTTAAGGATCCCATAAAATGACTTCACCAACTTCACTATGTATGTTATAGAGGTGGGATATAGAATTACAATGAGAAAATAGCAGGCGGGAGAACTATATTTTGATCAGAAACACCGTCAATTCATTATTATTATGAGAAGAGAAGGAATATCATTAGTCTTCAATCAGAACACACTTTAAGGAGCCATATCAGTCGAATGAAGCTTTGCTCAACCATACTTGGTCTTTGCTCAATTTCCCTCGACTATCTCTTACAATCAATTGTCGGTTGAAATTTCTTGGGCTGACTAAAGGGATCATCGATCATTGGTTGATTAGCTCTTTGTTTTCTTTTTCCACATCAAATATATCCTTCCACTAGATAGATTTTCTTTATGGCCATCAACTAATACTTTATGAGTTGTATTGAAGGGTACCGATTGGAGGATCATTGACTAGGACGCAAAAATACCAATTCCAAAGGACCCATGAGAGTGTGTGATTGACTGCTTTAGTGGAAGTATCGAATGGTTAAAGCCTATTTTTCACGAATTAAACTTTTGTATCATGTAATTGTTTACAAATTTCTATTAGTCGAGAGCACAATAGGAACACTATATTATAAATGTTCTTGATTATATATCGAGGATCAAAGGAAGTAGGCTTATTTTGTATTTGTAATGTCTAAGTTGTTTTGCCTCTAATTGTGTGTTAGGGTACCCATTAGTGTGGTTGTTTTCTCAGTGAAAGGACATGGGCTAAAACTGATTTTTTTATTTGAGGGTTTTACCTATGAATGTACCATTTAGCTCATTACAATCCCAATACATTAAAATTTTTAAGACCATTTATTTTATAGAAATAAAATTATATTCCATAATATTCATTGGTTGTATTTATCATTATTTGACTTATTTTCATATATAAGGTTTTATCTTGCCCAAGATGTATCATATTTGAAAAAAAACCAAAATATTACAGGAATCTTTCGTATTTTGGAAATACTTTTTCGCTTGTAACTTGAAATTGGGAGGACTTTAGACCATTGGAAAGGTCTTAAAATTGTCAACACACTTCAATCAACAAGGGTTCACATGCTGTCGACATTCTTCGACGCAATCTCCCTAAACACCATCCCAGACAGGTTTTACCCTATCCAGTAACACTTGTGAAGTAGATGCAGTCTCACCCGAGATGTTTGAGGGAGGGATGCAGGAACCACATTTCTGCAGAAAGGAAGAGGACTTGCACACTTAGTCTCTCTCTGTCACAATACAACTCAGATATCCAGGGAGGAGTTTTAACTTATCATTTATCCAAACCACTTACCATCATTCACACAAGATCTAGTATCACAACATTTCATTGTTTAAAAAAGAGGTCAACATATAAGAATCCATTCACCATACAAAGACATCGCATCATTCAGTTAAGAAAAACATTTCGCAAACTCCAGGAGATCACATCATTAAATCACAACATTCTAACCATATATATCACATCAATTAAATCACAAGATTCAAAAACATCATAGATTGCATCACAAATACAAACAACATAGAGTTTCAAGCAACATTCTCATCATTTTATCTTCGCATGTCAAAATACATCTCCAAAACACATCCCTTGGTCAATATCCTCAGACCAAGACCCCAGATCACAAAACAGTTCGCAAGACAAATATAACAAATATCTCTCGATGGTTTTGTTGATTCTCTAAGATGATCTAAGATGATTTATCACTACATTCTTATCTCTATTTATAGACTTTCGCCTTTACAAAAAGGTCCACATGAACCGACTCTCTAACTAACTTGGACCAAAGTTACAATTAGTGCGACCAAGCCGACCACTTGTCGACATCTTCCTCTTGCGTGGGTCAACTTGTGTCTTGTAGACATATTTCTTCCTGTTTCTCTTTGCGCACTTGAACCCATTTCCAACAATCCCCCCAAAACAAACTTGTGTCTTGTCCTTGAGCCACGTCAACTGGACATCATATGTTCACTCAATTTGTCCTTGAAGTCATCATGTTCCTTGTTGACTTGCTTGACTGCTTCCTTGGTCTGTGTGCTGAGTGCTGCAAAATTTTCCATGTCCTCATCGATCAGATTCTCTGCATTCTTCATTGTCACTTATGTGCAGGCCTCTTGAGTGTTTGCAAGTGCATCCACAACCTTAAGTTCCAACTGCTCACAGAGTTCCTAGAACTCATCTAACTGTGCAGTTTTGCACTGATGCCTTTCTCACGCTTTGTTGGCTCATTGTTGTAGCGCCTTCAATTCTGCCATTTTTCTGACCTGCACAACTAGGGGCATCATTTTAAGGGATTCCTGCATCACCGCTAGCTATTCCCCTACCTCATGAAGTTGTGCACCTAACTGTTACAATTTCTCATCCTGGACCACACTCATCCAAAACTATGTGGTTTCTTCTTCCATTGCCTTGGTCATTTTCTCATAGTCCTCAATATGAGCTGCCACATCCTCTATCTTAATTTTACGTTCAACAACTTGCATAGGTGGTGTACTCAGTAATGAATGTGCCTACAAGTCCTCATTCTCCTTATTTGAATCTACGGCTGTCTGTCCCAGTCACACTATCTTGGCTTCCACGAACATCTCTGATGTGATGTCGAGAACTTCCTCGCAAGCGACTGAGATTGACTTCTCCAGTCTTTCTCTATATTCAAAGGCCTTCGTTCTTGCCATTAAATCTACTTGCTTCACTTTCTTCATCCTTTCGATCTCCTCCTTTTCTAATGCTACTTGCTCCTGCGACTTCACTAACTGGTTGTGCACGATTTCCTCACAGTCTGTGATCTCATGGATGGCTTCCTTCTACAGCCGTGTAAGCATTTGCATTGGAATCTCGTTGATGTCGAGACTGATCACGCCAAACTATTGCATAGCTGCGTCAACATCTTCGCTTCCTGTCTCCAATGTGTGTAGTGGAATCTGCATGATCCTTACCCTTTTACCCGTACTTATCTCTGCTTCTCTCTGCAACACATTAACCTGTGGTACATTCTCCAATATAGCATTCGTGAGGGATTGCAAAAATCCCTTGACTTGGTGAAAATACCTGGTTGAATGTTGTTTTACCTCAGCTTGGATTTCATTGTTCGCAGTGGTGATTACGACCAATATTTGATTGACTTGATCCTCCCCCATCTTTGGCGCGCTAGTTCCCTCTCCTTGTTCAAACGTTCTTTTGACCCTACCTTCTTCTACTTGTTGTTCTATCTCAGAATCATTTGGAGTCTTGGATGATTCTTCCTTCAATTCCTTGTCGAACTACTTCATCTACTCCTGATCGACTGGCATGTCGGGAGGTGGACACACTTCCGTGTCCGACAACTCCTCTATGCTAACTGGAACTTTCCATTATGTGGGCCATTCATCAATAATGGCCTCCATTTCTACATCCGTAAGCTTGTACAATGTGGTAAGCCATTGATTCTCATCGTCACGTTGCGCTTGGATGTGGATTGCATGTGGCCCCATCATGAATTGTGCTATTCATAGATACTTCGTCGCCTCCTCCTCAGTGACACACGAAACCTTTACTGCTACATCTTGAAGCCCGTCCTAATACAAATGAAACTGGATGACGTAGTCAACTTGTTGCTTCGTAATGTTGAGCCACCAAAGGTTATAATAGAATGTGCACCTGCATGTTTTGGCTACTTCCACATCCATTCCTTGGTAGAACTTGGGTTCCATCCAACCCACAAGTGCGATTAATATCAACAAACATGAATACATAAATGGCCACTTACCTTCTTATGCCAACATTGCTTCCTCCGACAATTGGTTCAACAGGAACAACGACCAGTTCATCTGCACTCCTTTAGTGAACTGCTATGCACATGCAATTACTCTTGAGGTGCATTGGTTGGGTTTGTTCTTTTGCACCATTTTCACAACCAAAAAATTGGCTGTGACTCAGACGACCTTGTCGTTGATGGTCTTGTAATGTATGCACGTTTGTCCCTAATAACGCCATACTTATTTTTCAACTTCGCGGCTGACCGCTTGTCATTATCTTTGTCATGGAAATACTTCGACGGATCAACCCCTACCATTGGCAGTCCAATGATTTGAGAAATTAAGTTGACCGTCATCGGTACCTTTCATTTAACCAAATATAATGTCCATGGAAGCATGACAATAGTTTCCTCACACATGAATTTGCTTTTACCGAATGACAAAAATGTGGCATGTGGGTGATGCCCAACAACCGCGACCGATGCAACCCCATAGCCCACTGCTGAGGTACTCTAAAAAACAAACCTCCATCACCCTATTCCTGGTTTTCGTAGGGTTATGCTATGCATTCTGGATATGCCAGAATGTCGTGGTCACTATAGGTCAAATTCATCAAATGTGACACAATATTCATGGTGACATGCACCCCTTTCAGTGTTGCAAGCATCTTTATGGGAAACCATTGGTTCTTTGAAATCTTAACTTGTGCTTTGCCTTCCTATTGTGGCGGTACATAGCCAGGAATATCATCAATAGTCACCCCATTCCATGCTGTGGAGTCCTCTCTACATGTCGTTGATGGCCCAACCTTTTTGTCAGCTTCTTCGACCCCAGTGGCACTGCGTGTGGACCTAATATTCCATGGTGGATACTTTGGGTGGTTTGCGTCCCTCTTCCTCTTTGACATTTTGGGTAAGATCTCTTGGATTCCTACACTCTCCTCCATAATTGGCACACTCACTATCAACAAATCTTGTGTGCTACTACTCGAAATGACTTGGGCCATTGCTGCTAATCTCTCGACCTCTCACTCTTCACTATTCTCTGCCAATAGCCTTTGCTCTCACTCATCTACTCAATGGTCACAATGGTTCATTTGATTCCCCTCATGTTGATTCTTATAGTTTTTGGAGCACTTGTATGAATGATCGTAATCATCATACTCGAATCCGTCATCGATCGACCAAATCCACCACCAATTCTGCAAATTCACTGGTCCAATTCCTCATAAATGTGCGTCTTGTCCATTTGCATCACCGCCTATCTAGTTTAACAACTTCATTTATTTCCTAATTTGACTCGATCGCACCTCATCGGATGTTGCTGAGCTCCCCTTTTTCTGCGACTTGCGCATCTGTTCCTTCCTTCCGACACTCCTTGCCACGATTAACTACTCTTCTGCATATCTTACTCATCTCATTTTTTTTCAGTGCGACTTTTCAGACCTGGTGGTGCACCTGGCTATCTTGATAAGGATTTAGCCAACTTCCATTCACTAAATTCGGTATTAACATCCCATCTAACTTCTATAATTGCACCACACCTCTGTTGGTGATGAAATGAATTACATAAGGTCCTAACCAATGCATTTGTAACTTACCCGGATGTTTCGTGAACTTGCCATCGTAGAGTAGATCCATATCTCCTTACTGGAAGTACTTTGCTTTCACATGGTAGTTTCTTTTGTTGATCCTTTGCTACTTGTTGATGAAAACCTATGATAAACCAATCCTATTTGAGCTGTAACAATTGCGACCACCATTCTCCAATCGCTCTTTCATCACTTATGCCTATCGTTTCCGCTATGTGCAGACTAGGGACAATGTATCCCATTGTCATCACTGCTTCTTAGCCATAGAACAACTTGAATGGTGTTTTCCCCATCATACGTTTGCATGTAGTTATGTAGGCTCATAATATCACAGGAATTTTTAAATCCAGTCATCCCGATTTTCATTACATACCTTTGTTAGCGCATGCTCTAGTACTTTAATGAACACCTCGATCACACCATTCGCTTGCAGGTGATACAAGGTAATTTTATTATGCTGTATTTGAAATTATTCTATCATTGCGTTGATGGTGAGATTGATAAAGTGAATCCCTTGGTCTCTCATCAATATCTTAGTACAACTGACATTGTCGAATAGGAACCTCGCTGCAGTCGCATAAGTACAATCCATCACTAGTGCTGCTTCCGCCCATCTAGTCAAGTAGTCTGTCGCAGTGATAATGTATCATGCACCTGTCCTTTTTCTTGGTGGATTAATGGGTCCCAAAAAATCCACTGCTCGCTTATCAAATGAATGCAATGTCACTTGAGGTACTAACGACATCTCATCTTGTCGTGATGGCTTCCCCATCCTCTGATAGACATCGCAACGTTTTGCATAATCTGTGTCATCGTTATGCATGGTTGGCCACCATAGGCCAACTATGCGTATCTTTCTAGCAATTGCACGACCTCCATAATTTCCTCCTGCAACTTCGTCTTGTGCCTCAACGAATATTATCTCTTGCTCATATGATAAGACATATCGGTGTAAAATCTCATCCAATCCCATCTTGTAGAGTTGGTCCACAATCAACTAAAAATCCGCAGTCTGGATGACCAATTGCTTCTTTTGGCTAGTAGTGAAGTCCTTCGATGCTTTACTTGTTAATAAGAACTGGATAATCTATTCATAATGGTCATCTACCATTGTGAACTTGAACAACTGTGCATTAGGTAAGCCATCCTCGATGCTGTTTGGTTCTTCACTTGTTTCAATTCTTAACAAATGATCGGGTTCAACATTCAATCGACCCGTATTCACAATGATCTCGAAATGAAATTCTTGGAAGAGTAGCAACCATCGACAGATATTCCCCCCAACACAGGCTTATTGACCAGGTATTTTAATTTTGAATGATCGATGAACATCTTGAAGTGTCCTTCCAATAGATAATGGTGAAATTTATGTAGAGAATATACCATCGCTAATCATTCTCACTCTATCATTGTGTAGTTTCTTTCTGTAGACAAAATAACGAAACATTTGCAGTATGACAGGAGTGGATAGCTCATGTAAAAAGTGTGGAACAATTTGATGGCGGCCGATGTGGCGCGCAAATCAAGGCAGCAAGGTGTCGGGGCACAATGTTGAAATTGTACACATGTTGATGCAATGCAGTCTTTTTGGGTTTTTATATATATGGATGAGATGCTATGGGATAATGATGCATGATGGAGGTGTTACATGGTGTGATTGATATGCCAATCTAGGATGTTATTTGCCATTTGATCTACGACACTATTGTGAGCTCTTGGGATATGTGTGAATGTGATGGATTCAAACTGTCGGCTGAGTTGTTTTGTACGCAGGAATTTTCTAAATAGGCAGGGATCACGCACCTGGTAGCAGTTGTTGAGCTGGGAGACAAGTAGCTGGGAGTCCAGGAACATGTGAGGGTGACATATGCCCATCTGGAGGGCAGCAGTCAGGAGACCAGTCACAACATCATACTCCGCCTGGTTATTGGTAGTGGCGCCTATACATGTTTTGTCAAGGTGAATCAGTTCATTGGAAGGGGAATATAAGACCCACGCTGCAGAAGCCAGGTTGGGAGACCAGCGGCTTGCGCCATCAGCAAAGCCAGTGTAACGAGGTGGAAGATGGTCCATCTGTGGGCATACAAAAAGAACGATGAATGTAAGATTATGGTAAAGAAGGTGAAAAACAAAAAAAAGAGCAAACTGTACAATGCGGACCAATGAGGTCGCGGTTTCAGTTATGGGTAAAAACGTTTAAGATACAACCCATTACGGGGGTTGCGTAAAGGGTGGCCTTCAGAGTCGGCTAAAATGCATGCCCCCTTGCCGAGGAAAGTCTGCACAATGTAAGGGCCTTGCCACATGGACTCAAACTTTCCTTTACCGGTTTTGTCGTGGGCTTGGTCATAGGCGAGGACGAGGTCCCCTTCATGGAAAGTTCGAGGGTGAACATGTTTGTCATAACCGGCTTTGGATCGGTTTTTGGCAGCTTCGATGTTCTAGAGAGTGGCATGACGATCTTCATCAGCTTGTTTGAGGGATAGTAGACGTTGCTCAAGGGGGGAGGTGTTGGGGAGAAGCTCAATGACGATATGTAAGGCAGGTATCTGACACTCGATGGGGAGGACAGACTCTACACCGTGAACTAAATGAAACGGGGTAAAACCAGTGGCGGTCTTAGTGGAGGTACGGTAAGCCCATAAGGCAGGGAATAGAATATGGTGCCAATTGGACTTATGCCGGTCAACAGTGCGTTGGAGTATAGTTTTTAGGATTTTGTTAATAGCTTCTACTTGACCGTTCCCTTGAGGGTAGTAAGCAGAGGAAAATTGGTGTTCAAACTTGAGGACGGTGGATAACTCACGCCAAATGGAATCTTCAAAGTGTGATCCATGGTCTGAGACCAACTGTTTAGGTACCCCAAATCGAGTGATAACATGGTTGAAAAAGAAATGGGCAGCAGTGTCAGCGGTACAGTTGAAGGTGGGCATGGCTTCCACCCATTTGGTGAAGTAATCGACGGCAATAATGATGTACTTATGGCCGTTCGCAGATGGGGGTCTACACTCCATGAAGTCGATGGCCCACTTACAAAAGGGACCAACGGTGACGACTGCGTGTAATGGAGCAGGTGGTGTCCGGGCCTTGGGGGCAAAAAGTTGGCAGTTATGGCAATGCTTGACCATAGTGATGCAGTCTGTAAAAAGTGTGGGCCAGAAGTATCCGACGCAGACGACCTTTTGGGCAGTGGCCATCCCTGAGAAATGGCCGCCGCAGGCACCGCTATGACAATCATTAAGGACGTGTTCAGCTTCCTCGTGTGTAAGGCAACGACGAAGAATTGTGTCGACCGTTGCCGGTAAAGGACATCTCCTAGGAGGAGGTAGCGAGAGGCCTGGTGACGGATACGACGATGTTCATTATGAGTGACTTTGAATCGGAACTTCTGCGTGCGTAGGTATAACAAGATATCACCATACCATGGGTCATCAGACGAGATAGTGAACAAGTGATTGTCGGGTAACTCATCGGAGATGGGTGGGGCCAGGAGAAAAGAAGGGAGATCGGTGATGAGCTGGGCAAGCACAAGGGATTTAGTGCTCTTAGGTGTTCGGAACGTGAGGTCATATTCCTGGAGGATAATGACCCATTTAGCCACATGACCTTGTAGGAGTCGCCGGTTGAGGAGATATACCATGGGGTTAGAGTCGGCGACGACTGTGGTATGACTAAGTAAAAGATAGTGTCGCAATTTTTGGACGGAAAAGACCACTGCTAGGGCTAGTCTCTCCTCATATGGGTAACGTAGGGGAGGGCCGGACAAGGTCTGGTTGATGTAGTAAATGACATGCTCTTGGTGTGAGGTGTCTTCTTGAACCAAGACTCCGGACACAGCATGCTCGGATGCCGAGACGTAGAGGATGAAGTCCTGAGAGAAATCCAGAGGGGAGATCAAGGGGGCTTGTGTGAGAGATTTCTTGAGGGCTTCGAACGCAGCTTCTGCTTGCTCATCCCAGACAAAGGGTATGTGGGTACGGAACAGGCGTAAGAAACCGTGAACGGTTGTGGCGTAGTCAGGAACGAAGCGTCGAAGGAAATTGGATCGCCCTTGCAGACTTTGGAGTTGCCGGAGCATGCAAGGAGAGGGAAGGTCTAAAATGGCTTGGAATTTCAGGGGATCAACAGTAATTCCTTTCTGGGAAACAATGAAACCCAACAATCGACCTGCCGGAACGCAAAAAACACACTTGTGTGGGTGCAAGTGGATCTGATATTTACGACAGCGCAGAAAAACTTGCCAAAGGTCGTTAAGGTGGTCTGATCATTTTCAGGAATGAGCTGTAAGGTCATCAAGGTAGACGAGCAGGATGTGGACCAAATCATGAAAGCAATAGGTCATGGCCCGCTGGAAGGTGGCACCAGCATTTTTTAGGCCAAAAGGCATGACGCGATAGGCAAAGGTGCCCCATGGGGTAGTAAAGGCAGTTTTGTACTGGTCTTCCTTTCGGATTTGGATCTGATTATATCCGGAAAAACCATCCATGAACGAGAGGAATTCATGCCTCGCACATGCATCGATGAGCTGGTCAATAAATGGCGTGGGGAAATTGTCTTTGGGACAGGCGTGGTTTAAATCTCGAAAGTCAGTGCATACTCTAATGGTGCCTTGTTTTTTGTTAACGGGAACAGGGTTTGAAACCCAGGTGGTATAGGCAATAGGATAAATGAATCCTGCGTGATCAATTGATCTTTCTCCTGGTTGTGCCAAAATAACTCCTAGTGTGACTGATGAAGCATCGACATGGACATGAAACTCCTTTGTCAAATCAGGAAAGACCAATATGGGTGTCGTGACTATTTTTTTCTTTAGAACATCAAGACTTTGTTGAAACTCATCACTCCATTCGAACTTCGCATCCTTTTTCAACAATTTCCCCATAGGTGCCGTGATTGCTACGTATCCTCGTATGAAATTCCAATAGTATCTTGTGTGCCCCAATGTCACCCCGAGTTGTTTTACTATTGTTGGTGCAGGTAGGTCAACTATTACCATGATCTTGGCCGGATCGACCAACATACCTTGTTTACAGACAATACGGCCTAACAAAATCCCAAACAGAGCATAAAATATGCACTTCTTCAAATTTAGCGAGATATGATGTTGTCGACATCTTTCCAACATCAGTCATAGGTTCATCGTGTGGTCCTTTACCAATCCATAAATGGTCCAGTAATCCATATATACCCCTAGGAACTTATGAACGATGTCCATAAATGCAACGACAACTATCCTTGAGAAAATCGCAGGTGCATTTTTGAGCCTGAATGACATCACCGTATATTGGAAATATTTCCACTCCATGACAAAAGTGGTCCTATGCCTCTCTTCCTTGGCAATCCTTATCAGGTGGTAGCCCGAGAATCCATCTATGAACGAATAGATTTATTTCCCTCCAACACCCTCCAATACTTCGTTAGTGAATGGTGTCGGGAACGGATCATGAATACTCGCATCGTTTAGCTTTCATAAATCGACATAGATACTGATTTCCCATGTTTTCTTGTCCTGAATGACCATCAGACTGATCCACTCCGATTATTCAACCGATTAGATAATGCCAACATCCATCATGCGCTCAATTTCAACTTTGACCCGTTCCTTATACCGCGGGTTCAACCTTTAAGGTTGCTGCTTTACTGGTTTCACATCTGGCTTCAAGGGAGTTTTCATATTGCCCAACTCGCCTGAAATTCCTTTCATCTCAGCGAACTTTGTCGGAAACAAATCCTGTAATTCGTTCAGTAGATCAATGATCTTCACCATTGTTGCTTCATCCCAATAATCCCCAACATTAGCAAATTTCAAGTTCTTCATCATTCCAATATTGACCTTCCATACCTCCAGTGGTTGTTTAACTTTTTGGTTGGTATTTCATGTGTAGCGATATCTCAACTTCCTTCTGACTTTGTGATATTAATATTTTGTGGATAATCCTCATCATCAGTCTCACCAGATACATTGTAACATTCTGTCATTATATGTGTGGCAGGTACCGTCTATGATTTTGTCGGGATCTCCATTGGAACTACTTCTAACATCATACTATGGATGTGTTGAATTGCACCATGTATTACTGGATCAACGTTCGCAAATTTGAAAGTGTGACTGAAGCAGACAGCCAAGTCTTCCCATGTTTTAATCTCCCTTCGGACTTCTGCTTATACATAACATTTTCACGGCATCTCATCCAACGTATGGAAAAAAGCATGTACCCATTTGTCCTTTGGCCTGGACACCCATGTAGTTTGACATGCACAAGATGATCCTTGGGATCATTCCTTCCATCATACTTCTATCCTTGGTAATTCGTTGCTACCCCAAATCGAACTTTCATCAGTATGGGAAATATCAGCCAATTGCCGATCGAGTTCTTATGTGTCGTGCACCATCTTGCTAGAGTGGCCTTCAGTGCTTCCTCCAACACCAATAGTCGCCGAGGTTCTGGTACTTTGTCTTCAAACTCATAGATAAACTTAATCAAATTGGGTATCCCTTCATATGTTGGTAGCTCTATAATCTCCTTTGCGACCCAGTGCAATGACTGAGTGACTCACCCACATTTCCAGATCGATACTTCATGTAGTTGATTCTTCCAATTTTCTAGTGCATCATCAAAATCCGATGATGCAAAGCTAGTACTTCGCCAACCCAACTCCCCATCCGTGGTGGGATGGATGTAATACTCCGAGATTGTATATGTGTGATCCCATCCTCCCACGACTTCCTCCTTTACTATTTTGATCCAGATGGAAACCAGTGGCCACCCACTTAATCCACTGGTTCAAAACAATTGTCCATTGCGACAGTATTCTAGTTTTTTTTCTACGGTTTTTTGGGTCCCAAACTTCTAGAGCCATTTTGAGGCCCTAAACGACATTTTTTTGGCATCATACCTCCATAATCATATCAAATGTTGTAAAAAAGTGTAGTCCTTAGATAGATCTTTCCAATGAGCTATCGAGCGCCCAACTCAGAGATCGTATGCAAAAGTTAGGACCCCGAGAAGTTGACTGTTCAACTTACCACCTTAGGGCCGCAAACTTTACAACGGTTCATCTTCTAGGGTTATGTTTTGGACTTTTGGGGTTCTCGCCCTCGTCCCTATTATGAATAGGCCCCTTTGGCCACATTTTGTATTCAACTTTTCACAGATGAGCGTGGCAGTCACATCTCTTCTTAGAGATAGCCACCACCATTCTATCTATTGTATTACAGTCTGTTCTATTTCCACCATTTAATAGAATATGTGTTTATTGTATCTCTGTTATCTTTGCAAAATGTCTGTGATTATGATTCTGTATCTATTCTTTCATTTCGTTCACACATAAATCAAGATCATTGATATCAGAGCAATCTTATCTTTGATTGTTTCTCGGCACATGTCCCCAACGAGGTACAGGTATAGAGAGTTTGGTCTCAAACTAGTTTCACTTGATCACTCTCGCCGTCCCAAACGACCTCCCATGGCGGAAGAAAAGAGAGACGACGGAGCAGCATATCCTATCAAATCGTTGCTCGAGGAAGCCCTCACGTGACAGAGGAACGAGATGATGGATAGTTTCACCCAAATCCTTCTACGAATGTCGACAACGGTAAGTGCATATTCAAAGAGAAGCCGGTTCAGGGATGCAACTCCCTTCAAGGTACAAGTTAACTTTGATATTCCTTTATTTGAAGGCCAAATCGATGCAGATTCCCTAGATAATTGGTTGAAAGTTCTAGAAGGGTGTTTCTCTGTCCACAATTTCTTTGACAGGGAAAAGATCACCTTTTCTCTCCTTAAGGCAGTCCCTCGTGTCCAAAACTGGTGTGGTACTTATTGGGACAAAAACTCATCAGACGAGTCTGGAATGTTTGAGACAAATCCCATTTGGGGATATTTCGTAGATTCCGTCAAGGAACAATATTACCCTATGGGAAATTATGATGACCAGTACACCAAATGGACCATCCTGCATCAAGAGAGGGACCAGACGATATCATCGCAAAAGCAAGGCAAGGGAAATCATGGCCCATAAAACACAGGAAGAGGAAAGAACAACCAGTCCTCGCCACAAGAAAAGAAGGGGAATGGAAAGACAAAGAAGGAAATTGGGAAGTGGTGTGAATCTCATAAAATCCCTTGGCACAACACCAATGAATGTCACTCAAAGCAGTCATTGGTGGTCGAGGTCAAATCTTCAGAATCATATCTCAATTCCGATTCAGAACCCAATACTACAACCGCAGACCATGGGAAGCAGATCATTGATGCATAATCCACTGCCACTGTTGCTTCTACACATATTCAAATAGAGGATCCTGAAGAGTTAGAGGTAGAGGAGCGCCTCTTCCACTTGCAGATGTGGGCGAAGGGAATGCCTCTACATTTTGTTGTTGACAACGACAGCCAAAAGAACCTGATCTAAGAAAAAGTCTTCAAGATATTGGAGATTCTAAAAACACCACACCTGCAACCCTACAACAGTGTTTGGATAAGCTAAGGACGAGGTATCTGCATTACTCAACAATGCCTCCTACCATATGGCATCAAGCCTTTCAAAGATGAGGTACTGTGTGATGTGGCCCCACTTGAAGTCTATGCTGTTCTTTTAGGAGAACCATATATGTGGAAGCGTCATGCTGTATATGAGTCACGACCTCGCAGTGTCATTGTGACTTTGGGAGGAAAACTCTATCGGATACCAGAGACAGTTGCACCTAACACAGTCTAGCAAGGTGGGAAGATAAGCTCCCACATCAGGAAATTATTCCTCTTCACAATTATATCTGAAGGAGAACATTAGATCACCTCCACACCCTCACCACAAGGTATCTATGCTCATAAGAAACAAGAATAAAAAAGAGTCATTGTTTCCTCATCCATCTGAGTATCTCTATGATGAAATTCCATGCATTCAAGGTGCTCCTCTAAAATCAAATCATCCATACAAAAATTACAACCCTCTCGGGATGCCAAAGAAAAGCAGCCGCTTCACTTTGGAAAATGTCACACCAGGAGATCAACTCAACACATAGTTTGATATATGATACAGGATTTGATGCAATGGAGACCATTGCTTCCTAAGGAGGGAGGATTGATCCAGATGGAAACCGATGGCCACCCACCTATTCCACTGGCTCAAAACAATTGTCCATTGTGGCAGTTTCCTAGTTATTTTGCTATGGTTTTTTGGGTCCCAAACTTCTAGAGCCGTTTTGAGGCCCTAAACTACCTTTTTTTGGCATCAAACCTCCCCAAACCTTATATTCACTGTCACCAGGTGTGGTCCTCAGATAGATCTTTCCAACGAGCTATTGAGTGCCCAAATCAGAGATTGTATGCAAAAGTTAGGACCTCGGGAAGTTGATTGTTCAACTTACCACCTTGGGGCCGCAAACTTTATGATGATTCATATTCTAGGGTTATGTTTTGGAATTTTGGGGTTCTCTACCTCGTACTTATTATAAATAGGCCCCTTTGGCCTCATTTTGTGTTCATCTTTGCACAGATGAGCGTAGCACTCACATCTATTCTCAGAGATAGCCACCGCCATTCTAGCTATTGTATTACAGTCTGTATCTCTGTTATCTTTGCAACATGTCTGTGATTATGATTTTGCATGTGTTCTTCATTTCGTTCACACATAAATCTGGATCATGATTTGACATACCTTCTTCCTTCACTTGTATCAAATGGGGCAATGATTTGCATGTCGTGATTCTCAAAAGTCATCACTCTCTTCTTGAAGTTGATCACCGCCAGATTGTCATTAACCCAACCAATCTCCAACAACATGGGATATGAGCTACTTTCGTCGAAGATTTCAATAACATTGAAGTCTGCATAAGTCTTCAATCCTTCTACTTTGACAAGTATGTGTGGTACTCATCCAATCGACGACACTCTAGCCTAATTTGCCAGTCGCAGTTGTACAGGGGACCAAACCAACTATGGTTTTCCCATCTTTTAGCATGTTTGCTTCGTCAAATATTGACATATGATCCTAGATACAATATCACCAATTTGGACATTCATTCTCATTTCCCTTCTAGTTTTATTTTTATGCAAAGATTTCACGGCATAGCCCTGTATCCCTTTCTCTTGTTAGTATAGCAGACTTGTTATTTTGGCTAGCGTATCAAGATATTTTTCTAACGAAATATAAATTTCTAAGAAACTTTGAAATGTTCCAACCTTTTGCTGGTCCTGCTACTAGTGTTGAATCAAAGCAGGTGGCATTTCATATATATGCAAATTACCCGTATCCCTTTTTATGACGTCTCGTGCATCGAAGCATGTTTCTTTCTTGGCATTGGCATCAAATTGCACCTTCTTTCGAGAATCCAATCGGATTGGTGGGAGTGGACCATTGTATCCCATTGTCGCGCCTCCTCAATTTATGACTCCAACGTCTGTAGGTTGAGTCCTAGGTTCCATCGAAATTTTTCCTACAGTTGGTCTTTGATTCTAATTTTGAGGCTGGTTCACAGCTTGGTTCACATTCTAGTTCTGGTTCTGCGGTGGTGGGACATTTTTCACTTTCCACTTTGAGATCAAATGTAGACAATATTCAACAGTATGATCTACGACGCTACAATAAGTACATTGAGAATGAAGGCCTGGACAATCGCGCTGATAATGTCCCAATACTTCACAATTATAGCATTTCATAGGTTCGCAACCTCGTCCCATGCCTCCTCCTCGATCGAAGCCTCCATTCCGACCTCCTTGGAGTCCTCCACAAAATCCTCCTTGTGGTTGTATTGTGGGTGATTAAATTGATACTGTTGCTGATTCAATGATGGAATATATTGTGGTTGGGTATACTGTGGCTGAGTATACTGCGGCTGCTGCATTTGATTGTAATGCAGCCGTGGTAGGGAAAACTGGGGTTGTTATTGCATGAACTGTTGTGGCTTATGTAGTTGCGGCCTCTCCGCCGGTTGGTGCTATTCTCCTTTCATGAAGTACATATCCATTGTCATTTCTTGGAGCATTAGAGGAAATTTCAATTTAAAATGGGCCTTCCAAAAATAATAAAAATTCCATGTCATCATGTATTAGCTAATCAAAATTCTTTAAAATTCAGAAAGGGAGCACCTCTTAAACAATTTTTTAATATAAATTTGAGGGAGCACCTCATCATCACATTTTTTCAAGTATTTCTTATTTTTGGGGTAGCGAGGCCCATAACAAATATACTGAGTGGGTACTCATTGGATGCGGAATTTAATTCCGCATCCAACGAGCTCTCTTGATCGAAATTTGAGTAAAAACACAAGGAGATATGTTGAAAATACGAACAAAAAAGTAGTTTTTTTCTTTTCTTCCTCCAAAATTAATAAATATTATTTTATTATTTTAACTACTATTTTTATTAATTTTCCTTAGGAGGCCCATTTTGAGTTGAAATTTCCTCTAATGCAAGTCATATGCTCTACAATCCTTCTCTTCACAACCGACTGATCGACAGAAATTGCAAAACAAGTTCGCTTGCTTCGACACAACCTTTTGGATGTATATGCATTCCTCATGTTGATGTCCTCTGGTTTGACAGATCCGACATTGTCATGTCCCCACCTAATTTACCAAAAAAAGTGTGGACCATGCTAAACACCCAGGGGCACTGAGTGGAATTAATTAAGTTACATAGGGGAAATTTTGTTAAATAAACATTATTGAGGCATGTATTTGATTTTTATTTATCATTATTATTTATTATGCAATTTAATTATG
The DNA here is from genome assembly GCA_001517045.1 of Pseudotsuga menziesii. Lineage (NCBI taxonomy): Eukaryota > Viridiplantae > Streptophyta > Pinopsida > Pinales > Pinaceae > Pseudotsuga > Pseudotsuga menziesii. The sequence continues at coordinate 44,828 of LPNX010063290.1, read as the reverse complement.
TGGAAATGATCACTAGTACATGTGGACATTTTCCCACAGAAAACCGTTGCTATTGCAACACTTTTGCGTTGCTATAGCGACGAACATTACCCCTTGTTTTCGTGGGAAAACTTTCGTTGCTGTAGCAACACTTGCCACAGTTTGTCGCTATAACGACAAAAAATACATGGAACATGATTTGTTTAAAAAATCAAATTGTGTCGCTGTAGCGACACATTTTCGTCACTATAGAAACACTTTTATCGTCGCTACAGTGACAGAGTCACATGTTTAAAGAAATTTATGCCAACTATACTCCGTCGTTGTAGCGACAAAGGTTCGTCGCTATAGCAACCACAAGACCTTTCATTGGGAGACAAACTTGCATGTTTAAAGACATTTATGCCACTAGACTATGTTGTTGTAGTGACGAAGGTCCATCGCTATAGAAAAGAACATACCTTTCAAGTTTCAACGAACTTGCTAGACTAGCGACGAAAATGTCCGTCGCTAGTATAGCAAGTTCGTTAGAACTTGAAAGGTTTGGTCATCGCTATAGTGATGAAGATGTCTATTTAAAAAAATGTTATACCATCCAAACAATGTTCCAAGTGATGCACCCTCCAAACATTTCTCCTCACAAGGTCAGCTCAACTCCTAGAGTGGTGTTGATGCTCCTAGCACCAAGGACTCGTCCTCCTAGTGCTTAGCACTCCTCCATAAAATATCCCCACACACATATTGTTCCAAGGGCCCATCCTTCCTAAGAGGTGAGCCTCTAGCACATATCCCAAGGACAAGCATCCACCTATAGTAAGCTCCTAAATTCCAATCAACCAAAACAATATAAGATAAAATATGGGTCTAGGGTTTCACAATGCACCCCAATGACAATAAAAAAGGGTATGAATCATCCCTATTTCACCATGTTTGGCACGCTTGTGCACTTATCCACCACCAAAAAGGCATACCTCTAAATCTGGGCCAAATTGGAGTGTTAAAAGGCAGTTCTGGGCATGAATAGCCCTATGAAAAGTGACGAACAATGAAAAAAACAAGCTTTCCACAGAATGGATTTCCATTGAAGTGCATAACCCTAGGGAAATACATACAAGAACATATGACAACGAGTTATAGTTGCAACTTACAAATGGTCAATGAAATTCAATTAATCCTAATTATTGTCAGATAGGACAGACACAATATTAGTTTTTAAGTTAATAGTATATGTTCCTCTCAGGGGTTACTAGGTATTCATTGTCAAGTTTTATGCCCTTTTTTTTCTCTTTCTCATCATGGCCTCGTGGTTTGTTGTAGTATCTCTTTTACGTCATGGCCTTGTGATTTGTTGTAAAATCTCATTAGTGAGGTCTTTAACCAATCAAATGCTCCAAGTAACCTCATGATGTCGACACTAGCCTCCAAAGGATTCCTTAAAGATTACTTGTCCACCAAGCAATTTCCAAAACAGGGATTGAAACACCCAATGTTTTCCATTGGTCCATATGCCAACCATTTCAAGGGATTCTTCCTTTTTCTAGAAACCTTCTAAAAAATAGGGCATGAACCATGTGAAAAAACCAACAAGGTGGACCATCTCAATGGGTAACCTCTAAACATGGAACACTTCTTATGAAATGGTGTATAAAGGAGTATTATATTTCCATAATAAGGTTGGACATTTTTATAAGCTTATCAAAGATCCCATGATAGGGTGTTTCTTCTAATTGTTGAGGGCTTAGGCTAAGTTGTGTGATGCTTTCAATGATCATTCACAAATGAACTAAACCCTCCTCCAAGGTTGGTGACTTTTCTAATGACATTATTTCTTCAGCAAGTCCCTCAACATTTATGCACACGAGGCTATAATAGTTGAGTTCCCTTTTACAATAAGGCACATGATATCCAAATTAAAATTAGTCATGGGCATGAATTCTCCACAACAAGCATGTCGGGTATTTTCCTTCCTTCACATATTTTTGGAAAGGAGAGTTTTGTGATAAGTTGTTGAGGATTACACTACTTTAGGACAACACACAACAGTCCATATCTTCTTGTTCAATGCAAATTTATGGCTAATGATGTTTACGTTTGTTTGAAGGCCTAGAGTTTGCCCATAATTTATTTTGAAGTTTGTTTGATGTTTCTATAGTGTATAAACAAGTTTGTTTCCCATCGAACCTTCCTCAAAATATATTTACCAATCAAATGGGGATCTCAACGATGATGACAAGCCTTCTCATGTTCTTACAATTCCTATTCAAATTGTTTCATGTTGCTACAAACTAAGACTAGGGATGTTATGGGTACTCATAATGATGTTTTGCATGTTGATTAGGGATGGATACTTCTTTTTTATGGTTGTAGGTGAGTGTTAGATGCTCACAACTGGCATTAAAATACCCAAAATTGATTTTTGGACTTTCATAATATTGCATGAAAATAAAAGAGTGCCATAACTATTGTAACTTGTTGATGTGTGCAAAAAATTGCTTCTTCATGGGTGTTTGATGTTTGGATTATGCCTTAAACAACCTATATTTGCATGAATATCCCATTTGGGAGCTAGGAAATGCCCATAATGCTAAAAGGACTTGTCCAATTTTGCATTAGGCAGACCCATGAAAATATGGGATAACACCTCAAAAGTAGAATATCCTCCATAGATGTGTTCCAATGCTTCTCCAATTGTGTGATACAATAGACCATCTAAGTCAAATATTTCAACCTTAATAAGCTAGAACCTTGGCAAGGGATTGAAAATATCACACAAAGGGCCTCAAAATTAGAATGGTTCCTTCATAATGGCATAAATATGCATCTAATCATCCTCCAAGGACTGAATTATCCTCAAGGGGACCATTAAATTGATGTTCCAACGCATGAATTAAGATGAAAGGAGCCTTCAAAGGTTGACTTTCCTCCATAGAGAGATATGAAATAAATCAAATGGAGGGCACCTTATCATTCATCATTCATATGTTGTCTAAAATGTCCTAGGACACTGAATTATAGTATCTAAAGTATGCGAAGGAAATTTGATACGGTTGAATGCTATAATTTAAAAAAGTGATGTGAAAGGGCCTCAAAAGGGTAAAGTAATGTTCTACACCATGCAAATTTGCTTCAAGGAGGATGTCCTACACTCTATTCATCAACTTAACATTGAATATGCTAAAGCAGACCTTCAAACATCCTCCAAATCCTCACAGTATGGGATGGAACCTTTAGAGAAGGTAAGAAAATAGTCAAATATTCAACAGAATCGGTTTATCTAAGATGAAATCAATCTGAAGTGAGGATTGACCCACCCGAATAACATACCATAAACATATAAGGGTTCCTTCTAGGGTGGGAATTAGATTGAGGGATTATAAAAAAAGGCCAGTCAACTAAGAACTAAGGATTTTGAATGAAATAGGGCAAAGAACATATAATTTTCCCCTAACAAAACTACATTACTACCACATCTTGTGCTCAAGCCTTCCAATACTAGAGAAATTGCTGCCCAAAATGCTTTTTCATGCCCAGAATTAAGGATAAATACTTCCTATTTCAACCAATTTTCTTACAGTCTACCCAGAAATGTGGTTTTAGGGTTGGAAATAACTCAAATCGTTGCTTCAAAGCTTAGAGTATCCCAATTTTCTCTTTACTGATTTTTCTAGGACTAGGAAGGTACATGCTACCCAGAATCATAAAAAAATGACCCAGGAATGCCCAGAATATGGATATTTTCTCTTGTTAAGAAGTGAAGTATGCATAGATCTAAAAAATTGCACCAATTTCCCTCCAACATACCCTCACATTTTCTACACATTGTTTTTTAGATCATTTATGGGGTTATTTTTAGAGTCGATCAATTCTAAAATGATGGTTCGATACCTAGAAATAGTGATGATAGAGACCATATTATAAACTTTTGAATATCCTTTCGTTTTCTTTTCAAACTAAGTCCCTTTTTCAAATCCATTTCTACATCAACCATCTTCATGAAAGTTTTGAACCGAGCCACTTTTTTTTTTATATTGTCAAGTGATCAGACTAATGCCTTGTTTTAGATCTGAGGCTGCAGGGATACAAACTAGTTTGAGGATTTTACATACTTGAATTTCCCAGGAACACCATAAAGACCAATAATGAATATCATGCTAAATAGATTAGAGTTATTCCTTCCTCGTGTTAATTAAATATGTTGAATAGAGACATATAATATTTCATGTGTCTCAAAGATCCATTGTCCACATACCAACTAGTATTGGACCATAGTTTTATAAGAAGAACAATGAGTATTAGAAAATACATTCTCAAACTAAAAGTTGATCTCCTTTCGATTAACATCCTAACCAATTCAAATGCCATACTTTTTCACTCCAACGACTTCTCATTTTGTTTCTACCACTTAGGAGCTATGGAACATTATGAAGTAACCGTATAAACAATTTAATATGCAGAGAAGTCTGGAGTTGTGCATAGGATTCTATAATTTTAACAATATTGTCATGAATCCAAACTTCTTCTTTCTCATAAGAAATCACTAATAGTAATATTTGACTCAACCCAACTACTATGACACTTCACTATAGTCCTCATGTTCCTTGCAAAGACCTCATTAATTGATAACAAACACTCTGTTGTGAAATATCACAACACATATTACTACTTACAAAACATAAACACAACAATGGCGTAAACATGATAACTACATAATAACATCCATTACAAGATTTGAAGATACTAGATAGACAATTCACTCTTAAACCTTAATTGCCTCATGCTGTAATTATTCAACATTAATTTTTTTTTAAAGTACATGAGACACAACTTATCATTGACCAACAATGCCATAGATTCCGAGCGATGAAAATACTTACACAAAATTTTATAAACCCACAAACCTTTGTTGTTAAGCATGCCACAAGACGGTATGCATCATTTACAAGATTATCCATAGTTGTGCTTTCATAATCCTTATTAGCTTGACTCAGCTAATAATAAACATGCTTCATGTTATCAAATTTAGATCTATGTTAAAAAATTAACATCCCAAAGGTTATATATGCATCAAAAGATGTAGCAAATCCACCACTTCAACCAACAAAACTCCAAATAGATGAAATTACTTCCGATCTAAAACATTAAAAGCGCCACAAATAAAATTCAAGAGCAATATTTTTTGTCTTGATTCTTGAATGTATATAAACATCATTAAGACACCAACATTGACACTCATGTTGCATCAGATCTGTCCTGGTTCTAAGGGCTTGTTCTACCTAATAATAGGGTGAGATTGTCAAACATCCGATCTACTACATGAAGAACAAAGTGGAATATAACTTTAATGCCATTATAAGTGTAATATATTGAAAGGAAATCTTAGGGGTACCAATAAAGACAATGTAAACATCTTACTATTGCTGTCCATGGAAGGTACGACTAAAAATTGACATCAACATGCAAACTACATGGGGGTGTGTATGTTTATCTAATATATGCCTATAAACTAAAGAAAAATCAAGCATGGAAAAGTAATATTACAAAGTAATAAAGTTGTGAATCACTAGTAAATATATCAATGGTTTTTGAAGGCCCGTGCAAAAAAATCGCATGGATAATCAATGGTCACATTGATGACTGAACCTTTTAACAGGAAAAAGTTACAATGTGCAATTAAAAGTAGTTTTTGATGGTAATGTGAGACTCGACATATGAAGAAACATAAGTGATCAAACATAAGTCTCAACAAAGAAAGAGTGCATATTAAAGGGTTCATTCACATAAGGCATTTTTTAAAGATTTGAGTATTTTTGTTCCTGCTCCAAGTATTTCTGCTCAAATATTGATTATTTCTGTTAGAACCTTGAAATATTTGAGACTTTCTCAAACAAGATTGTTATCAAATTTAAACTTAGTGATCTAGTTATGAAAGCAAGCAGAAGAGAAGGGTTCATCACATGGTATTGATTCTCTTGCATTTCATATTCTAGATATCTTCAATGATGGTAGTGTGTTCAGGTTTCTTCCCTTTGTGGTCACAACATATCGTTCTCTTGATCTTTAAATCAATTAATAGTCTAATGAAAATAGCTATAGTGCTCTCATATTTTCTCTTACTTTTTCCAAAGTTTATGCCACGGTTTAGATTATGTGGATTTTAGAGCATTTAGAGAAGAAAAAACTCAAAACTAAAAGACACATGAATTTCATGAATTGCTACCAGATTATTTACGATATTTTCTCATGAATTGGATGGTCACTTTCAACTATTTTCTTTACCTTCTTGTTAAGATTTCTCTCAGGATTTTGGGTAGTTTCATTTTGATGTCATTGCAAAAAAATTCCAGCCAAGAAACCCTATATTTTTGGATGCATGTGTGGGTAAAGGATCATCTCTTGAGCCATTTTTTAGGCTAGAAATGAGATAGTATAGAAAATCATCGTCGCATATTTTCCCAGTCATCTTCACCATCTCAAATTTTGGAAATTTCATTTAGTTTTGCACACATAAAATTGTTTTTGCATTATGGAAATGTTGTTGAACAACAAGATAAACAAATTAGTCATTTCCAGCAACATAACTTGAGGCAAAATTCCATTTCCATGTTCAAACATTTTTCTTCGTGTCAAGCCGAGAAGATTGTGATGATGGATGAGCCTAAATCTCTCTCTTGAAGATATTGTTGATGATTTTGCAGGTTAGCACCCTCATGTTGATTATGCCATAAACTTTATACAAGCCCTATCCAATATTTGATGGAATAGGCTTATGGGAATACTTTCCATGCATGTTAAATTTCTGATGATATTGTACATGCTCATGATCTTGTGATGGATATTGCAGCATGTTTGCTTATGACGATTATTTTCAATTTACATTGATGAGTTATAAGCACACATCAAAGAGAACACCTATGTTGATGATGATTGCTCTAAATTATGTCCTAGTTGCACAAAATAAAAAATACACTTATGTGTGTAAACTTCACAAGCCATGGATTCAACATGAGATCCACTTCCCAACACCAAATCAACAAGGGGTATGCATTTATTTCAATGCTTGAGCACCAATGTTTATATTTGCATTTCAATATTTCCTAGCAAAGATCAATCTCTTTTACACCATCATCAAAACTACTATTCTTTATGGCCCAATGTTTGGAAACCTAGTCTAGTTTCAGTTGATTGGGAACATTTGGAGAGAGTCCAATCTATCATGCTCCAACATATGATACATTGTTAGTATTTTTCTCCATAAGCCATTTTTCCAAGGCAAGTTTGGCACCCGTCCTTTATGCGTCGCAAGCATTTTTAGGCTTGTCTTTTTCTTCACAAGATTTCCCCCTCGAGTGACTCAACTACTAGTCTACTAGATAAGAGAGGCCTATATTTGGCCATTTTATCTTCAAAGAGGATTGCTTCCCTAGGACCATCTAGACACATTCAGATCTCTAAGGATTTTCACCCCTTTAGTCCATTACTATTGTTATTAAACACCTACCTCACTTTAAGTACTCACGACACACCCTTGGTCACCTCCTCAAAAAAATGGAGATGGCCTTCCATTATGATAATTTGATGTAGCTGCAAAATGATCTCAATGTCTATCCCAACTACATTCAGTGCCATTTGTCACATGATCTCAGGATTCTTCACAACAAGCTAATTTTTGTTCACTTATCGGTCAATTTAGAGCACTTGGGCACTCCAACAACAGTTTTGAGTCAATGTTCAACCCTAAAGGAAGAATTAGTGGGCTACACCCTTCTTGCAGTCCTCACCTCATGTCTAGAATAGATCGTTGGACTTTGGATTAGTATTTCCATGCCCTAGCTAGCCATTATATAAATTTGTTTGGAAAAGATTATTCAAGAGTGTTTTCTTTCCTGCTTAAACATTATATAAATTTTAAGTAAGATGATCTGATCTCTATAAATAAAAATCCAATGATAATACTTAGAGCATCATGCCATTGCATGAATCTTGAATCTACATTATGCAAATAAAATTCAACAATAATTCACATAACAAAGAATTGACAGTGGTCAAGACTGTCAAGATGTATAGGAATAAATGTCAAATGACTTAGCTTTGGAGAAGAAAATCAGGATGTCCATGACTCTGATTTTTCTTTTAAGTTGGCATCATACATTTCTCAAGTACATGACATGGAAGTTACTAGTTTTGCAAATGTTGAAGTTTAAGTCTTTGAGGCTTCATAAAATATTGAGAGTAGTAAGACTGTTCGAATGTAGAGGAAGAAATATTAAGTGACTTAGTTGACAATGAATTTGAAAATTAGGATGCCTAGGACTCAGACCAATATTTAACGGTGGCATCAAATATTTTGTGGGTACTACAAAATAGGGGAAAAGAAAGGGGAAAATAATGTATTGCAATATCATCAGTTTGGCCAAAACAACATGTTATCACTCCAGGAAACTCCTCTAGGTTGTAGCTCAAGGATGCCTGGTAACTTACAATGTTTTAAGGGTTTTCTGATATGGATCAAGTCAGTTGACCTATATAACCTTTCCACTCTCAAGGAATGCATAAAACTCACTCGTTTACAAGGATTTTAGTTGCAATTGCTCAGAAGTTCGACAATAAGGTGCAGGGATGGAGAACTCACTAGGCTGGCAGAATTACATACAAAACACATGCATATAAATGGCTAAATCTTGATGAGGATGGTATTTATAAATCAAATAGCACTAATAAACCAATAGGATGACAACTATCAGCTTTTTAATCAATCTGAAAATGACCTAAATACACATTTAGGCATAAATACAGTAAAGAAAGAGATGATGGTTGAACAGATCACAACAAAAGAGCTTATATCATGAATAAGTAAAATGAGAATCTTGAAAGCTTTATCGGCTCATAAATCCATGAAGTTGAACCTTTGTTATAAAATCAATCATGGGCTTTATAGCCTTCAAAAATGACAGATCTTGAAACTTCGATCTGTTTTCACAAAAATACTTAGAAGTGATAGTTTTTTAGATTAGGGTTTAAAACCCTAGCTAACTATTTTTCTATCTATTTCGAAGATCTAGTTCACTGAGCGAATACTAAATAACTGTAGTAGTCATTGATAATTACCATTGCTGGTTCGGTGTGAAATTTCTGCCAAAATCCAGTGTCTCGACGATTAATTGAAGTGACCTTTCTTGTTTAATCTACCAGAATTTTCTACCTTGTTTCCACGGTCACTGATCGGAAGCTCTGACCTCTAACCCGTTGGCACCCCAAGCCTCAATGATGTCGCAGTGTTGGTGCCTCAAATGACTAACATCGTGATGGTTTCTTCATCGACGATCGGAAGCTCTGTCTTCTAGCCCATCGACACCCCAAGTCTCAATGATGCCACAGTGTAGGCACCTCAAATGATTAACGTCGCGGCGGTTTCTTCATTGGCGATCGAAAACTCTATCTTCTAGCCCATCGACGCTCCAAGCCTGAACGTATCGGTGCTTTCCATCACTAGCTTGTCGGCGATCAGAAGCTGTAATGACTAATGCATCGAAACCTCTTATCTGAACACTGCCACAGTGTCGGTGCCTCAAATGACTAATGTCACAATGGTTTCTTCATCGGTGATCAAAAGCTCTATCTTCTAGCCCATCGGCGCCGCAAGCCTGAACGTATCGACGCTTTCCATCACTAGCTTGTCGGTGATCGAAAGTTGTAATAACTAATGCATCGAAACCTATTATCTGAACGCTGCTGCACTGTTGGCACTTTAAATCACTATCTTCATCAGAAATCAGAATCTCTAGCCACTATCCCATCGACGCCTTAGATAGGAACGCTGCCGCTGTTTTGGAGGTAAAACGAACTAATTTTATTGCTGCCCAGCCGAGAGTCTTTTGAACACTTAATGCTTTGTTTTTTTCGATGATTTGATTTTATCACTGTCGGAAGTTGTTTGATGAAGGAATCAGGGCATTAGTCCTCTATGCCACCGATGGACAGTCTTGTTATTCGCCGATGCGCGTTATCTCTTTTTATTTTTTCAAAACTTTATATTTTTAACTGTCGGTGATTTTGCTTTATCGCTATCATAGGTCAGTAGAAGTTTGAATTGGAGCTTTAGTTCCCTATGCCGTCGTTGTTTCGGAGGTAAACTGAACTAATTTTATTGCTATCAGAATGATTTTTGTCATATGTTGAAGGCCTTATCCGTTGCCTTACCGACACTGCATAGATGCTTAGTTGTAAACTCGCCGATCCTTAGTCCTTAGTTCTTCCAATCGCCGAAGATTTTCTATTGTGGCAGAACCTGTAGTCAGTTTGTCTACTGCCATTGTGGCTCCTTAGTGAACTATCTTGCCGATAGTTAGTGTTTTCAAGTTTCGATGCTTTATTAAGCAGTGGTTCCGATTTTCGATACGTGACTTCGGCGGAATTTAGTGCTTTATATCGTCGACATTGCAGAACCTTTCAGATTTGCCTCGTCGATACGTAGTCCTTAGAACCTTCGATCACCAAAATTTTCATCTGATCACGGAAGCCGTAGTCTGTATGTCTGTCAGTGGCTAATGATATGTTCTGATCCTCGCCCAAGCCACTAAAAGCTACAACTTGTGAAATTTTCATAAAAAACAGAGGCTTTCAAACTGTCAGTGATATTCATATCCCTCATTGCGTGAATTAGATTCTTCATTCTATTGATATAAATTATTTTGGGAGATAACATCTGGCTCCTACTTGGGGATGGGAACCTCCGAGTGAGGTCCCAAGAACCCCAGACCAAAATTCCTTTCCCTAAAAGCAACTAAGTAACTTAACACTATCCTTTATTTTTCCATTGGGCATGGAGTTTATTCTGAAAGCAAAACAACCTACTATCTTCTAATTTACAATCATAAGGCCTCAGAGCCTCGAATAAAATAAAGCTTCAAGAACCACCCATTCACTGGGCCATCAAATACCTCTTCACCTTCCAGACTTTGCAATTTGAAGGTGTTATTATTATGTACCTGGGCTATCACAAAAGGGCCAATCCACAAAGAGTCAAATTTTCCATGTTTCCCCTTGTCCTGTCTGACATCATCCCACTTGAGGACCCAATCTCCGACCTGGAAGTTGTCTGCCTTTGATTTTTTGTCAAACATGCCCTTTATCCTCTGTTGATGAGCTTCTGATTTTCCTACAACTTGCTCCCTTATTTGCTGTCGTTCTACCAAATCCATCATCCTTCTTACCATATCATTTGGTTCATCCTCCTCTTCCTGAAAGAACTTTTTCACTCGAAGGATGAGATGGATAGGAAAGATGGCCTGAGTGCCATAAACTAGTTTGAATGGAGAAGTCCCTATGGATCTTTTGTTTGTTACCCTATCAGCCCATAAAGCAAACTTAAGCTTTGAATCCCAGCTTTTCTGATTTGTCTCTAGCAGTTTCCTGATGATTCTAACTAAGCTTTTGTTGGATGAATTAGCTAGGCCATTGCCTTCTGGGTAATAGGATGTGGAGTGCACTAGTTGAATACCCATTGATTCACACATTTTAAATAATGCCACAGCCTTAAAAGCTGGTGCATTATCAGTTACTAACCTTAATGGGCAACCAAACATGCTGAAGATGTTCTCATATAAAAATCTCATGATGACTTGATGAGTGGCATTTTTGGTGGGTACTGCTTCTATCCATTTGGTAAAGTAGTCAGTGGCTACTAAGATCCATTTATGCTGTCCACTGGAAGATGGATTTATTTCACCTATGAAAACCATACCCCATTTCTGGAAAGGCCCATTCACTGTAATAGGCCTAAGGGGCAAGGATTTGAGCTGCTGCTTCCCTATAAAACATTAACATTGGTCACAGGCCCTTACAAAAGTGCATACATCAGCAAAGAGGACTGGCCAATAGTATCCTGCTCTTAAGATCTTATGGGATGTGGTTTTCCAGTAGTGGTGGCCTCCACATGTACTAGAATTAAACTGATGCATGACTTGCTCTGCTTCCTCTTTATCTAGACACCTTAACAAAATTCTAGACTGATCCCTCCAGTACAGCAGTTTGTCAATTATGCAAAACTTAATAGATTTCAACTTAAGATCTCGTGCTTGGTTAGGAGTGAGATTAGGAGAAACTTCTAATTTTTGCAAAAATTGAATGATACCTGAGTACCACTCACATGAAGATATGTTCTCAGCTACTGATGGACTGTTATTCTAATCTTGATTTACTTCTGTTTCAGCTGCTACCATAGTCTGCAACTTTGCTGATCTGACACATGTGAAATTTATTCCCATCAGTTTACAGTTTTCTTTGGCCATGAGTTTGGCTAGACCTAATCCCCTTACCAGCTTGGTGGGTTTCACCTCTACATCAAACTCAATGAGTTTGGAAATCCACTTAGCTCTCTTCCCATCAATGTCAGGCTAAGTCAAAACATCCTTCACAGCAGCTGAAGGGCCATATACAATGACCTTTGCATGGAGAATGTAGATTCTGAAAGTCTTCAAAGATTTTATGAGAGTATAAGCATGCTTCTCAATTGGGTCATACTTCAGCTCAACATCTCCCAGGGTTCTGCTGGAGAAAGCAATTGGATGATCAAGACCTCATCATTCTTTTGTAATAGTACAACTGCCACCGTGTCATAAGATGCAAAAGAGAAAATGTAAAAACCCTTGGTGTAGTCGGGACTAATCAGGGTTGGGCCCCCCATGATGGCTTTCTTAATGTCTTCAAAATAATTTCTTTCCTGGTCAGTCCACTTTATTTCTGCATCCTTTTTTAGCATGACTGTTATATGCTTTACTAGATTGGACAAATTAGGAATGAATCTCCTGACAAAGTTTGTCTTGCCTAAAAAGGACTGAATGTCTCTTTTTGACCTTGGTATTGACAGCTATTGAATTGCTTCCACCCTCACTGGATTGATCTTTACACCTTCAGCTGAGACTATGTGGCCTAGGAGCTTTCCTTAATTGAGTGCAACCTGGGACTTCTTGGGGTTCAGTGATATTCCATACCTTCTGCACTTCAGAAATACCTTCCTTAAATGCTGCAAGTGGTCATGATGCCTGTGAGAGTAAACTGTTAAGTCATCCAAATTTATCTTTTAGCCCTACAAAATCTAGGTCCATGGCTCTCTGAAAAGTAGCCCCAGCATTCATTATCCCAAATGGCATTTTAGCATACATGAAGGTGCCCCAGGGGGTGGTAAAGGTAGTCTTCTCTTGGTCATCAAGGTGCACAACAACTTGGTTGTATCCAGAGAAGCCATCAAGGAAGGACATAACTCTAGCCCTCGAGACTTTCTGCAATAGGTGTTCCATCTTGGGCAGTGGATAGTTCTCCTTCTTGGAACACTTGTTCAGGTTTCTAAAATCCACACACAACCTGATTTCTCCATTTTTCTTTCTTACCACTACCAGGTTTGCAATCCACTTGGAATATCTGAGGGGAACTATGATCTTGGCTTTAAGGAGCTTGTGGATCTCTTTTTCAATCACTGGTAATAGGAGAGGGCTGATGGGTCTTAGCTTCTGTTTGAAAGGAATGGTGTCCTTCTCCAAAGGGATTCTATGCTGGATGATATTGGTGTCATAAGTTTTTAGGTCACTATACTCCCAGGCAAAAACATCAGCAAACTCTTTTATCAAGCTGCAAAATTTAGACTTCTGATCAGCATTCAACCCCTTGGAAAGATTTATCAGTTTAGGACGGCTTTGGATGCCTATGTTTGCTCTTGGATAGTAGGGTCTAGCTCCTTTTTGGCAGGCTTGAGAGGGATGTTGTTGTGATCAAACAGTTCTTCCAGTGGTACTAGGCCTCGGGGTATGTAGTTGTTGGGCAATTGGATAATATTTTGCTCAGCCACTTTATCTTTTAACTTAAGATGTTTGTATTCCTCCATGTTAAGGTTTTCCTAGTCTATGTGTATGCCAGAGAATTCATCTACTAACTGAAGGAATTTACTAAGCTCCTCATCATTCTCAAACACCGTCCAAAATTTTACATTGTTTGGCAAAGAGGGTCTGTACTTGACCTGAACATCATAGTTGATCTTAGGGGGTAAAGGAGGAACAAAAAGATTTACAGAGACGTCCAAGGATTCAGCTAGGTGATTCAAAGCCCTAGGAATATATGACAGTTGAAAAAACATAAAGGAGTCTCTGAGTTTCCATACCTCATCCCTGTAGGCCTTCAATCTGGTTTTTTTTTTGAAAAGTGTTGTTGACCTGCTGTATGATGAGGTCTACATCTCCAAAAATCTTCATGCACATGATCCCCATCTCCTTGGCAGCTTTAACTCCTAGCAGCAAGGCTTCATATTCTGCTACATTGTTCATGGTTTTAAAATCAAGCTTATAAGACAGGTGAATGTTTTCCTTAGATGGGGAGATCAATACTACACCCGCGCATGCTGAGCTTTGAGCGCTAGCCCCATCAAAATACATCGTCCAGATTGCCGTTGTTACTTCTTCGGGCTGCTGATGGGTGGGCTTAGTGAGCTGAATTGATGTCTGCTGATTATCATCTATTTGCAAAATGCAAGACCCAAAATCAATGTCCACTACGTAGATGGGGTGATTCACTGAGTGGCTCTCCTTGCTTATAATGTGTGCTAGCTAATTTTCCCTGTACAACCTCTTAGTCTCCCCTCCAAACATGGGAATGGTGGCATATGTGAGATCCATCTGAAGGGTTCCGCCTAGTCTTTTTCTCCATGACCGAGATAGCAAGAGGTCGAATTTTAGAGGAATATCGACCACTACAATGTCCATCATTACGCTTTTCGAAGGTAGCTGCATTAAGCTTACAGCAAGGTCTTTGATGAGGCCCAAGCACTTGACCTTCCTGGAGTCAAAGGAGAATAAATCACGGTAGGGCTTGGTGATGCTGAGACCAATCTCATCCATCACAGCCTTTGGCATTAGGTTATGAGAGGCTCCTGAATCCAACAGACAGTTATGGAGGATTTTATCATGGATGTTCAAGGATATATAGAATGGTGGGTAGGAGTCCTTTAGGTCTTCGATCATGGGGCCCAAGGTTACAACAGGCTTGTAATCTTGAAGGTTCACAAAGTTAGTGTCAATGTGCACCTTGGGCTAAAGGGAATTTAGAATGGAGGTTTTGAATGCATCATTCTTCATTAGCTCAATTAAAGGGAAAGGGATTTTCAATTTTTGAATTTTAGACTCGAGGTTGAAGGAATAATGTAGCCTATCTGGAAACCTTACCTCATGAGCTATAGGTTTGAGTTGGACTTGATCAGGTGTGGCAGGAGGTGCTGGTTTATGCAATGCTTTGGATGGGACAACCACTTTCTTTGGTAAAGCAACAACCTTTCTAGTTGGTGCAACAGGCTGCTTGACAGGTACAACATTCTTCTTAAGGGGAGCAACCAACCTAGACCTCAGTTGGTAATGTCCTTGACCATCAGCCTGATAGACAGCCTCTTCAGTGATATGCTCATCAGTCAGGGCTTCCTCATATTCTTCCTGTGTTAGAAAATAATAGTCCACCTCATCCTCCATGTAGTGGATATTGTCTTCAGCTTCTCCTTCTTCTTCAATGAACATTTTGAAATGGAGCTCTTATGCTCTGATCTTCCCCTTGATTTCTCTCCCTTCTAAGAATCTGAAATGGGGGGTTTCCTCTTCTATAAGGAACAAAATTTGGGTTTCGAGGAGCAAAGTCACTTGGCTGTTTACCCCTCGTAGGTAGATGTCCTTGGTCCTTCAATTTAGACATTTCAGTAGTCAGGTTATCTAATATTTTGGTCATTTTGTCAATCTTGTTCTCTGATGCCGAAGCCCCACTATAGTCTGTTGGCTGCTTTTTCCTGTCTATCTTCCCTTTTACCTTCTGAGATGCCAGAATGTTTGACTCTACCTCTAGGGAAACATCCTGCATGAGTGATAAGGAAGTATAAGTCAGAGTCAAAGGCATTTGCATAATTTATCCTAGCTGAGGTATCAATGGGCTTAATTTCGGTAGGGATCTTGCTATACATATTGTTGAATCTCTTGGTAAAGTTGGAGATAGACTCCCCATTTTATCCTTTCAGGTTGCTGAATTTTGTGATATAGTAGAGGTGGTCCCTCCTTTCTCCCCAATGCTTTAGGAAAATTTCATCTAGGGCCTCTATGCCTACCGCTGATCCGGCAGGTAGTTCCTTAAACCACTTCCTAGCCTGACCATCTAGGCTTTGCACAAAAACCCTAGTCCATACATCTTCTTGTTCTATGTTAATATTTTCAGCGTAGCTGTAAAAAGCCTCTAGATGTTCTTCAACAATGGAATCCCCTTCCCTTGTAAACTTAGGCATATACTTGAGATAATCCCTAGTAGGCATGGCTACGAGAGGATTTGGCAGAATTAAGGGCGCATACCTAACTACCAGGATCCTTTCCATCTTGGTCAACTGAGGGGAAGCCATATTGGAAATGGGTATGGACAGGGTTGTGGAAGGAAACACTGATGAATATACTTGCTGAGAAGGCAGTGGTACACTTATCCTAGTGGAGTCACCAGGGATTGGATCTTCACAAGCAACAGTGCTTGAAGATGCCCAACTCCTAGATTTTTCTGATGTATCTAAAAATTCCTGGGAATTAAGAGTTTCAACAGAAGAAATAATAGCAGAAATATTTCTTGAAATACCTGATGTAGCTTTTTGTGCAGCATTGCTGGTCTGTCTTAGTAAAGCCCTAGCTTTCCTCAAAATTTCTTCTGGATCTGAAACAGGTGTTGCGGGTGGCCCCTTTGGGTTAGCTCTGGTACTTGGTCTTCTTGAAGCCACCTTATATCAAAGGAGTTTCCAGATAGATGATTACAACCATAATAATGTCCAAGCTTTGTCTATCATCCAAGCATGGATCTATGTCGTCTCCCAGGGAAGCTGAGCTTCAATCTCCTCTCCCCGGCAATGGCACCAATTTGTTATCACTCTAGGAAAATCCTCTAGGTTGTAGCTTGAGGATGCCTGGTAACTTACAATGTTTTTAGGGTTTTCTGATATGGATAAAGTCAGTTGACCTATATAACCTTTCCACTCTCAAGGCATGCATAAAACTCACTCGTTTACAAGGCTTTTAGTTGGAATTGCTCAGAAGTTCGACAATAAGGTGCACAGATGGAGAACTCACTAGGCTGGCAGACTTACATACAAAACACATGCATATAAATGGCTAAATCCTGACGGGATGGTATTTATAAATCAAATAGCACTAATAAACCAATAGGAGGACAGCTATGAGCTTTTTAATCAATCTGAAAATGACCTAAATACACATTCATGCATAAATATAGTAAAGAAAGAGATGATGGCTGAACAGATCACAACAAAAGAGATTATATCATGAATAAGTAAAATGAGAAGCTTGAAAGCATTATCGGCTCATAAATCCCCAAATTTGAACCTTTAGTATAAAATCAATCATGCTTTATAGCCTTAAAAAATGACAGATCTTGAAACTTCGATCTGTTTTCACAAAAAATACTCAGAAGTGATAGTTTTTCAGATTAGGGTTTAAAACCCTAGCTAACTATTTGTCTATCTATTTTGAATATCTAGTTCACTAAGCGAATACTAAATAGCTGCAGTAGTTGCTGATAATCACCACTGCTGGTTCAGTGTGAAATTGCCGCCAAAAGCCAGTGTCTCAGCGGTTAACTGAGGTGACCTTTCTTGTTTAATTTGCCATAATTTTCTACCTTGTTTTCGCAGTCGCCGATCGGAAGCTCCGACCTCTAACCCGTCAGCACCCCAAGCCTCAATGCTGCCACATTGTCGGCGCCTCAAATGACTAACATCATGACGGTTTCTTCATCGGCGATTAGAAGCTCTTTCTTCTAGCCCATCGATGCCCCAAGTCTCAATGCTGCTGCAGTGTCGACGCCTCAAATGACTAACGTCGAGAGGTTTTCTTCATCGACGATCGAAAGCTTTGTCTTCTAGCCCATCGACACCCCAAGCCTGAACATATAGGCGCTTTCCATCACTAGCTTGTCGGCGATCAAAAGTTGTAATAACTAATGCATCGAAACCTCTTATCTGAACACTGCCGCAGTGTTAGCGCATCAAATGACTAACGTCACAATGGTTTCTTCATCGACGATCGAAAGCTCTGTCTTCTAGCCTCTCGGTGCCCCAAGCCTGAACGTATCGGCACTTTCCATCACTAGCTTGTTAGTGATCGAAAGTTGTAATAACTAGTGCATCAGAACCTCTTATCTAAATGCTGCCGCGGTGTCGACGCTTTAAACCACTAGCTTCAAGATCGAAAATCGGAAGCTCTAGCCACTATCCCATCGATGCCTTAGACCGGAACGCTGTCGCTGTTTTGGAGGTAAAACGAATGAATTTTATTGCTTCCCAATCGAGAGTCTTTTGAACAATTAATGCTTTGTTTTTTTTGATGATTTGATTTTATCGCTGTGGAAAGTTGTTTGACGAAGGAATCGGGGCATTAGTCCTCTATGCCGTCGATGAACAATCTTGTTATTCGCTGATGCACGTTATTTCTTTTTATTTTTTCAAAAATTTATATTTTTAACTGTCAGCGATTTTGCTTTATCGCTATCGGAGGTCAGTAGAATATTGAATCGGAGCTTTAGTTCCCTATGTCGCCATTGTTTCGGAGGTGAAATGAACTAATTTTATTGCTATCGAAATAATTTTTTTCATTTATTGGAGGCCTTGTTCGTTGCCTTACCGACACTGCAAAGATGCTTAGTTGTAAACTCGCTATCCGTAGTCCTTAGTTATTTCGATCGCCGATGATTTTCTATTGTGGCAGAACCCGTAGTCAGTCTGTCTCCCACTGTTGCGGCTCCTTAGTGAACTATCTTGCCGACAGTTAATGTTTTCAAGTTCTGACACTTTATTAAGCAATGATTCTGATTTCTGATACATGACTTCGGTGGAATTTAGTGCTTTATATCGTCGACATTGCAGAACTTTTTAGCTTTGCCTCACTAATACGTAGTCCTTAGAACCTCCGATCGCCGAAGTTTTCATCTGATCAAGGAATCCATAGTCTGTATGTCTGTCAGTGGCTAATGAGATGCTCTGATCCTCGCCCAAGCCACTGAAAGCTACAACTTGTGAAAATTTCATAAAAAAACAGAGGCTTTCAAACTGTCAGTGATATTCATATCCCTCATTGCGTGAATTATATTCTTCATACTATCGAAATAAATTATTTTGGGAGATAACACAACAAATATTCCTTCATGCATTGTCATAGTTTTAGGGTAACATATTTATTGACAATGAATATCTTAAAATTATAAACTAGGAAACTAGATGAAAAATGCACAAGTGTATTATGTTGAATAAATATTTGTTATCAATATAAAATGTGTTTACAATGATACAAACAATACATTTTTTAAAAGCTACATATATGAAAATTGAAATTTATAACCATAATTAGGTAAGACAAAGCATGTTTTATATCTGAAGTCAAAACAAAAATCCCCATTTCAAAAGCAACTTGATCTAATTGTCACTTGCATAAATTCCTTAGTCAAAGATAGAATTGATGCTAAAATTTGAACATCTATCACAAGTTGTACCTAATTCTCTAGCTACACATCAATATGAAGACTTGTTAGAATAATCAAAACCAATTGTCAATAACTATTGTCTATATTTGGAATAGTGGGGAGAACTAGATGCTATTTTATAAATCCATATCAAAATTAGTTGTTATAGATAAAAATTGTAAGTGTATATCTTACCTGCTATACAATAACACATGAAAAAATGCAAATCATTGAAAATATGAATGGAAATTATGGATTAAAATGTATTTGGCCACGTACTGAATTGCAAAGTATAAGTATTAACCTAAGTTTACTAACAAATGATCATAGAAATGCATTAGCATGTACCTATTGACCTATTTCCATTCAAAAAAATTCAACTTT
>LPNX010063290.1:0-24865 GCA_001517045.1 Pseudotsuga menziesii | reverse complement strand
GGGGGGGTGTTGTCTTGTAATCTTGAAATCAAATCTAGGAAGTTCTGAGTTGGTTTTGAAATTTGGACAGTTTATGGAGTGTAACAATAGTGAGCCCTTTCATTTTTAGTTATGAGCACACTAGGAGGAATGTTTAGGAGTCCTATGGGCATAAACAACCCTAGAATCAAGACTGAGCATAAAATGGACAAATATGATCACTTTGGGAGCATTCCGAAGGTCACAACAAACCGGAAGGTATCTCAAATCAGCTATAATTAGGCCAAATTTCAGATCTGGGCATATTGCAGCCCTAAAAGATGATGATCAATGGAAGTAGGAGGTATTCTTTGCAATTATGGCTGTGAAAATGAGAAATATGTGGGTGAAAGCAACCTTAAAATATTCTTCATATGTCTTATAGCAACATCCACATGAATTTTGGGAACAAACAAACCTGTCTGACAATAAAAAAGGGTGTGAAGCATCCCTATTTCAACATGTTGGGCACCCTTGTGCACTTATCCAACACCAAACATGCATACTAGACAATCACAAGATACACAAGCACCATTTTAGAAATAACATCTCCACTTAATTTGTTGTTACAATTGATATACATAAACCATATCGCAATCCTAAATTCTCTCTTAAGCATTATGTTTTGGCTTCATTTCATTAACAAGTACCATGTTAGGACTTTAATTTCTAACACCTCATATTTAACTTAAAGTTTCGTTTCTATCAAAAATAGTGAAAGCTAGATTCTTTGTTGAAGAGTTGAAAGTACTTGAACTACCATTTATAATGCTTTTTTTTCCATGAGGAAATTTTGGGCCTGACTTGATTTCCCCTTTGATATCGGGCAACATGATATGCTCCTCCAATGAATTAGTTCTTCTGTTGAAACTTGTTCATTGATTGCATCTATTACAATGCAAAGCATTGCTTAGTGTGAGACAACATGGCACTGCTTGGTGCAGAAAAAACATAGTACTAAGATGATAGTAGAGGTCCCAAACATAAAATCCAAATGGTAGCTATCCTGGATATTAACTACCACCCCTAAGGGAAAGATCTAAATGACAGCCAACATGAATATACACTCTCTAACGAATGGATTCCACCCTAGGTAGAATCGATTTCTCTCATTGAGGCTGCAAGGGTTTGGTCTTATGATGCACACACCCAAAGATAAAAAGTGAAAAGCAAGGGAACCCAAAGGCATTGTCCATCAGCCACCACACTACTCTGCAAGGCTCAATAGATTCAAATCGCTACATCAATTAGTGTAGAAGTGAACTAATGTACTACAAACCTTTCTGCCATATTCCAAATGACATTGGCTATTGAGACGAAGAAATATTAGCAAAATAGAACAATTGAAAAACTTATAAACGCTCCTGGAATCTTGACCAAGCACCTCAAAAACCTCAAACCTTGAGAAATATCTATTTGTAAATAAAATAAATACCCAACAACCCATGTAATTTGACAAATGGAAAATCATATCCAACTGCACACTAGCAACAACATCCAAGTGACCTTGACATACTTGGTCATTGTTTTGTTAACAACAACCATAATTGAAACGCAACATCTATCCCTTTCAATTTACAGGAAAAATCCATACAATTCATAGACTACAATGGTTCACACAACCCATTTCCACCACCATGAAATTCAACTCCCTACTCTCTAGCCAACCCAATACAAATCTCTCAACATTATACTACAACACTACCAAAAAACACACCACCCCTCCACCACAAATGATCATCCAAGGCACTGCCGGGACTGGAAAGTTATAATTAAACAATCATTTCAACACACTGTGAGCCCTCCCTTATTACTACTTGATCTAATCAGCAACATAACCTTCAACATACATGCTTTAACCAGACATTCAACCTCTTTCATATTTGTATGTTCTTTGAGTATCAGAGATGAAAAATAAACCCCATACCAAGAGATTTTTTTTATGCAAGATTATATACAAGTTGTGGATTGATTAATATGGTTATAATGTGGTACAAGTGCTAGGGTGGTTCTAAAAAAATCCTAAAACTACTATTTCTATTTGTCATAGGACTGCTAAAAAAGACCATACCTATTCCAACACTTAAAAAAGACCATATCTTAGAGAATTGACCTTGTTACAAGGTTCCTACAACCCCTATTTGTTCAAGTGCAACCACGTTAATTTTCAGGTTTACTTCAAAAGTGTTTACACCATGTTTGGAAGTGTTTCATGAGCTTATGGAAACATAATGTATGTTCAAACTTCAAACCCTAGATGGTCATGTAATGGTGTTTTTACCCCTATTATCGTATGGCCGATGGCCATCATAGGATCATGGGAATAGTGGAGAGACTGGAGAGACCTACGTAGAAGTGGTGCTTCCTTGTTCGAACCAAGGTGGCTTTTGGTTATTTATTAATTTTTCCCAAAACTGGATGAGATACATAATGTGTGACATGTTTATGGATGAGGCGGACATCCCCATGCTCGTAACAGGTAACAGGTGGTAAATTTTGATGCGCACAATGGGTTGAAGTGTTTTCTGAAAGTGACTTAAATTTGTCTGAGCCCATGTTGTATCTGGAGATCTTTAGTGACTTAAATTTTTCTGAGCCCAGGTTCGAACTGGAGACCTTCAGTGTATGAGAGTAATGTGATAACCAACTACACCACCCAGACAGATGTTTAGATTTTGTTATCTGTGCTCTTGAGTAGTTTATTATCGGGCTGCAAACTTAAAATCTTACGTGCAAAACAAATACTAATGTCAAAAGAATAAATAATGGGATCAAGGCTCAAAAACATGGGAGCCGATCAATACATATACAACTGATGTTAGATAATGGTGGCCTTGAGAGGAGGCTGAAAACCAATGCTGATATGAAGAATTGATACATAGGAACAATGGCATTCTGAATACAATGCTGATCGGAAGAACCGATACATAGGAACAATGGAATTCTCATGGAATGCAATATCTTTACAACTGATGCTATGCTGGATCTAGAAGTGTACATAACTGGAGGGACTCAATGACAAAGACTAATAATCTCCATGGTACAATATGCCACATCAAGTACTAGATATACATGGAAGCACTATACTGGGGGCTTCTGAACATTGTCGCCAAGCAACCCAAAAATCACAAGGGACATGAAACTATGTGGGTCCCATAGTAGACACACCAATCTACTAGAGTCAGGTGACAACTGGGGTCTTTGACCAAATAATGAATGGACCAATACCTTGTACGAATCTCAATGGTGTGATGAATTATCTAAAGTAGAACATGTGAGACACAACCATCCTGAGAGGCACTAATGACTCCTCTCAAGTGGTCCAATGAACTCATCAATGAGGTGAATGAAGCTAGGATACAAGGCCCTCTGGATCGATCCTCTAGAATAGATGTGTTGACGTCAACAGAGGGAGACCTACAACCAACCAAGGCAATGATGTGTCCTTGAATAGAAGCATGAGTGGGATAACCAAAGATGTGGAATCAATTTGGGGACTGATGCACTGAATGGGGGAACAAGGGTAGGGGAGTACGAGGGACTCAAACTTCCTTTTTTTAGAGTATGAATGTGGGGTTGACTTGGAAGCAAATGAAACTGACTCAAGGGAGATGGATCATAGCTGTAATACAAGGAAGATAACTACAAATGGGAAATACTGAGGGAGGTAACTGCACTAGTGATATCCAGGGGATCCAAGGAAGAATCATTGTAGAATAATCTAAACAAAGGAGACCCAATGGGGGAAAGATGTCAAACTATGATATAAGGGGTGGCACCTAAAGACACCATTATGACACGATCTCATGGATTTTTATCGAGCCCGAGAAAGTAAATGCTTGATCGTGTTTTCATTTTTTGAGAGTTTGAAAAAAGGAAGAAGACTCCAGTGTGGTCTCTTTTTTGTATGTAGTCTCCTGAGCCTGAAAAAGGATAAAAGTGTACAAAGGAGAGTTCTCCTAACCTTTGGGGAATGAAGACTTCTTTACCATTGGTAGTCCAATTAGGCCGAAAAAGGTTAAACCTATACTGCCTGGACGATCATTCAAATACTTTTACGAGCATGAACGAAACCAAGTTTGCTCGACGATATTTTCTTGATGAGAAGGTTGAAAAAGAGCTTAAAGACAACCCATGATGAGATTTTTTGTAAATTTCGGTCCCAATTCACGAGAAAGCATAAAAGGATACAAAGGGAATGTTAGTTTTCCATCATATAAGCTAGAATTATGATCTTAGGATCTTTTCACTGAGAGAATAACAAGCACAACAATAAAACATAAGCACATCACAAGAGACAAGAGACACAAAGAGTTTTTCTCGAGGAAACCATAAAGGAGAAAACCCCGAAACTTCCTCAGAGATAGAATCAGCACCAAAACAATAAAAGCCCAAAACAGTAAGATGCACTCTCGACAGCAGTAGTCTTCTTCTTGTCTAGTCCCAGTGTATTTCCTTCCTCACTAATGCACCACACTTGAGTGAGTGAGTGATGTGTTGCAAGTGATAAATAGAGAGGCTCTCACTCTCTATTTATATTCTTCCGTTTACTTGAAGTGCACTCCAACATGTCGGCCTCACTTAACAATTACTTACTAGAGCCGACATCTCTAGGAGTGTCTAATAACCCTAGTGCCCCACCACTTATGGGGACTTTGCCTCCTCTGACCAATAGGAGGGTAACATAATGGTGGGGACTATTGCCCCGACTTACAATGACTCACCTAGGGCTTACTTCACTAGGATAGTCTAATAACCCAAGGGCCCCACAACTATGGGTATTTTAACCCTTGACCAATAAGAGGGTTACCCACAATGAATTGACATGACTTTCTCATTATAGAAACTTCCCGATCGGAACATCGGGACATGACATGACTCAAATACATTACAATACATCCCAGAATGAACATCGGGTTACAATAGATAAGAAATCCAAGTGAATACATTCCGAAGTTACAATTACATCAACACTCCCTCTTAACTAGGAAGGTATTCACTCGACACAATTTATCAGCACAAGTCTTCTTCTCTGTATCATCTGGGTCATCATCAAGTCTTCGTCATCTTCAAAGTCATCTTCATCTTCAAGTCATATTCATTTGTAAGTCATCCTCATTTGGATCTGGATCATCACTCGATCTGGATCGTCATCACTGAATTTAGATCATCACTCGATCTGTATCATCATAGAGCATCATCACTCGATCTGGATCAACATCACTGGACTGGATCTGGATCATCACTGTTGGATCATCATCACTGGATCTGGATCATCACTGGATCTGGATCATCATTGGTGCTATCTCATGATTCTTCTCCTCACAGGAAGCTCTATAGAGACAACCCTTTTTTCATGCTGGTTGTAGGCCTACCCATCATGTAGGTCTTTTCCCAGCACTTATATCTGACCTACTCATCAGAAAGGCACATCCATCTAGACAGGAACACATCCTATCACAGTGATGAGAGATTTCATTACTTACATCTGACATACTCGTCAGAAGGGCACATCCATCCACATAGGAACAAATCCTATCACAGTGATGGAAGACTCCCATCTAGACAGGAACACATCCTAACACAGTGATGAGAGATTTCAGCACTTACATCTGACCTACTCGTCAGAAGGGCACATCCATCCAGACAGGAACACATCCTATCACAGTGATGGAAGACTCCCATCCAGACAGGAACACATCCTATCACAGTGATGAGAGATTTCAGCACTTACATCTGAGCATGTGAGAACACATCCCTCAGTTGCTCTAGAAAGGATTTGCACTTACATCCATCCAGACAGGAACACATCCTATCATAGTGATGGAAGGGCTTGCACTCACATCTGATCCTACGAGAACACATCCCAGCAGTCATATCAGAATGGCCCGCAGTCCTCGACTGAGCTACCTGGTAACTGACCAGGCGCCTCCATTATCCTAGAGAATGGCAGTTGCCCTTACATCCGACATGCTCGTCGGAATGGCCAACACTCACATCTGACATGGAAGGAACTTAATCCTTTAGCCATGACAGAATGTTTCAGCCCTTACATCTGATCAAGTGGGAACACATCCCTCTATCATATCAGAATGGCTACTCAGTCCTACACTGAGTGATCCTGGTAACTGACCAGGTGCCTCCATTCCTAGAATGACAATTTCCCTTACATCTGTCCTACTCGACAGAATGGCCAGCACTCATATCTGTCATGGAAGGGAGCAACCCTATCACCATGACAGAATGGCTCAGCCCTTATATCTGACCTACTCGTCAGAATGGCTATGGATCTCAGCACTCATATCTGACATGGAAGGAACCAATCCTCTCAACATGACAGAATGGCTCAGCCCTTATATCTGACCATGGAAGGAACCAATCCTCTCACCATGTCAGAATGGCTATGGGTCTCATCACTTTCTCTTGGAGGAAACCTCGATCTGGAGAACACCAAGCTTCTCCCTGAAGTACTCAAACTTCAGCCTAGCTAATGGCTTCGTCAGTACATCAGCTATCTGTTCCTCCGTCGCAACATACTGGAGCTTCACTGCTCCTCTCTGCACCATATCCCTGATATAGTGATACTTGATCTCGATATGCTTCGACTTGTCATGGAACACTGGATTCTCTGACAACTTCACGCAACTCTAGTTGTCATAATGTATACAAGTAACATCCAACTAGAGATCAAATATATCAGACAGTAGCTTCCGCAGCCATACTGCCTCACAACTAGCTAAACAAGCCGCGACATACTCTGCTTTAGCTGTACTCAGTGCCACACAGGATTGCTTCCTGCTAAACCAAGAGATCACACCTGATCCCATACTGAAGCAACATCCTGAAGTACTCTTCCTGTCGATGGCACTGCCTGCCCAATCTGAATCAACATAACCCTCCATGTTAATCTTTTGATTCGCATCGTACTTGAGTCCATAATCAACAGTACCCCTACAAGCTTTGCAACCATCAGGTGAACCTGTCTCAATGTGTTCACAGCAAAGCAAATCTCTGGTCTCAGGTACAACAAGGACCCAATCATCTAATGATACATCGTAACATCAACCGTCTCTAATGAAGCATCACTCAATAGCTTCATGTTTGATGCCATAGGTGTGGTCATGAAGTCCGTCATCCTAAACCTATTCAGGATCTCTACCACATACTTCCCTTGTCCACACCTCCATGCCTAGAAAATAGTGTATCGACACATAACAAGAGCATCACTGATCTTTCACCTTCAACCTTGAAGCAAAGGTTGGAATCCACCTTACTCTCAGTAAAGCCTAGAGTCATCAGTAATCTACCCATCTTGTCGTACCATGTCGAACCTCAAGATCTTCTGCAGTCACTCCCTCTGAAGCAGAGCATCATACTCCCTCTGTCTTCCGTACTCTATGCACTGAAACATTCTGTACCAGAGTGACAAGTAGTATCCATCTAGGATCACTAGATACCAAGATCCTCTATATTGAACTTTTTCAAAATTTCTTCTCACATCCATCTGTGAGCTTGTCATCCTTTATCAACCTTGTAGCAAAGGTTACGATATTCATCAAGCTCATCATGTATGTGTTATCCCATGGGTGTCTTCTGAACTCGTACAATGCCTTCTTTCATTTGCACACATGATTATGCATGTCATGTGACTTCACTTCTAGTGGCTATAAATGTTTCTTCGTAGTCTATGCCTTCTTTTCGTAGTCTATGCTACGAATCTTGCTTTGTATCCCACGATGTTTCCATCTATTGCATGATGGAACTATGAACTTCTCTTCATGTCTCGATACTGCGCCCTGACATCATTCTTCTTGAACTGGTCTTCCCTTTCTTCTTGGTGGCTAGAAGGTTCTGCATCAATGATGTCACTGCACTCGTCATATTATTCTTCATTTTGAAATGTCATCACTTGTTCTTCGGAACAAGTCTTCATTCTTCTTTGCTTGTAGGCGATTATTTATACGATCTTTCCTACAAGTCAAATGCATTTGTATGGTTAGAACATTTCATAAGGAATATTTATATTGGCAAGTTATTATGCATAAATATATGATTATGCAACTACTTTAGCCAATACAACATTCATCCATATCTCACTGAAACTTTCTAGATGCCTTCCATCTCTACCAGGACAACATTGCGATTGTGCACTAATCCAATATGTCAGCAAAGAGGTTTCATCCTAGATAAGTAGCAATGGAGAGTTGTATAGCACCATGAGCTGCTTACCCATCACATGCATATTAGTAGTATATTTTCATTAATGAAAACATTCTATCATGCATAATACATTAACTGAATATAAACAAATACATAACAAAACAATGAAATGACAATTGAATACTTATCTTTATTTGTTTCGTGGGTAGACTCCTTCTTGAGCCTTCAGCTTCTTCGTTCATGATAGCATCATTTATTATCCAAATGCTAAGGTGGATAAGAAGTTCTTCAAGAGTTGAGATCTTCATATTCCTCATCGCTTGAGGGATCTTCTTTGGAAGGTGAGAGCTTGATCTTCAGTTGCTTCCATCTTTCTTCTTCTCAAGCTTTCTTCTTCTTCCCAAAGTCTGCTAAAAGTAATCACTTCCTTCTGGAACACATTCCTTGAATGAATGAACTTCACGATCCTGGGAGGCCATTCAAGGTGGCCATCACCACCTCTACATTCTTCACTTCTTCTTTTACCGCTTCAAGTTGTTCTTTGATTTGAGAGACCCTTATGACTGTATGGTCTCTACATTCTGGATCTTCACATTCTTCAACTAGTTTCCTAAGGTCATCTTCTGATGTATGTTCTTCCCTTCAAATAGCTTGGTCAAGGAATCAAACCTTATCGGTGTCTTTTAGGGAAGACACTTGTGGTACAAGTTGATCTGTGACTGAATCAACTATGATCTTCTTGGCCTTGACCAAGTTCTTCTTGTGTAAGGCTTCTAGCCTCATCTCCCTCTGGAGCTGGAACCTCTCTACTCATGTAGGTGTCCAAGAGATCAAATACTTATATGCTTGGAAGTTGTGAACTTCACCAAGCTTATCATCAAGCTGATGTGATAGATCACTTTGAAATGAGAACTTCAAATGAAAATAGCAAAGGATTAGATCTTACCGATTTGAGGTGTCCGTCCTGGTTCCGGAGCTGGCTGATCTAGGGTTTGTCACAGAAACCCTAATTTTCAGAACTTTGAATCTTTCAGATCTGATTGGATAGACAGATAGATATCTTCAAATAGAGTTGTCCATTGTACTCCTTTTCTGAAAACAATGGAGGGAAGCTCCCGGAATAGGAAGCCCTAATCTTCCAATTTCTTCTACAGAAATTCCTGTTACTGTTTCTGTGATATATCTGAAATTTCTGCTCCTATATGTCTAAAATTTCTCACTGAGGTAACCTCACATGTACCTGATCCAACACCATAGGTTTCATCAGAATTGGTTTCACCATTTGGGATTTATGATCCTTTTCCCAAGGTGACTTGTTACAAGACTGTCCAGAAAATCGAAGTTGTACGGCATTCCATGTGTCATTGGTTGATCTTCTGAGTCTGATATTCTAACCACCGAAAGTACAGTCCGTGTCCTTTTTGGAAAATCTTCAGGAATTCCATTTGGACGTCTGTATCCCAAGATATTTCAATTCTCCCTAGGTGTCCTGTTTAGGGATGAATTCTGGAAGAGGCTGGAACCCTAACTTGGAGGGATCATATCTCCCAGAATATAGCGAATCTGAGGCTGATTTTTGGACACAGTGTTCACAAGGATTTTATCTTAGGTCCCTACAATTGTAAGCTTCTGATACTTCTCCAACCTCAGAATATAGCGACTGTACCAAAACTTATCAGTTTTTGGTATTTAGGGTTTTTCAAGCTCGGGGTCAAACTAGGGATTGACTTTCCCGGAGTTTCACCCAACCAAATTTCTTGATCCAGGTCTCTAAATTTCGGTTTTGATGAGGAGAAAAATCCTATGCTGGTCTCACTCAAAAATTCCTCTTCTGTAGAAAGCCCTAATTTCCGCATCGAAAATTGAAAATGCTCGGAATCGAATTCCGCTTCGACAGAAAGATGCACCCTTCAATGGAGAGCCATCCTAGCATACTTTTGCTGATAGATTGTGGAGAGAGACCCAAAAAGTAAGAAGCCCTAGATTTTGCAGCTGTACAATGTCTTCTTCTTAGGTTAGCTCTGATTCCATGTTAGTTTTCCATCATATAAGCTAGCATTATGATCTTAGGATCTTTTCACTGAGAGAATAACAAGCACAGCAATAAAACATAAGCACATGACAAGAGACAAGAGACACAAAGAGTTTTTCTCGGGGAAACCATAAAGGAGAAAACCCTGCAAATTCCTCAGAGATAGAATCAGCACCAAAATAGTAAAATCCCAAAATAGTAAGATGCACTCCCGACAGCAGTAGTCTTCTTCTTGTCTAGTCCCAGTGTATTTCCTTCCTCACTAATGCGCCACACTTGAGTGAGTGAGTGATGTGTTGCAAGTGATAAATAGAGAGGCTCTCACTCTCTATTTATATTCTTCTATTTACTTGAAGTTCACTCCAACATATCGCCCTCACTTAACAATTACTTACTAGAGCCGACATCTCTAGGAGTGTCTAATAACCCTAGTGCCCCACCACTTGTGGGGACTTTGCCTCCTCCGACCAATAGGAGGGTAACACAATGGTGGGGACTATTGCCCCGACTTACAATGACTCACCTAGGGCCAAATTCACTAAGATAGTCTAATAACCCAAGGGCCCCACAACTATGGGGATTTTAACCCTTGATCAATAAGAGGGTTACCCACAATGACTTGACATGACTTTCTCATTATAGAAACTTCCCGATCGGAACATCGGGACATGACATGACTCAAATACATTACAATACATCTTGGAATGAACATCGGGTTACAATAGATAAGAAATACAAGTGAATACATTCCGAAGTTACAATTACATCAACAGGGAAATGGTCCTGGCATGGATGTGCCAGGGTGGTCCTTTTCTTATCATAGTCTACATAGTCTGAAAGGGAGATAAGCGAGGCTACATAGACGCCCTTTCAAATGCTTTTACGAGCGTGAAAGGAGGCAAGCGTGCTCAACGATCTTTTCATTCTTTTAGGAGTCAGAAAAGAGCTTAACAAAAACTCCCCGTTGATAGATCATAGGGATCATCTAGGTCTGAGGAGACAGAAGGGCTAGCGGAACTGGAGATCATGTATATGGAGGTGGTTGTGTTCGAGAACGAAGCTAGAGGGTGGATTTCCTCGATGACGGTGATTTCAGACTCACGAGAGTATTTCCGAAAGTCGTAAAGGACTAACCGATACTCGGACAAGTCTGGGAAATGGTGTGAGTAACAGCCATACAAGCCAGAAATTGTGCAAGGATGGTTGGTCCTCAATGACTTGTTCTTGACTATTGGCTGATCTGGGATGGTGACTACTGGAGTACCATCGGATGTATCCATAGCGTCCATGTGTGTGCAAAGGATAGGTAAATATGGACAATTTTGTGTTGCATGACCTTGGGTATCGCACAAAGCGCAAGGTAGAGCCGGACGAGGCTCACTTGTTACTTTGGTGGCCTTGCCCCCATCCTTCTTTGGAAGAGGACGGGAAGGTTTGGGAATGGAAGACGTTTTCAATGGGCCAGGAGGAGTGAGTGACTCCATCTCAATAGGTTGGATGAGAGTCAACACAACCTGGGGTATCAGAGGTGGGGTGGGTGGATAGAAGTACCACACGGGAATTCCCAACGTGAATTTAGGTAAATTGAGAGTAGCCATGACAGGCTTGCTCACGATGCCAAATGGTGGAAAAAGGAAGGGAATCGTGTGGATCGAGAATGAACCCGAATAATTCTCGGGTGACTGTAGTTGGGTTTGCGATTAATGTTGTGATGTGGTTGGGATGGTATTGGATGTGATAGTACACAAATCCACTATGTCAATCGGTGTAGGTGGAGGTGGTAAGGATGGGAAGGTGTCCGTCATAGGGGTGTTGGAAAATAAGCCTGACCCAACAACATATAAGGAAGGAATGGACATGCTGTCAATGGTAGCATCAATGGTAGGAATGGCATGTTCTGGTGCGGCCGACCCCTTTAGATCGTGGTAAGTCAATTGGTCGACAGTCACAATATTTCAATCATGAGGAAACATTAGGAGTTGAAAGACGATGGAGGCCACAGATCGCATGTAATACATGTAGCTACGTCCTAGGAGGAGTTTGTAATCAAGTTGGGCATTGATAACGTCAATGGAAATCAAAACTGTTTTACTTGATAACTCAACAGGGACAATTGTAAGAACTCCCTAGGACTTAGTAGAGCGGCCATTGTAGTCGCAGAGGGTGATAGTGGAAGGTTGAAGGGTAGGGACCCGAGTTTCTCCCAAAAAAGGGTCGACATAAAACAGGTGGATTCCCCTTCATTGATAATGCATCAATGTACAACCAAATTATGAATTGAGACTGGGACTTGGAAGGTGACGGTGGGTGGCATCCTAGGTTCTCCTTGATCTAGATCAAAGGTGATCAACCTGGAATCAGAGGGATCAATGAAACCTAGTGGGGAAAACAACGCTTTACACTGTGATGGGAAAGCTTTAAGCACTTCCAGAGTGGACATGGCTCTAGCTGATTGGTCCAAGTCGTCAACTATACTATAGTTGATGACAGCTCGGGCAATAACATTGTTTGCGATATGACATATAGGAAACCATGAGACTCTAGCCACCCCATCAATGGGGGGTCGTGGTATGTGGAGGGGCATATTAAAAGTGTTAGAGGTAGACACTACTGATGGGTCAGCAATTTCTGTGGTGGAGCCATACTGGTTGCATTGAGTCTGGAGGTTGACTTCAGATGATAACGTCATGAGGTGGTGGACTCCAGCCTCTGTAGGTGGGGCTGCAGCGGAAGATGTGGGAGCAGGTGGGGCCAAGGGTTGGGTTGCAACCATTCCTTGGTGTGGTAGGGGGTTTTGGTGCACCATAGGCGGAGGACTTGGTGGCGCTGGGTTTGGATGAGCCTGGGTTGCCGCATTGGTATCACGTTGAGCATCATTCTAGAGAAGTTGTCGTACATGAGCCATGTGAGAGAACACATGAGCGTAATGACCGTAGGTGTTTCATATAACACACAGATGATTGGTCCCTAACTATGGGTTTTTTCCCGGTCGATTGGGATGTTGGGGGTTTTGTGCCGGTAGGTTGGCGTCGTTGTTGGTGGGAAGGTTAGTCTATTGGCTGCCTCCTTGGGGATGATTATTGCCTTGATTTCTTCCTCGATTTTTCTTGACCTACCCTTGTTGGTTGTTGGGGGTGGGTCGATTAGGAAGGTTTTGCTGAGCATAAACCTATCCCTTGGAAACCAGAGGGGACGGGGCTGGAGCCGGAGTGGGTTGCACAGGTGGTGCATAATAGACCGAAGGAGTTAGAGGAGCTACAAATCTGACCACTTAGCCTGAATACGACTTTTCTGAAAAAGTTGGTCCATGGACGTGAAGAGTTGGTGTGAGAAGTGCATAGGAGGGGGTGGCTCTAGACTGAGCCATCATACGTGAGTAATCAGGGATATAATTGGGTTGGGAAACACTATGGATGTTACCTATGTGTGGTGGAATCATGTGAGGTGCCACATAGAACTGCAGGTGTTGTGTGATAGAGCTGATGACTCCATCCGCACCGTGGGATGCCCCCAGTGTATCATAGTGAGAGGTGCTGGCACGAGGAGCATCGAGTATGATGGTGTACAGGTACCCGAACTAGGAGTAGATCAAGTCGAACTACTGAGCCTTTAGGATGGCTTCCTCCTCAGTTTGGGAGAGTTCAAATGCAACGTCTTTGGCTATGGGCGGGAGTAGGGTTTTGAGAAGATCAAGAAAGATCCTATCATCCAATTGGATCTTACACAAGCTACATCGACGTCGCCAATCATGGATGTGACTCATCATGTGGGTAGCTCTAGTTTGACGACAAGACAAAAGGATATCCACTCCCTCGTCATATCAACGAGAAGTTGGAAGTACTGAAGGAACATGGAGGCAAGTGAGGAGAAATCGGGGTAAGAGGCATGAGGCTGCTCAATGTACCATTTGGCCGCAACACCCATAAGTGTACACTAGAACAACCTCCATCTAGTAGAGTCATCCACAATGATGTTTGATGAACACCACACGTGGAAAGACATGATATGGTTATGGGGGTCCTCTCCTACCTTGCCCTCAAACGTTGGGATGTCTGAGTGAATTTTTGTAGGCATGGGAGGCCAATGTGGTTGATGACTAATGGGGTCATTTGTTAACCTTGCAAAATATTGTAGGTTAAGTCTAGCCATGAAAGGTAGGCTAGAACCGAGGTTGGCTCAGGGGAGACTAGAAATGATGCCAGTGGTTACAGGAATGTAGAACGTAGGTCCCATGCATGAATGGGGGTGGATGTAGTTGAATCCCCATAATAGGGATAGTTAGAATGGACGTGGAAGGGACACTGCCCCCATCTATAATAAGTGGTATGGTAGGAATTGTGGTAGCTGGTGTGGGGCCGCCACTAGTGGGTAGCGTACCTACAACATCATGTGCAGTGGCGATGGACCCACTGGCAGGGATACTTGTGATGATGGGTGACAAGGACGTAGGTACAATTCCAACTATCCCTCCGTGGAAGGGATCAGGATGTGTGCCATCCATGGGGCTAGACAGGGCAGTGAACAAAGTAGGTTCGGATTGGTAGGAATCCAAATTGGACTCAGAGGCCGTGTGTGCCTTTGAAGGTGGTGAATGGCGTCGAAGATGGCTTCGATTGTGATGGTTCAAAGAACCGAACTGAGGGGTGTGCCCCCTAAGCCGATAAGAATAACGTGGCAGAGAAATGATGACTAGGTGTAGTGTTGAGAAATAAATATGGACACCGGTTTTAATCAACTTCCTAGTGGTTTAAAGGAGTCACTCGACCACCAATTTTATCTGATGACTTACGTATTGGGGTAATACCCTTCATTCCACGACTCAGGTAAAATTGATAACCGCTTGGTTTTCCTCACGGGTTAGAAATAGTCAATCAGGTAGGGGTCGTTGCCCTTTTTGCTTGGAAGGTCCTCTCAATGGCTAGCTACTTTGGGGTTCCCGTGGTACTCCTCACAATGAGTTTTAGGGATTTTCCCAAGTACTTCCCACAGTTAAGCAGATGGGGTTTTTCCCCAATCCAAATATTATTAAGTTAATTGATTCCTTTTTAAGGCTCTGCTTAGGGTCATCAACCAAGCGTGTTCTCCTAATGGCGTGAATGTGTGTGCATATGTATATGAAACAAACCTTCCAACTTTGAAATAAATGTGTAACAAGGGATTTTTCTGCAGGGAACAAGCAAGGGGATGTAATAGAGCAGGTTTGGAAAGGAAAAGCATGCCTGGACAGAGTGTGGGACAGACAGAGATCTGAAACATGTACAAAAAAATAGACTGTAAACTGCCATTCACTCCTATCAGAGGAACATACACGATCTGGGTCGCAAAAATCAAGGAGGCAGAGGCGATCTAGACAGAACACAACCAAGTCGTGCCTAACAGAGGAGCAGGTGCAACTGAGTTTTAAAAAAAAGGGTTACAAGGGTGATTGGGTCACTCTGTCAACACTGACAGGCGTGATCGATTTTTGTGAGCTAGGTCGTGCTTATCGAGGCTAGGGTCATGACCTAGGTCATGTTTATCGGGTGAAAACGTGCGACTTGGTCGCAACTTGCGGCTCGATAAGAGCGACTAGTGTTGAACAGGGAAAAAACAAAAAAAGAGGGCCAACAGGGGTTGAGGGGAGCAGGAACTGGTTATATGAAGGTTCAGATTGGCCACATAAGGGCCTGATCGGTGACGGATGAAGGTAGAAACTAAAGACAAATTTGCAAAACCGGGATCCGAGAGGATCGATCAGTGGAGTCGCCAAAACTGTAACGGGGTTTTAACCCCTGTTACGTGCAAAAGCACTAGCCTTATGTCAATGGGACAGTAAGGGAAAGTTCATTAAAAACTACAGAATTAAACAAGATCAGTAACACAAAGCAAATAAACATATACAAGGGATAAACTAAATAAAATGCAAATAAACAAAAAATATACCTTCTTTCTTGTAAAAATGGGCCACCGTCACCGTCTTGGAACTGGTCCGCCTCTCCACAGGCTGGTTCTCCAAGTAGGTACGGAGAA
The DNA here is from genome assembly GCA_001517045.1 of Pseudotsuga menziesii. Classification (NCBI taxonomy): domain Eukaryota; kingdom Viridiplantae; phylum Streptophyta; class Pinopsida; order Pinales; family Pinaceae; genus Pseudotsuga; species Pseudotsuga menziesii. The sequence continues at coordinate 8,646 of LPNX010063290.1, read as the reverse complement.
TGTATCGACATACTAAGTGGGAATAGTATGGAAATGGGATGATGGCAAAATGGTGTGTGAATACTTGAGAGCAAAAGGTATCTCACCGTACTCACAAAATAAACAATGGGAAAAAAGGTGTAAGAAATCTTTTGGGAGAGACCTTCACCCTGTATTTATAATATGTTTCTAGGGTTTTTTGACCTTTTCTCTCTTTTAGGGTTTTTGAACCCTTTTTAGGGTTTTTGCACCCTTTTTAGGGTTTTTGACCATTTTTTGGGTTTTTTTGACCCTTCTTTGGGTTTGGGTTTTTTGACCCTTTTTGGGAGAGAATGAGGGCAAACCAAAGTAAATAATAATGTTTTGGACTGGAAATACAATTGTGAAGGTAAAAAGTAAGGGAAATATGGTAGGAATATGATGTATGTATGTGGTTTAGACCATGTCGAGCTAGGTGAACAATTTTTGTGTGTTAATAGGTCCGTGATGAATTTTCATATGGTACATGGTTTTACGATGGATTTTCACATTGGAGATGACTTACCCATTGGTTTCTTAATCCTAGTTGAGTTCTTACATGATAGTATTCCTTAGGGCATCAGAGATCTCTTTACATCTTTCATGACATTTTACATGATGACCAGATGGAGATAATTACTTGATTGGAGAATGACCTAATTAGGAGGATAATTTTGTATCCTAGAGGAGGGTATTGGGCCCTGATACCCTTCAAAATGTGTTTTTTTTAGTTATACTTTCTCAGAAAACATAACATTCGTAGTGATCCCAATGTGAATTATCATTTATATAATGACCAATATTTGCAGACATCTTGTATTCTGTAATTTGATACTATAAATATCCACTGTTGAGCATAACAATCCAAACGTTCAGAAATTACTTACATTTACAACATTATGGGATGCCATATTTTATGTTGAAATAAAAATGAAAAGATAGCAAAGTATTTATCATCTATAACATCATAGTTCTCTCTATTTTTCTTTTTTGTAAAGAAATATGCTATGTTAAGCTCTAAATGTCTTGACATTAATTACAATGACATAATCAATAGGATGCACACCTCAATATAGCTCAGTGCCTAATATAAACAAACTAATGTATGTGGTCTAGATATTTAGGAAAAACATGAAGAATTGATCGTATCCCAATACAGTAGGGATGTGTGCATAAAAAAGTTGTTCCCTTGTAATTCTTTGGTTCTCTCTTGTACAAAGGTCAATTCATTTAGATATTTCAGGAGTTGGCTAACCAACACAAACAATCTGATCATTCCACCTTAAGGCAGTGGCTCTTCATAAATTGTCCAATCAATATTCTAAAAATCATGCCATCATGTCAAACTTATTAGGAATTGTCTTATCTATGAGTAATTGTTGTGTGGACACACTCACATTGTAACATTTCCCCAACGAAAGTTCTTTCATCAGTCTTGAGATGGATTGTTGGAGTTAAGAGGAAGTTTGGGGGATCATCAAGCCCTCCTTTTCTGGTCTTTGCATCATTTGAGAAGGACATTTCCCTTTGAAGCTAAGTTTGGTTGCATTATGGGCACATGTTGGTGGAGTAGCCACCTTTTTGGGAGATTAATTGCACATTTTATCTAGGGCACATAACTTGGAGTAGACTTTTGGGTTTCTAAGCGGACATCCCTTGTTACTTGGAAGTTACTTCATGAGTTAGCGTCCAACTTGAGCTTTCTAGATGGGGTCATTCCCTTGGTGAACATCAAGAGAGCACTTAAGAAGATGAGAATCTTGTGTTGAAAGCAATGAAAATATGTGCTTAGCTTTGGAAGTTAATATTCAGCTGCTAATTATTGGAGATATCTTTGGTAAATGCATTCCATATCAAGCAACATATTTGGTTGGTTAATTAGAGAGACGTGAAGGTCATCACAAGCAACCATTACAGGGACAATGCTTAAATTTGTTATTTATAATTGGCTTTGATCAAAGGAACAATGCTTAAATTTGTTTTTTTGCTAAATTTCTTCTAGCTAACATTATAGTTCATAGATTATATATCTATGTACATCCAAAGCCCAATATTGCAAACACTTGTTGGAAAAATGACACTTGAAATCTTTGTAATTGCATAGAGAAATCTACATTTAACTCAAGTAACAACCCGTTTAGCTCCCAATCATGTAGTGGTCTATATGCACACCATAAGTTAAATAGGAAAACTACTACAATTAGAAAGCAACATAATTTATTTCAGAATAGAGGTTTCAAGACAAGATCTTACCATAGTAAGTGCCAAACATTGAAATATCTCATTCTGCCCAATAATATCATTGCGGACATTATTGATAACCAATCGTAAGAAGTCATGATTCTGATTTAATAAGCATGGAGTCACAATGTATCCAACCTGTACAAATGCACATCCATTAAAGTCATGCATAGCTTGCAATGTATGAAGATGTTAGTTAATCATATACAAATAAACATATTAGCAATATAAGGAATTATAGAAGTTAAATAATTGCACTGCCATTTTGAGTTGCATTTTAATATGGAAAGTACAGCATGCCCATTGACATCGAGAATAAAAACAAATTCATTATTGTGGACATGTCACATGATCATTTTCAATGCTGAAATGACCAAGGAGAAAGAAAATTTATTCAGATGTTGGGGAAGACCTCCCTTATCCTCAGACTTCAACCTCTTATCATTAGGTTAGTTACATGAGACTCAACTAGACCAATATACAGGTTAAAGGAGAGAATGTTGAACTGGAAAAGACCCTAAAAAATATCATCCCATACAAGTAAACATGCAATTCAATGTAAACATGCAAGTCAAGTAACCATCATGAACCAAGCGTCATGAACCATGCTAGGATAAACATCACATACAAGTAAACATGCAAGGATAAACATCACATACAAGTAAACATGCATGGCTAAACATAACAAAGAAGTAAACATGCAAGTTAACATATCATAATAAGGCAACACAATGTCATACTAGGCTCATGCACATCAAGTCATTGTCAAAGGTAGGTTACCCGACCTTCTCAACTGTATGTGGTCATGCATCTCATGTGTCTCATGCAGTGGGAGGAAGCTCATAATAATCATCCCAGGATAAGGAAGGTCATGTGGTCATCTCATCTTCCTCAGGTTAACATAGCAAGGGGTGGCCAACCCCTTGACGATAACCATATTCCTTGGAAGATGTCACACATATTCAATAATAAGCTATGCAACAAAGTGAACAAGCATTTCACATATAAATTTCAAAAATCACAAACATAGTTATATTAATTATTCTAATCAGCACAGTACTACAAAAAATAGAGCTACATAAATCATTAAAGTACTGGAAAAAAACAGTAATAGCAGTAAACCAATTATAAATGATATGATCATCTAGTATTCCTCAGGTTAACTCAGGAAGGGGTGGCCAGTCCCTTGAGGATAACCATAGTCATCTAAGGAGGTCACACATATTTAGACATATGATATGAGTAATACCATACATATGTGAAACCTCTATTCTAAAATATCACCATGCAACGACTAGATCAATAAACTTGTTACAAAACTGAAAATAGTTCATGCCTTCACTCAGTCAAATAAAAATCTTAAATGTTTACAACTATATTTTTATGTTTTTGTTTTTTTCTCATAAATTGTAAGAGGGGGACTTCATCTTGGGTGTCTTTCCTTGTTGTAGTTGTTGTGCCCGCTTTTTCTGTTGATTGTGTGGATATGCACCCCCGCACCATAATTATGGTACGTCGATTAGAAGGGGGTGGAGGTGGATGGACAGGGGCATCATCTGCAAAAACCAAGACAATTATAAAGATATAAGTGCGAAGCTATTATTGATATACATTTTCATTATTTTCAATTTCATTACAATGATATTTACCTACTAGTTGACTAGCCGATTCAACTGGAGTGTTCATTGGCTTTGCCATTTGTTCCTCTCTTGACTGAGCATGAGAAGGTACATGCTCTGCCATTCATAGAAAAATATTAATTATTAAACGTCATCAATTATGTATTTAAAATCATATTGAATACATCTGTTTTATAACATACATACCTAAATGGCTAGGAAACTCACCACCATCGCATGGTACCAGTTCGTTACCGCTACCCTCGCTTCTTTTGTAGGTCTCACCCTAAAAACAAAGAAATACATTAATTTTTCGATGTAATCATTCATGGATAGATTATGCAAGTTCATTATAATGATGTCCTTATTTATTTTATTTACCTATGCGTGGATCAATGGGGAAACTGGGGTTTTCCCCAAGATTTTTTGATGTTCCAACACATGCTGAAAACCGTACTTGAAGTCAAGATTCAAGTATTCATCATTGGATTCCTCTCAAAAATCATTTCCTTACAATGCATAACACCATGTAAAGTGCTTGTGATAAATCAATTAATTGTTCACTATAGTTAGAAAAATCAATTAATTGTTGGCTACAAATAATGATCAAATGATTCTTACAATTCGTGCCCTTAGCTTTTGATATCCACCCTGGCCCAGTTTGTGCTACCCATGTTTTTTCAATATTTCCTTTGTTGCTTTAGATGTGTTGAAGAGCCTATGAAAGGTTGCAAATACGTTAGATATTGCAACTTAAATATATTTAAAAGTTTAAAAAAAATATGATATGTGCCATACCTTCTTGAACCGATTGGCTTAGTCTTTCCTTGTTTTCTCAATGCCTTCTCCTTTGCATACTCAATGAGCGCCTTCCACTCCTTCTATGGAACCATCGGAGGTCACTCATACTTGTGGTTAATTTGCAGATTGTCCCTATAATTTGCCCTGACATATTTCAAATTTAACCCAGTTGCTGCAGTGACACCTTTTTTGTTGAAGGTATCACCAAACAAGCTGACCATGTGGTTCATCAAATCATCTTTCAATTTGTCATTTTGGGCATTCCACCGTCTACGAATGGTGGGACCAAAAATATCCAATGCCTTTTCATGCAGTTTCTTATAAAAGACATTATTTCCTGCAAAAAACATATGATTATTAATTAAAACTAGTTTGAGTTATGTGGCTTTGAATTACATGAATAAAAACAAATAATAAATTAAATAATACTTGCAATCTTCGGTATCTTGATTGGAATACACTCATTGTCCACCAATAAGCTAACAAGAAATGATCCCTTGCTAACCACACGCATTGAGCCAGGATAGTAACTATCACAATCGACGCCACCATCCTCTCTATCATCATGTGGAGTAGCGGTGTTTGAAGGGCCATCTTCACCTCCAACATCCATTTAGGGCGTGGAATCTAAAGCGCATTGTTGTGTAGGAGAGGAAAATAGCTTCGTTGGTACGATAGATTTACGATGTGTTGAAGCATCACTACTAACTATACCACCCTTTGCATTCTGTTCTTGATACATGGGTTTTGGCTCCAAAAAACTCTAAAGAATAAAACTTCAATTGATTACAACATATCAAAAAAAGAGAACTAAAATAACATAAATGAATATATGTAGTTCATAAACACTTTCAAAGATGACCCTTACCCTGTATTTTTTTTATCTTTCTCCTCAATTCATCAAGTTGTGCTTGTATTTATTCAGTCATTGGATCGATTAAAATCAGATCAAGAAGGTCTTCATTGCACTTATTCAAATCCATTTTCATAGTAACCATTGGGTCAGTTGAATAACGTATCTCTAATTCATTGAACGTATCATCACCTTGATGTGGTGTGCTCTACGAACGTTAATAAAAAAATCACGTAAAAAATATATAATGCATATAATAACAAAAAAAAGTACTATAATCATGTTTAGGTACTATTACACTATCATTTACCTGATACGACAACATTGGTGCCATCCCACGGTCACCCCGCCACAATACAATAAGCAAGACATATTCATATCGATAACTAAAAATTGAACCATGTATAATAAACTTGATTAAGATTAAAAAACTTTATTGTTACTATGAGAGTCAACTTTACCTATCCAGAAGCTCTAGGTGTGCTCATAGTACCGCCCCCCTGCCACAATATAATAAGAATGATATCATATTGAAATATTGAGCTCAATAGAAAAAAAATGTCAAATGTTAACAGATGTAATATAATAATGAATTGTGGTTACTATTAAATTGATGTTATTAGGTACTATTAAACTAACATTTACCTCATCTGTCACCATTGGTGACTTTCCACGACCATCTTGTGGAATATGGCCATGATCACCCTTCCACAATATAAGAATTAAGACATATTAAAAATGAAAATTACATATATAACAATGTCTCTTAAATGTGATTAATGAAAATCATGACATATAATTAACCATGTGTATATTATAAAAAGCATGACATAAATAAACTTGATGCAAGAGAAAAATAACAAGTCATCGATCAAAGGTTGAGTTAAATGTTGTATAAGAAACTTACCCCCATAATAGAAACCCCCACATCTGTTTGATTCAAACTGTAATCGATCAACAACTCTTCACCTGCATCTATTGATTTTGTTGCACATACGAATACATGATTTCCTTCACTCCCCTCAAATAGGCAATTGGGTAGCTTATGTGTTGACCCTGGTCATGTGTTATTTATAAACCCTACAATATTTCCTAAATATTTTTCCCTTCCATCAATATACACAGTTTCTCCTTTGTTCAAACTATTGTCCAGTAGTTGACAATAATTTTCTTCCACTCCGTATGTCCGCATACTTCGTGTATATTAGACCAACAACAACCATTCATTGTATTTGTAGCATGGACCGACATACTCCATCAATTCAGTTTCAGTTCCATATGACACCTTTATGGCATCAATGGAAAATATCCCCAATCCATGTAAAGAGGATGGAGCAGTGCGATAAGTCCTCCCATTGAGGAAGAAATCCATGTCCACTTGGGGTAAATTCTTGGGTAGCCATCCTTTGATAAGTTGTCTATACCTCAGGGGAAACTCAATGTCACCTATGCACTCATTATCATAACCACATGATCCTCCTTCAGAAGCCAAAAGTTCCATGTGGCTACAAAATTTTCTCCTTACCTTTTCACCTCTAGTTGATCTCGACCTATTAGATCTTGTATTAGATGTCTCTCTTTCAACCTCTTCTAGTCTATCTTCCTCACTTGAGGAATATAGATCCGACAAGTACCTATTTGGTGGTACCTAGAATCATAAAAATTGGGTATTATTTATTGTATACAAACATTATTTAGGTGGTACTAATACAGATAAATTCTCATGCTTGGTACCCATTGGTGTTGGAAGGGTGGAATTTCCTTGTGCAAACAATAGGGGTTACCCCTGGTGAAAAGTATTAATTAGACATGACACGGTTTGGAATAGGGAACCCATTTGAATCTTGTCCCGATAGCCATTATGGTTTTGAGGTTTTATCAGTTGCATCTGGATCCATCATTTATGGTTTTTGAAATGCAATAGATGAAATGCAACTAATCTAATATGCATAATGATGCATGGGATAACTAACAAAATAAAAAATGTAAAATAGCACCAAATATTTCAATGTCTTTATATTCAATAAATAGTTATTGCATGAACAAGAACAAAAACATAAATAACCATATGCACACAAGAAAAGTATAAAAAATGAACAACTGATTACATTAATATGCACAGATCTATAAACAAACTACTTTAGACACATATCATAGAAAGATACACTACTTCTATAGTAGAACAATCTACAATATAGAAAAACATTTTCGCAACAATTTTAAAACACAACAAACTAGCGGAAAAAATTTGTGTGCATTGAGGTCTCAAACTTGAAATTAATCTCCAAAAAAGTTGGCTAGCGATGGCCTCTTTTCATTATAAATTCACAAATTAGTTTACAAAAGTTTCAAGGATAAGCCTTTCTCCCCACATTGAGGTCAAGTTCCATTTTATACAAAGTAAGAATGGCTCTTGGTTTTTGGTAACCTTTGGTCTTCTAGGTGACTCTTCTTCTTTATGATGTCCCCGTTCATTCTATGATTCCACATTTGCAATTTTGTTCATTTCCTTAATGAAATTTTCAACCAAATATAAAATTTCTTTTGTAAATATTTCCTTTTATCCTTACCTTTTTATAATTATTTGAAAATATCTAGGATAAGATATGATCTATTAAACTAATTATATCTTGCCTTTGTAAAAAGTGGTTGTAGCTCTAAAGTGGATTCCAAAGGAGTTTGTAATGTTCCATTACTGATAATAGGGGATTGACTAAGGAGTAATGATATATGGACAAAAGAATACATTAATACAACATTATGATATCATCAGTAGATTGTAGAATTCCATTGGAGCATATATCAACAAGCATGCAGGGCTTATTTCATCTTGCATAAGTCAATGAGCAATTAGAATTGCATGCATGCAAAGCCTAAAAGTTACATGCAAACCCTAAAATCTATATAAGAATATAAGTCAAACCAAAAAGAGATCATTGTTATTATTCATCTTTTTGGAAATGGGTTTAGGGAGCTCGGTGAGCTACTTAGGGTTTAAGGTGGATTTCCTTGACCTAATTGGATTCAGTGGAGAAATATATTGTTAATTTTTCATATGCTTTACTAAGACATCAGTATATCATTTCATTTTTCATAATAAAAGCATATAAAGCAGGATCACTGAAAGAAACAGTA